>BSBK01009837.1:137500-397500 GCA_027943335.1 Chamaecyparis obtusa
AGATCCTTAAATGTTGAAGTGTAACAAAATGAATTTAATTAGGTGGCAACATGTTTTTCCAAATGGAATTACTATCATATGATGTTGAAATTAAATGATTGTAAAAGATTGTTTATAAAGAAATGTGGTGGTATTTTTGAGTTCATTTCTCCTAGAAAATGATCAACCAGTCCTCCTCAAAATGGTGCTTCCACCAATTGTAGAATAGTGCAATGAGGAACCTCCACCTATCGTACAATTGAATTTGAATTGGCCCGAGTCAGACAAGATTGATATCATATCTGTTTTACATAATTTTTCATGGGGGGGAAATAACAATTATGTAGAGTATCGTAGAGACATCTTTGTCCTGGATGAAGAAGAAGTGAATGCCAAGCTTCATCAAATTTTTATGGAAATTCAGTTGGAATATGAATGGGATCCTACACTCTAGGAATGATGGTTTCCCTTATTTTAGTGTGCATAGAATCTTAGTAATTTTTTGGTTGGTAAAATTGTTTCTGTTTTAAAATTCCTTTCTTGATACTGGTCGTTTTCAAGACCATTACTTTCACAATTGAAATAATTTTAGCTCTTTTTTTATGTATAGGCCTTATGGAGGCCAAGGAAAGGGACCTTTTTTGGGGGATTTCTTTTCACACACACACACACACACACACACACACACACACAGAGAGAGAGAGAGAGAGAGATTTTCTAATTTTAAGTTTGTAAAGGGAAAACATCAATATTTTCTATAGGAGAGATGTGATCTATTTGTATAGGTTGTGGAACCTTTGAATTCTCTATTTTTTAGGAACAAAGGATAATTTAAAACTTTTTATTTAATTATTTTCTATTATAATTGTTATTTTCCTATGATAATTACAGTCATCCTTAGATGATTTTCTTTGTATATCTAGTCATAAGCATGGTCATTTTATGAACTTCGGGTCATTAATATTCATGTAATCTTCAAGGGAGTTTCTATTATTTTCCCAATTCTCTTTTGTGGGTATTTGGAAAATGAACTTTGCATCATTTTCCCTTTGTAGGTCCACCTAAAATTGTCCTTTCACACTAATATTAATTTTTATTAATATTTGCCCTCAACATTGTGGTTAATTTTATTAATTGACTATAATTATTGTATTCTTCTATTTATTTAATTAAATTTATTCTACTTAGATAAATTCATTTTCCCTTTGTATTTAAATTTTATTTAAATACTATAATATATTAAATTCAATTTAATATATTATCCCTCCATTTCCCTTAATAAAATAAATTTTATTTATTTTATTTTATTCCTCCACTAGCCTAAAATTCTTCTAGACCATGATTAAATTAAATTTATTTTAATTTAATTACTTTTCCCTTTTTCCTATTCTTTCATTTTTCTAAATATTTCTCTAATCTTAATTAAAAGGTGGATTACCTCTAAACGTGTGCACAATCACCTTTTCCAAAGTAGCCACCTCTCCATCTTTTTTTTCCACCAATCATTTTTAAATTTATCTTTCCCTCTAAAAGTGAAGTTTGACTTTTGCATATTTTGCCACTTCACCTTTTCAAACCGTACCTAACATCTTTTTGCCTCTTAATCCTAGCCACTTATTTCTTTTTGCCTCTTTATCTTAGCCACTTCCCTTTTCTCTCTGAATCTTGGTCATTCATTATTTTGCTTCTTAGTCTTCACTGTCTAATTCTTTTCATTTTCTATAAAAGGAGGTCTCACTCCTCATTTTAGGTCTAAGTTTTTTTTCTTCTTAATCTCTCAGCTCTTGCATCTTTTAGCATTCTTAATTATTCTAGTTCTTTTCTTTATTGCATTCTAATCTAGATCTTGTTGCATCTTTAGCATAGTTTCTTAATCTTGTTGCATTATCATAGATCTTAATCTTATTTTCATTATCATTGTCTTGAATCAATCTTGCATCATCTTAATCTTTATCATTTGTGAAGCTTGGGACAAGTTCCTTGTACTTGTTCTCAATCCCTTCGCCATCATCTAGCTTACATCCCATAGTTTTGCATTAGTTTTGTAGTTCATTTGTATTGGGAGAGCATACCCACAATAATCTCAAAGAGAAAATCAAAAAAGGCTTTGGGTGCCCTTATTTTAGCTCATCGGAGGTTGTAATGAAATTTACCTATTTTTTTGCATTTGAAATGATTAACATCTAATGTGATTTTGTTTGGTGTTTTAGTATTTTCATTTGTAGCAAATAGGTCCATATTTTCATTGCATACATTTTGGCACACCCGGTGGGACCCACATCCCTATTAGATCTATACTTTTGAAGATTTTTTATGCTAATTCTTGTGTAGGTTGAGTTGAAGATCAAAACCTAGGGTTTTTTGAAAGATTTGATCATATTTTTTAAATAGTTTGGATTTTTTGTTTGAAATATTTTTTGTAGGTGGCAGATCATCATATTATGTCTTTGTTTGAAACTTGAATTTTTCTGATCAGTTTTCCATGAGTTTTAATTTTTTCATGATTTTTAATGAAAATTAATTTTTGGCCGCAAATCACTGTATTTTTTGGAAAACTTTACATTTTCAGAAAGGTCTAAGAATTATATATATGGCATGTTCTTTTGTGTTTTTTTATTTTGATGCATGAATATAGCTCAAAAATTCAATCTTTGAAAACTTGTTTGTTTTAATAAATCAGGTCTCTAGGGCATAAATTAAGGAATTTTTTCAATTTTTTTACATTTTTAGAAATCTCTCTATTTTTTAGCAGGGGTCTCTTCTTTGCAGTTCTATTTTTTTGCCCAAAATCATTTTAAACAAATTAGATCTTGTTGACTAGGTCAAATGCAAAAAAATTAAAATTTTGTGATGAATTTGCACTTTATTTGCACATTGTTCAATGCATGGTTGAGTTTTCTTAAAAGTTTTTGATATTTTCAATCTTCTAATAGTGGTTTTGCAGAATGATTGACCAAGATTAAGACATCTTGAAACTACTAATCAAATTGTTTTGTAGGACATTGTTTGAAGATCTTGAAAAGATTTGAGACTACTAACTTATTGGTTTTGTAAGTTGCCTTGGAGGTTCAAGAAAACATCATGTCTACTTTAATTTGATTTTTATAGGCACCTAGTTTAATTAGAAAGGTTTATTTCTTGTGATTTAATTGGGTAGTAGGAGAGTATGCCCTTTCCTCTTTAAGGGGAAATCAGAAATCTAGACCTACTTAATTTGGTCATTAAAAAGGAATCTTGGGTAAATGAACATGTGATTCATGTGTTTGGGAGACACTATGGAGTAGTATACTATGCTCTTTTTCTTTTGGAAAATCAGAAATCTAGACCTCCATTAGCTATCATTTAACTTTCTTGCATTTACCTTTAGAGGGCTTGCAAAGAGAACAATCTTTTGGGAACGACCCAACTAGGGAACAAGAGAACTAGGCTACTCCATCCCACTATAATCAAAATCTCCTTTCAATACAATGAGAGGGGAGACTTGGCTATTTTCTATTCCTAATGCTTCTTCATGTGTAGGGCCTTGTCACCTCAATCTTGCTAAGCAAGATTACATTTGATTGGGTGCTTGTAGGGAAATCAACGGTTTCAATCTTGTTTACTACAAGGGGAATACATTCATCTAGTATAGGGTAGAGAGGTCTGAATCTTGCTTGTGAGACTATACTTTTTGGATGCTTGTAGGGCTATAGGCCTTAATTCCGCTTGCGGAACTATAGGGGATATTCATGAATAGATGACCTTACTAAACACCTAAGGACTTAGAGGCCAACCATTTTATCCGTGTTACTTCCTTTGTGCAAGTATTGATCCAAGTGGACTTACCCAGATCACCCCAAGATACTCACCATATGTTCTCCCTTAGATACTAAATCTTGAATGTGGCAATGTGGAAAGACATGTGCTGCGAGCATTGATCTCTTCCAATTGATCCATAACTTGCATAGTCCTATGAAAGGCCATTCAACCACTTAATTATGGGGCTAAGAGAATCAATTTGTGGGAAAAGGTTAGAACACTTCCTTTTTGACCTTAGGTAGTGTGCTCTTAAGGTGTCTTCAATTGTGTTGAGACCTATGGAGATCTTTTTGGACATGCACATTGCACTATTTCTTTCTATGTTCTAATTCAATCCATATATCCCCTATCATCCAAATTGAGAACATCATCCATTTCACTTGTCTTCAAGCATCCCTAATCTACCCTTCCACTTCATCCATTCTTAATCCAAGTCTTATCAACATCATCTTCTAATCTTCCTCTTTTGGATTAGGAGCACCTTCATAATTTTTGGACTTTATTCATCATCCAAATCAAATCAAATCAAATCAAGTCCAACCTTGAGGCCTTTCCCTCACAAATCCAAAATCAAAATCAAATCAAATCAATCAAAATTCTTGAGGCCCTGCCCTCTCAATCAAATGAATCCATCCTCCAATCATATCAAAATCCAAACTTGCTCCTAGTCTTAAGTTCATATTTCATCCATCATCAAATCTTTCACTTTGAATTCCAATCTTCCCCTAAATCATCTTCCTCTAGTCCAATCCAAAATCTCTAATTCAAACATCATGAATATGGATTGGTTTCACAAAATGATTGAGAACTTTCAAATTCCAAATCCCAATCCTCCAGTCATATCCAATCCCAATCTATATACATTCCTTATTATTCCTCTACCTTTGACAAGGGAAATCAACCTCATTATCCTCCATCCACACACGATTCCCTCTATCACCCGCATGATGCCTCTCATATGCTAAACCTTTCCCAAGAACTAGAAGAGCTTAGAAATAATGTCCTTAGCTTACAAAATGAATGTCAAAAGAAAAAGTTTGCATTTGAATACTTGTTTCATCCTTTCTTTCTCCAAATCCATAATCCTCATTTACCATCAAACCCCAATCCTCCACATAATTCTCAACTTCCACACAGTCATAATCCTCCAAAACCCACATCATTCCTATCCTCCAAAGCTTCATAGTTAGTCAAAGATAGACAATACACTCCCCTTGTGGACCCTTTTGATGTCATATTCCACCTACTTGTTGACCAAAACATGATGGTTTTTCTAAACACTATTTCCTTTGATGACAATTAATCCAAACCTACTTGGTATAAGGAAAATGAATACTGTGATTATCATCACATCAAGGGTCATGATATCAAGAAGTGCTTAAAGTTTAAAAAATTTGTCCAAGACCTCATTGACAAAGGAGAAATTGAAGTTGAAGATCCAAACCCCTCCATCACATCACCCTCAGAATTTCGTATATGTCAAGACCTTGTCCCAAAGCATGCTAGCATGCTAGCATGGATTCTTATTCATCTTTAGATCAGAGTGTTCCTCTATCTCAAGATCCATTTATCCCTCTTGATTCACCTTATAGTCCCATTCCTATTCAAGATCAAGGAATATCCTTCACCCAATCCAATGATATCCTTCCATCCCAATGCTTAATATCCACTTCCACTAATATACCTTCATGTCAAGATCAAATTACTCCATCTCATGATTCCATTCCCTCCACTCCATCCTAGAATAGCCTTCCATCTCAAGATCCTACCATCCCATCCACTCCACCACATAATCCTCCCCAAATTCAAGATCAAAGTACCCCTTCATCTCCATGTCATGATTTAAATCTCTCTCAAGATCCCACTATTCCCCCTAATTCCCCTCATGATACTAATCCTCTACAAGATCCCACTCTCCTTCTTGATCCTCCATCGCAAGATCCTAATCCTTCATGAGATCCTATTCCTCCTCAAGATCTTATTATTCCTATTAAGGATCCTCTCAAGGACCAAAGAAACCCTACACTTGATGGCATTGGTGATATCACTCACTCTACAGATGCTCATATCCCTCATACACATTATATACCTCCATTCAAGCGCAAACATATTCCTTCATTATCTTCCAAGTCTATCTCAGGCCCCTATATCCCTAAAAGAAATCCTTCATCCCATCTGTCCATTTTGGGCCCTTATATCCCAATGCTAAACCTTTTGTCCCTTCCATCCATTTTAGGTCCTTATGTTCCTCCATCCACTATACCTCTCACTCCTAGATCATCATTTATTTCTTCTACCATACCTCAAGATCAAAAAATACATTCATCTTTGAGATATTTCTATCCATCCATCCATCAAAACCCATTATATGAGCCTCATTCATCCACATTTCCCAAGTCTTTTGGAAGCAATTTGGATGCACAACATAAAAATCAGAAATACAAGAATCCACTTACATATGAAGATCACCATGTCTTATCTAATCGACATGTGGCTACAAAGAAAAGGGAAATACTCAAGAAACCACAAAGGTCCTCCAAGCAAAAATAAAATCAAAGAAAATATGGGTTCCTAAATCCATCATGGAAGAATAGCAGTCAAAAGCACATAAATGTAAAGAAAAATAAAAAACTATGTGGATTCCCAAGTCTCTCTTAAAGGACTGGAATATAAAAGAAAAATCAAAGTTGACATTTAGGATTCCAAAGACTTTCACACCATATTATTCCAAATATCTTCCATTCTCTCCTCCATCTATTTTGGGTCCTTGTGTCCCAAAATCCACATCACTTCCTACATCAAAACCTCATTCTATCCAATTGATTCTCCCTTCACATGTCCACTAACCTTCAAGGTGTGTGTTGATGTTGATCTTGCCATCATTTCCACCTACTCCCAAACAAACCTTTCAATACCCTACACAATATCCAACTCCTATATGTACTCCCTATCTTTCCATATCATATCCTCTCATTCCTCTTACCCCATCTTACGCATATATCATTAGCCATCATCTACCTTAACCTCCATATATCTCCCCTATTATTACCGTTATCAATATATTTGAGCTTACCTTTCAGCGGCCTTGGCCAATCATAGCATATCTTTTCGAAGGAACATTATCCAAAGAGGATCAGTCTCAAATTCCTCCAAAAAGAAAAAGTAAAAAAAAAAGGAAAAAAAAGGTCAAAAAAAAAGAAAAGAAAAGAAAAAGAGAAAAAAAAATCGTCCAATGGTGAAAACTTGGTAATCAGGTGCCTTGGACAAGTACCATGATGAAAACTTGGTAAATAGATGTCATGTGTAATCCCTCCATCTTGTTGTTCTTCATACTAATTGGGGGAAATTCCTTCTCGCTATCCATCCATAATATCTTCCCTATCATCTACCTCATATCCTATCTTTTCCATTCTCATATCCACCTCCCCTTGCAATCTATACTTGGGGGAAAGCTCCATCCATTACATGATATCTTCCACATTACCTATTCACCATCCATTGTCCTATCTAAGTTCAATATCATTTCCTTTCCCATCTTTTATCTTGACTATCCTATTCATCCCCTCTATCCATATGTACCTTCCATTACCCTTACTCCTTACCCATCCATTTTCACATATTTTATCTTGACATCCCTATCCTCCATCTCATAGTCCTTGTCATATTTATTTCCTTTATTTCCATCTACAATCCTATATATATCTATCTTCCCTCCCATGTCCTTGATCTTTATTATCCTATACATTTCCTCCATCCATTATCTATTACCCAATTCCATTTATATCCTCCATATATATTATCCCCTATCCTCTTCATACCCTCCATCTCATATCCTTTATCCATCCACCTTCCACTTTCATATGTTTCCCTTCGTAAAAAAATAGAGGAACTAAAATACAAAGAAAATATCCTCGCATGCTTTGGACAATGAACAAGCTTTCATCTCCTTCATGAACATTAATCTTTAATCAAGCCATCATATTAAACAAAATCATTTTATAATCAATTGATCAATTTCAAATCCAATCATCATCGTGGGCGGTATCCTTCCCAATCCTTGAGGCCCTGCCCTCCCAATCACTCAATCAATCAATTAGTTTTCATCTTGACTAGGGGCAATATGTTGGTTTGTTTTTGGTTTGTTTTGCATCCTTTCTTGTTGCTTGTATATATTTTTTGCATCTATCATGGTCATTGCATCCTATTTTCACAAGGGCATCATGATCTTTCATATCATGGTGTCATAAGACATATGGTTGTATTTAACCTTTTTGATCACATACTTGGCACATGGTCATCTTGATTCCTCATACCTTGGTGCATAATGTCAATAACAATATCAAAATAGGATATGCTCACCCATGTTGACACAATGATAGTCTGCATTTAAGTTCATTATACATTGGAGGCCTTCTTTTATTCACTTCCTCTATCATCACCCTTCCTTTTTGAGAAAATTGTCAAAATTAATTTTTTGCTCAATTTTCTTGAGGGTGCACCATCCTCATCCTCTTCCCGTCGTCGCTTAGGCACGACTGTGGGGGCATCTTATTTTCTTCTTCTTTGACATGATGTTGATTTTGCAACCGCATCAAAGAGGGGCAAAATGTAGACACCATAATTGTCCTTTCACACTAATATTAATTTTTATTAATATTTTCCCTCAACATTATTGTTAATTTTATTAATTGACTATAATCGTTGTATTCTTCTATTTTTTCAATTAAATTTATTCTAATTAAATAAATTCATTTTCCTTTTGTATTTAAATTTTATTTAAATACTATAATATATTAAATTAAATTTAATATATTATCCATCCATTTCCCTTTATAAAATAAATATTATTTATTTTATTCCTCCACTAGCCTAAAATTTTTCTAAACCATGATTAAATTAAATTTATTTTAATTTAATTCATTTTCCCTTTTTCCTATTCTTTCATTTTTCTAAATATTTCTCTAATCTTAATTAAAAGGTGGATTACCTCTAAACATGTGTATTGTCACCTTTTCCAAGGTAGCCACCTCTCCTTATTTTTTCTCCACCAATAATTTTTAAATTTATCTTTCCCTCTAAAAGTGAAGTTTGACTTTTGCATCTTTTGTCACTTCACATTTTTCAAACCCTACCTAACATCTTTTTGTCTCTTAGTCCTAGCCACTCATTTCTTTTTGCATCTTTATATTAGCCATTTCCATTTTGTCTCTTAATCTTTTCCATTCATTATTTTTCTTTTTAATCTCCACCGTCCAATTTTTTTCATTTCTATAAAATGAGGCCTCACTCCTCGTTTTAGGTCTAAGTTCTTTTTCTTCTTAGTTTCTTAGCTCTTGCATCTTCTAGCATTATTAATTATTCTAGTTCTTTTCTTTATTACATTCTAATCTTGTTTCTAATCTAAATCTTGTTGCATCTTTAGCATAGTTTCTTAATATTGTTACATTATCATAGATCTTAATCTTATTTTCATTATCATTGTCTTAAATCAATCTTGCATCATTTTACTCTTTATTATTTTTCAAGCTTGGGACAAGTTCCTCATACTTGTTCTCAATCCTTTCACCATCATCTAACTTGCATCTCATAGTTTTGCATTTCATTTGTGTTGGGAGAGCATACCCATAATAATCTCAAATAAAAAATCAAACAAGGCTTTGGGTGCCCTTGTTTTAGCTCATTGGAAGTTGTAATGAAATTTACTTATTTTGTTGCATTTGAAATGACTAACATCTAATGTGATTTTGTTTCATGTTTTAGTATTTTTTATTTGTAGAAAATAGGTCCATATTTTTATTGCATGCACCCTTGTATCCATCTTTTTAATAAATCTATAATCATATCTATACCATAGCTATGTGTAGATGTTATTTTACCTTTACAACTTTCTAGTTAAAATCACACCCCATAAATTAATCATATTATAAGAGGGAGTTGTACCTCTAAAATTCAGATGAAGATTCCTCAAGAGTATCAAACAATAAAAAATAATCAATTATGTGTGTTCATTGATGCATTTCATCCTGAAATTAAATTCTTGTTGAAATGTAAAAAGGTGTAAAATTTAGAAGATGAATAGAAAGAAGCTATTGAAATAGAAGATGATATGATCATGACTAGAATGAAACGCATGAATAAAGGTGCTATTCAAATTCTCAAATCTAAATTAATTTTCTAACATGATAACTTTTATTTGAAAAAGGAGCCTTTGAAAATGAATCTAGTTACAAATGAGGCAAAGCTAGTGACACCTATTTCTTCTTGTCAAAATATAATGGTGTTTGGTGAGACACATTTTTTATCATATTCTATGATTAAGGATCATGTCTCTAACATTTCTAGAGTCTATTATTTAGATGTTGATGAAAATGATCCTTCTGAAGTAGAAGATGATCATTTCATTCAATAAGAAGTACTGGTGGCTTGCCCAACTACAACCTCTATTGAAAAAAGTTCTGATAGCATGTATGATAAATAATTAAAAAAAATCTTCATAGAGCGATCTTTTTCAAATTTTGAATCTTTCACATTTGAATCTTTTGATGCAATTCCAATAGATGATTTGAACCAAGAAAGCACAAGAAATCAGCATAAAGAAGAAATGTGTAGCCATGAAAAACCAAAAGATGTCTCTTATGCTATGCAAATAGATTATGAATCTTTTCGTTTCATTAGATCAGCTGTGGTGATGAAGAATTGTTGCAAGCTAGGTGTTTATAAAATTGTGAAAATGTTGAAAGACAAGTTGACGGAAATGAATCAATCACCAATGATGAAATATTTCACATGCAACTAGATTTTGAGGTATTCAAATTTGATGATTAAATTGGTAAAAATGAGTTGCATTTAAAAGAGCCAATCATTCACCTACAATTGGAATCTTTTTATTTTGAAAGTGACATTATGCCAACCTTATCCCATACATTATTACATGAGATATGTAATAAAGAGGATAATTTTATAATGTCTCAAGTAGAGGAATGTAATGATGTATTCTTTATTGGTAAATATCTAGAGGATCCAAATAAAATATTCATGCAGATCATCCTCACATTCTTTATGAAGACTGCCCCATCAGGGATTTGATTTATTGTTCAAAAAATCATACAAATTATGTTGGTATTCTTGGTATAGATTTGAATCAATCTACATAGCATGGTGTCAATACATTGTAGTTGGAAGTTTATAGTGCAAAGTGGATTTTCGGATCCAATATTTTATTTGAAATGATTTTACAAGACATCATTGTTAGTTATTTTCTTATAGTAGTCACAAGTTGGTAGTTGAAAGCAATGTTTTTTGCTTATCAACCATTTTTTTTGCACTGGTGGATATTTAGCTCAACCTATTGGTGGTTTCACATGAGCATCTTGGTGCATGTATTGAGGTAAGGAGCTTTCCTCCATGTACATACTTGTAAATAAAATTTTGGTGTGTGTTGTAGGTTTAGGTGGTTTTATTTTCTAGTTTTGGTTTGTTAGGTTTAGTTCTTGCCCAATCTCCTCTCCACCATTCTACAATAAAATCCCTTTTCTCTATCACTCTTTGACTTTGTAGCCCAATGGAACTAGGCACTGGTCTTTATTTTGAGTTATGGGTTCTCTTTGTCATTTCAGTTCTCATCCCCCTTTAGAGCTCGTTGTTACCCCAAGTTTTAAACCCACCATTTTAAACTTTTAAATTTTGCCTCATTAATATCAATCTTATTGGTGGATTAAAAATCTAATCATTCCCATGTTAAGTCAGGTTATCAAGTTTTTATCAAATTTTGGAAACAAAAAAAACTCTAATCTTGTCCCACCACTCTTATGTTAGGTGACCTTTTAAATCAACATGCTATCAGGCATTTTGTAACTTTGAACTCAATACCACATTTCCAATTTCCCACGATTCCTCAAAATTGAAGGTCCTTTATCAGGATGTTAGGCCTTCTCATCCCAATGGTCAAAGATGTAAAGGTTCCAAAGTTTGAAGATCACTTGATCCTTTGATATGTCTAAGGGTCGTATGTCCATTTACTCGTGACCAAGTTGCAAGGGTCAACTTTTCATGTAAACCTCTTCAAATATGACATGGTATTGGAAAGAGAGAATGCATAGGTGCTTTGGTATTGTCATTTATGGAAATTAAACTCAATTTACCCATCTGTATTGTATTAGGAAGGTCCGCATTAAATCAAAATGCAAATTTGTCTAAGTCTAGGAATGAAGAACAAGGTGTTTTACCAGCATAGTGTATTTGGTTTGATGTACTCTTCCAAGTTTATATATTTTTTTGTAGATGTAGTGAATGTATTGTGGAGACCTAGAGATGCTTATTCTAGATTTTGGAGGTTTTTTGTTACATGTTGTGAAAGCTAGGTAGATCTATGTATCGGTATTATGTTTATCAATCAGGATAGTCGACTTGCATGGAAAAATTCTTTTGTAGATGTGGTATATCATTTTTGGAAATCAAATTTTATTTTAAATGGTGGAGCATACATACATAGAGGTATGTGCATGATTATTTTGGTTCGAATTGATATTTAAATTTTGATTTTGGTGGTTTTGGTCAACATGTTTCACATTTTCCTATAATTGTTTTGAGTCGACATAGTGCAATATAATTTTTGGTTGTGGACCTATAAGATGGTTTTTTTAGGGTTTGTTATATTAGCTGATGCACATGAGAAGTGAAAGAAGGTTTTATGTCAAGGATATCATACAACGATGTGAGATCTAGATTTTTATTGAAAAATAATAGAGAAAGAGGGCAGTCATAGATAACGTGTATTAGATATAAGTTTTGTACTTATGTGGAACTGTAACTAGGCATTAGTAGATGCTACTTCAATAGTTCAAAGTTTCTTGTGATCATTTTTAGTTATCTTGTAAGGATGTGAGCCTCCTCAGGGTTATAGCCCTCTTTTATTTGAGCAGCGAGCTCTAGGAAATGAGCTTGAATGCGTGTGCATTTCTGCTTAATTGTAAGAAAATATTTCTATAGAGTATTATCTTGTGGGTTCCATCCCCACTATGATTTTTTTGGGGAGACTTTTGAGATGTCAGAGATTTTTTATTAGGCCTTGTTTATATTTTTTTACATTAATGTTTTGTCATTGTTGTCAACATACTATTGTTGTTACAAACAATGTGCTTAGTTTGTTTAGAGAAAATGTTTTCAGTTGTTCAAGTGATTTGTTAAAGATCTTTTATTTCTATTCTAGTTTGTGTTTTAGATATGTTTTTAGTTTATTATGGTCAACTTATAGAGGATCACATGATAGATTGAGTGGGTTATGATTGATTTATTAGGTGCTAGTATTTCAGTATTCCTGTGTTCTAAGGTTGAGTTTTTTCTTTGATGAGGATCAATATGGTTGATTCAGTTGATGCGAAGGTAGTGGTAAAGTTGGGATCCATTTTTGTTTTCTCAACTAGTGTTAATCATGATTCAGATTTCAGTAAGATCATATATTTAGTGTGACAGAGTTCTATGTTTAGTGTTGCTGGTATTTAGTACAAAGAAGAGTTTGGATTTTGAGATTCAGTTGATGCAAAGGTTCAAGAAGCTATTCTTGCTTCTTGTTGGGATTCTTTTATTGTGTTATGACCATGTTGATGGTTTGCATTGACTATGGTGATCGTATTTGGTGATTTTATAGTGTGTTGGTGTTTCTTCATTTAGGTCCTAGTTGACTTAGTGAAGTAATGTGTTGTGATTCTTGGTGTAGATTTGGAGAAGTTGTTATGTGTTCGATGATAATTTTTTGGGTCCTATTTAAGTCTTGGTTGACTTGATTTGGATCACATTTTTGTTTGAGATTATCTTTCATGTATATTGGTCCTATCCAACCTTGTTGTATATTCATTGTAATATGTATAAATGGGAAATCATTTTGTGATTGAAAAGTGTGTGTACGTGAAGCAAGAAAAAGAAGGATGTGTGTATTCTACAATTGAGGTAGAAATTGTACTTCATTGGAACTGTATGGGCATTGCAGATGTTATAAGTTAGTTTAGTCATATTGGATAGTTTGTCCATCCTTATGAATTATAATCAGAGATTGATTAGTGAACCCAACTGAGGGCCAAATCATTGTATTGTGAGAAATGAGCTCTAGGCAGTGGGTATGTGAATGCATGTGCATTCCTCTTTTCTTTTCATTTGCTCTTAATTAGGTAGTACTTTTAATAGAGTACATCTATCTAGTGGGTTTGACTCACACTGAGTTTCCTCAAGAACAAATTTGGTGTTTTGTGTTGTGTTGTGGATATTGCATTATTGTTTATCTTTTATATCTTTAATTCATTTAAGTGGTTAAAAGTTTCAATTGTTAGTGTGCAACTTATTCACCCCCACTCTTAGTTGTGCTTGCCTCCTTTTGGGCCTAATATTCTTTTCCTAATAGGGTCTCCTTGATAAAACCCTTGTGTTATGGTTCTATGTTTCTTTGCATTATGTTCATGTATGTTATGTTTCATTTTATGTGTTAAGTAGTTTGTGGATTTGAATATTAAAGTTAAAATTTGTTGAACATTGATTCACCCCCCCTCAGCTCAGTGTTCTCTCTTTCCAACACATGGTATAGTTTCTTAAATGTTGAAGTACAATAAAATGAATTTACTGAGGTGGAAAAATGTCTTTCCAAATGGAATTACTATCACATTCCATCAAAATTAAATGAGTTTTAAATATTTCTTTTGATTAGGTAAAATCAAGTTTGAAGGGGACCCCGAACCCCAAACAAAAGAACCAAAGTCAGGAACTGGTTATACAGGGACCAGCAACCAGAGTAGCAAAAAAGAATTTAAAGGCTAGTTTTACAAGGGCCGACAACCAACATAATTCAACAAAAGAATAGAGACCAAAAGTCCAAAAAAAACTAGAGAGAAACAAAATAGAGAAAAAAGAAACAACTGATTAGACCAGATCTTTAATAGCACTAGTAATAGAATTGCCTATGATAACAACCTCTTTGAGATAATCTTGAATATTCTTAGCAGTGAGTTGGAGGTTAGCTTTCTTAGTGCTTTGTTTGGTTCTTCTGCTCGGACCACCAGCCAACAACGGAGCATATCCAGTCAAAGTAGCTTCATCAGGAGACACTTTTCCAATAGAAGTAGCATCAGCCAGGATGGAAGAAGTAACAACCTACATGCCCTCCTCCCTTTCCTTAATCAATTTTCTAAGGGTAGCTTCATAATCCTAAAGTTTAGTTGGAATGTTCCCAACCAGAGTTCCCAGCTCCCTCAGCTTCTTACTTTCCTCATACAGCTTAACCTATAAAATAAGGGTCTTATCCTGCAAGGAAGAAACATAAGAGTGTAATTTTTTAATCTCATTATACATCCAGTTGTCCATAGTCATCCCAAGATTAGCTCTATCTTTAGCTTTATTTAGAAATTCCAGAGTATCATCATCTCCCATCAAGTCTTGAGCACCCACAGAGTCAGCATTCACTTGATTATTTTCTTTTTCCAGCTTATCCTTGAAGTCCTTATTTTGGGTATTGGGTGCATTATCAGTATCGGGTTTTTTTTTCTTGACTGCATTTAGCCAAATGAACAATAACTACAATAGGATCTTTACCCTTGCATCTCTAGCATAACTGCAATGTAGAAAAATATGATTCACAGATTCTATATCATTTCTACAGAGACAACACCAGTTGGTTAAGATCATCCCTCTTTTTCTAAGCTTGTCAATAGTGATAATTTTGTTCTATAAAGCAATCCAAAAGAAAATCTCAATCTTAGGAGTAAGACCTTTGGTCCAAGCTTTAACCCAAGGGAGATCAATTCTCTTTTCTTCAAAAAGGGAAGAAACTTTGAAGTTACCACTCAGGTGAAGAGCCCAGATGACCTTGTCCTGAGAGTTGAAATTGATACAAGAAGAAAAAAGAGAGAGTTGAACAGGGTAGAGATTGATATCCAAAGAAGTTAGGTCCACCCACCTATTGTTAACCCAGTAGTCCTTGACTTTAGCACCAAAGGTGGCTTTGCAATACTCAATGATCTGGTCATTATTGTAAAATGAGTTCAAGGGAGAATCCCATAACTAGCTATCCTCCCAGAAACAAATATTTTTGCCATCACCCAACTTCCATTTATAGCCTTTGGTCAGATTAGACTTCGTGTCTTGAACAACTTTCCAAATGAAGGATACTTTATCTAAGTTGTCAGTAGAAAGAAAACCATTCAGGGAAGGAGTTTGCTAAAGATATTTACTCTTCCATATTTTACTCTAGTCCCTATCTTCTTTAAAGACTCTCCAACCTTGTTTATCCAGGAGGGCTTTATTCATTTCTCTGATAGGCCTAATGCCCAACCCCCCTAGATTTTTGGGCTTGCAAACGGAGTCCCAAGCAATGAGAGGAAGTCATTTTTTATTCTCAGTACCAGATGATATAAAATTTCTTTGAATTCTCTCCATTGCTTCAACATACTTAGTAGGCATTTTGAGCAAGCTTAAAGCATAGATGGGGAGATTTTGAAGGCATGATTTGAGAAGAGTAATTTTACTAGCTTGACTTAGCAGAGTGCCCTTCCAGCTCACCAATTTTTTGTTGTGTTTATCAATAAGCATTTCCCAGAAGGAGTCAGGTAGCTTGGAACCTAGGGGGAGGCCTAGGTATAATCCTGGGAGAGAAGCAATAACACAACCCAAAATCCTTGAGATTTGATTCTCTCTTTGGGGGAGTATTCACAAAGAATATAGAACTCTTCTCCCAATTGATGAGTTGACCAGAGGCTTTTATATAGAGATTTAAGGCATTCTTGTAACTTCTATCTTCATTCATAGTGGCAATCCCCATCAAAACCGTATCATCTACAAACTATTCATGGGAGCAAGCATTGGAAATAGAAGAGGGAAAAAGGCCATGGATACAACCTTGACATTAAGATGATTAATGTATCTTCCCAGACATTCTACTATGATAATAAATAAAATAGGAGATATGGGATCCCCCTATCTGAACCCTCTAGAAGGAGAAAATAAATTAGAAGAAGATCCATTAACCAAGACAACCATAGAAGTCATCGACACAAGCTAAGAAATGAGTTGGATGCATCTTTTACAAAAACCAAAGGACTCAAAGATCTTAAGTAAGAAGCTCCAATCCACTCTGTCATAGGCCTTGGACAGATCCAACTTCATAAGGAAACCTTGATTTTGAGAAGCCATCATCGAATGGATATTTTCATGAGCAATAATAACCAAATCCAGAATTTGACGACCAGGGACAAAGCCATTCTGTTCAGGGGAGATGATGTCCATAAGGATAGAAAAGGATTCTCAGGGTGAGGACCTTGGAGATAATCTTATAAATGGAATTACAAGGACTGATAGGACAGAAAGCATCCAGAGTATTAGCCCCCACCTTTTTGGGAATAAGAGCCAAAAAAGTGGCATTAAGCTCTTTCAAAAGGCATCTGGTGCCAAAGAATTCCTTGAAAACATCACATACATCTTTACTAACAATATGCCATTGCTTTTGAAAAAATGCCATCAAGAAACCATCTGGGCTAGGCACATTGTCACCTTCAAAAGAGAGAAAAAATTTATGGATTTTAGTGGTAGAAGGTATAGCCACTAAAGCACAATTATGTTGGTTAGAAATGATGGAAGGAATAACATCCAACATTTGTCTTTGGATGGTATCACAGAGATTCTGGTCAAAAGTGAGCAGGCAGGAGAAAAAATCCTTCATTTTGATAGTAATGTCTTCCACATTAGTGAACTCTTCATGACCAATCTTGATATTAGAGATTCTATTAGCGACTATGTGCCTCAAGGTAGTGATATGGAAGTATCTGGAATTACGGTCCCCTTCCTTGAGCTAGATTGCCTTAGACCTTTGTCTCTAGTAAGACTCTTCAAAAGAGATAACATTATGGAGTTTAGACAAAATCTCATTTTCTTCTATCACAAGCTCCTTTGAATAACCAACTACTTGAATTTTGTTCTAAGTTGCCTAAAGTTCCTTTTTAAAGTCTTCTTTATTCTTAAAGATGTTACCAAAGGAAGATTTGTTCCACTCTTTAACTCTATCTTTGACGATTTTGAGCTTTTTAGCAATTCTAAACATTGATGTTCCTTCCACTTAAGTTTGCCACCAAAGGTTGCAGACATCTTTTAAATCCTTTTTTTGCATCCACATTTTCTCAAATCTAAAGGGAAAATGTCTCTTCTTACCAATGGGATCAACAACAAAGACTAGAGGGTAATGATCCAAGGAAATTTTGGCTATGGACGAGAGAGAACAATTCCAATCTTGAATCCACTTATGAGAAGCCAACACTCTGTCAAGCCTAGCTTGAATGTAGTTCTAACCATTCCTTTTATTAGACCAAGTAAAATCAACCCCTTTCAGATCAATGTCAATAAGACCTTCCTAGTTGATAAAGTCCATAAGGTCCATTCTGCCATCCAGATGAGTAATATTACCTCCCATTTTCTCATGGTCATATAAAGAGACATTGAAATCACCCATGAAGAGCCAGTTAGGTTCATCAAATTAATTTATCAAATCC
The DNA here is from genome assembly GCA_027943335.1 of Chamaecyparis obtusa. NCBI lineage: Eukaryota > Viridiplantae > Streptophyta > Pinopsida > Cupressales > Cupressaceae > Chamaecyparis > Chamaecyparis obtusa. The sequence goes on from BSBK01009837.1 coordinate 155,797, forward strand.
TTAAGATTAGACTATAGAGTTTTCCTAGCTCTAGCTGAATTAGGAGCATAAATATTGACTAGAATCTAGTCATAGTTAAGGTTAAAATGATGAAATTTAACCATCGTAAAAATTTTATTCTCCATGAGGGTAGTACTAGAAATAATCACTTCATTCCAAAGAATAAGAGTGCCTCCAGAGGCTCCTTCAGCGATTCCAGCAGCCTGACCACAATTCTTGAAAACTTTAAAAATTTCAGCCTTTTCTTTAGACATTTTGGTTTCCTGAATAACAAGGATATCATGTTTGTGATCTCTAGCTATATTTATAACAACTTCCATTTTATGGAGACCATTTAGTTCCCTTACATTCTAGGTAATGAATTTCATTTTTTACCTAGGGTAAACTGAAGGATGGTAGACTATTTACCATCTGCAATATCCTGCAGGCTCTCTTGAGCTCTTTCAACCTTATTGCTTTTCCTACCTCTTTTCTTGGGAGAGCTGGTAGTAAATTTGAATGATGAAAAACCAAAATTTGCATTTTTACTTCTAGTTTCTCCAGTTGGAGTTGAAAGTACCACACTAGAAAACTTAGGATTGACCTTCCTTTCTACCTTGATAGGCTTGGTTGGCATCTTCTAGTTTTTATCCATAGAAACTAGGGATGAAAGAACTAGAATAGGCTAGGTGGAAAGATCCACAAGTATAGGGTCTAGCATGAGGCTTTGATTCTTCATAGATGGGAGAAGATCCTCCATTTTATGGAAATTACAAGGAGTAGAGTCACCAATAGGCACAACTGAGAGCTCCTGCCCAACACCCAACTCAGACTGGTCAATCCTTACTATAGGATATACATCCATCAAGATGCTTTGGCTCTTGGAGGAAAGGGGGATATCCTTATCTCCAGAGGGCTCGATTGAAGTCTCCTGATCAGCTTCCATTTCAAATATTGTTAGGAATGAATCCTCCACAGGGGATCTCTGGGTAATCCCAGCAACATCATACTCAATCACTTTCTGAGAGTTTAGCTTAAGTGTCATAGAGACCTCCTAATTTTCCATATTATGGAATCTTCTCCTTCCATAGGTTTTGACTCAGGGCACTTAGTTTCCAAGACTATATTCAAGTGTTGGTCCTCAATAGAGGGTGTGGCTGAAGAGGTGATCTTTGGTTCTGAGACCTTAAGTGTAGCTTATTTTTTCCTCCATACCAAAGTTTGTTTTTTATTCTTATTATGCTTCTTCTGATGCCCTTGATTCTTAATAAGAGTAATCTTCTGAGATGGCTTGGGATGATTACTCTTAGATTTAGTTTTAGGACAAGCCTTCAACAATGATCCACTTTTTTACAGTAAAAGCAAGCACTAGGCATATCCTCAAATTCCAAATCCTGTGACCATTTGCCAAGTTTAGAAATAATGTCTATCTTTTTCGGGAGATCTTTCATCTGATTAAATTTGACACAAATGTGGGTATAAACTAACCTAGCTTTGGAGGCTCTTATATTATCAATCGCTAGGAGACTCCCAAAGGACTCTGCTAAGCCCTTGAAAATATCCTCATTCTAGAATTCCAAAGGGAGACCAAGAAGTCTAACCCATCTCGGGGTAGAAAGGAAAAAGTTATCAGAAAGATCCATATTGGGTTCCCATTTCTTCACAGTAAGAGTGTTATTACCAAGTTGATAGGGTCCCCCACATAGGACCAAATCTTTATCCTCATGGCATGTGAAGATAAAGGAAAAGAAACCTCTTTGCATGACTGTGATATCCACGTGACCACGAAATTGCCATTTTTTTTCTCACCAATAACCTAATATTCTCAATAGTTGGTCTTGGGCCCATGAACTTCCCCACTAGGGTTAGATTCAATAGGGAAATGGAATGGTCAAAAAGGGGATCAAGGATAGATTTTGAAATCCCCTTTTTCCCAGCAAGTAGAATTCGTAACAGGGGGAAAGGAAGACTTACTCGATGGAATCTTACCAAAGAGTGAGGCCCAATCTTTCCTTTGTTCTGGTACTTGATTCTCAATGTTGATAGGTTCTATATCGAAAGGTCTATTGGAGGATAAAGGTAGTGTCCCCCCATGTGGAAGAGGGGCTCGTAGGACCCTTGAGGAGCACCCCAATTCCAGGCATAGAGAGTTCGTAGGAACTTTGTCATTTCCCAAAAACTCAAGCTGCGGAATATTATTTTCCACTCCTTCTAGTAGTTGAATGATTGGACTTAAGGCCTTCTCCACCAAAATTTCTTTTGTTTGATGATTCCTCTGGTCACAGAGAGAATCCCCATGACCATTGTCCAGAAGCTTCTTCCCACCCAGTTCGCTCAGACCGCCCATTAAAAAAAAAAAATTTAAAAAAATTGTACATTCCTCCCTAAAAATGATCAACAAGTCCTCCTCAAAATGGTGCTTCCAACAATTTCAAAAGAATGTAATGAGGAACCTATATTCATGGTACAATTGAATTTTAATTGGCTTGAGTTAGAACAACTTGATATCATATCTAAATTATGTCATTTGGCATGGAAGGAAAAGACCAGTTATGCAGAATATCACCGAAACATCTTTGTCCTGCAGGAAGAAGTGAATATCAGGCTTCATCAACTTTTTATGGAAATTTAGTTGGAAGCTAAAAGGGCTCCTACACTCTAGGAATTATGGTTTCCCTTATTTTAACATGCATAAAATCTTAGTAATTTTTGGGTTGGTAAAACTATTTTTGTTTTAAAATTTCTTTCATGGTATCGTTCATTTTCAAGACCGTTACTTTCATAATTGAAATAGTTTTAGCTCTTCTTGTATATATAGGCCTTATAGAGGCCAAAGAAACAAACCTTTTTTGAGGGATTTCTTTTCTTCAAGAGCCTATTCTTGGAGAGAGATATTTTTTGATTTTAAGTTTATAAAGGGAAAACATTAGTGTTTTTTATAGGAGAGATATGATCTATTTGTACATGGCTATGGAACCTTTGAATTCTCTATTTTTTTCTGAGAAAGTTGAAATTGTGTTTATTTATTTTCCATTATGTTTTTTATTTTCCTATGATAACTCTAGTAATCCTTAGATGATTTTATCAGTATATCTAGTCATAAGCATGGTCATTTTATGAACTTCACATCATTAATTATCATGCAATATTCATGAGAGTTGTTATTTTTCTGGTTCTCTATTGTGGGTATTTGGAAAATAAACTTTGCATCATTTTCCCTTGTATACATTTGTTAATAAATATGTAATCACATTTGTACCATAGCTATGTACAAATGTTAGTTTACCTTTATTGCTTTTTGGTTAAAATCATACCCCATAAAATTAATCATATCATAAGAGGGATTTGTACATCTAAAATTTAGAGGACGATCATCCATTCAATGAAGATCTATCCAAATGTTGGTTTCAACTTTTGTCTTTCTATTATGGGCATTGTGAGTCATTTTTAAAGCTATTTTAAAAAGGAAAAAATATGAACTAACATGTGTCTAGAGTCGTGTCATCATAGTGAAATAATATACTTAAAGACACTCTCCTTGTCAACAACTCATACACTTCTAGCTCACAATGAATGAGAATCCTTAGGATGTGCCAAACATGCTCCAAGGTGATGCATGTCTCTCTAGTAGGCAAATAAAATGAGCTCATCTTCAAGTGCCATCACTCTATCAACATGATAATCAATCCTTTATCAACCCTAATCTCGAGCATATATGTGATGTAATGAAGACCTAATACTGATAAGATATCTCTCTCATGCTTGCTCAATTTTTCATAGACCCATGCATGTTGGCCTACTCTTATGAATTTGTAATGGGTCAAGATTAACCTACACATAATAACTGATACATGTGTTAACTTTCTATTATGTATTTGTAAAGGATAAAATAGTGTATGGGGTCCTAGGGCAATGGCTTGCACACAAAAGAGACCCAAAAGCCCATATTTTACACTTACATGAAATTGTATTGATATGGAAAGTAAATGTAGATGACTAATATTGAAATTAAGAAATAAAGTTACTTACCTCCAAAAAAGAATTGGCTAAAAACCCTGTCAAACAATCTAAAAAACTACGAGATCTACAAAACCCAGAAATATTTTTCTGAGATGAGATTAGGTCAACTTTGACCTTTTAAAAGGTCAAGGATGACCTCAAAAAAATGAAGGTTGACTTTGACTTTGTTCGTGAATCTCAAAAGTTTAGTGAAAAGGGTATCCAAATCTACTCTCAGATCCAAAGTTCCACACTTGTACCTGGAAGAAAAAGAGGGTTTTTGGTTGTTTGTTTGGGGGGGGGGGGGGGGGGGTTTGCCTTAGTCAAACCCCAATTTAGGAGTTAACCTTGAAATTGAATTGAAATTGCTGAAGTAAACAAAGTAAATGGAACAATTCACCTTCCTTGAGTTGAAACCCTTGTGGAGGATTCGAATCCTTGAATCCACAAGAATGGATGAATGTAGAATCACATGTAGGATGTCTCCAATCAATTGTCTTTAGATCTTCAACACCAATCTTGAATGGATCTTGAACTTGGAAAAGGTTTGAATAGAAAATGGATGAATCTTCAACAAGAGAGCTCCATAGAGCTTGAATCCTTCAATGGCTACTAATGGATCTCCTTGATGAATTGGATGCTTGAATGCTTGAAGTCTTGAATGCTTGATCTTCTTGCTTGAGAGCTTGAGATATTGAGAAACTTGATGTTTGATTGCAAAACTTGATGGAGAAAATGAGAGAGGAAGACTCCTTTTTATAGTGATCTAGGTCATAAGAGGGGCCTCGTAGAAAATAATAATTAAGGGCCCATGGCACAAAAATCTAGAGAGGTGCACATGGAGAGGAAATTAAATTAAAGTCTTGACACAAAACTCTAGGAGGGGACCACCCTTAATATAGAAATAAATAATTATTTAAGAGCCTTGTCACAAAATTTGAGGTAAGGCCAACCCCAAAGTTAATTTGAGTATTAGGCACAAAACTCGAGAAAGGCTAATCTCTAATAATAAATTAGGATTCTATACAAATCTCAAGAAAGGTCCACCTCAAATATTAATTTGAGAATTCGACGCTTAATCTGAGAAATAGTGGCCCCGAAGAGGGAAAATGCAAGTTTTGATGAGATCCTAAAATTGGAAGCCAACACTGAAGATCCCAAACCTTAGGGTCAAGGTTGAGGTCGACCCTGACTAGGTCAGGGTCAAGGTCAACCTTGACCTAAATAGGTCAACCTTGACCTTATGGTCAAGAATCTCAGGTTCACAGTTCAGGATGGAAGAAAATGCTAGGAAGAAGTGGAAAAATGGGGTAGAACAAGGGGAAAATCCAGATCCAAGTCGAATATCCATTCAAGGCATTCAACATGACCCCAAACCACTTACTCGGAGGGCTAAACACTCTTAACATGGAAGTGCTTCCATTTTAAGATGATACAATATTGTTGTTGTTGACCATGTTTGACTAAGTTGACCTAATCCTTGCACTTATTCTATCAATTTTAACCTAGTTTTGACCATTCAAATATAGTTTGACCAAGTTTGAATTTTTAACAACACATATTTTCATCCTAAGTGTCCCTTATTGACCAATTACACAATAGTATGACCAACTGCATATTTTCTTCATAAACTGCGCATCACTCCTTCCAACTATTTAATTGTCATCCCAACTATGTAGCATGTGTGCCTAACTACACAACACTACCCTCCTTAACCCTGTTTAAACATCAAACCCGATAAAATATTACCTAGAAATGCATGAAATAAATGTGTAATAACACGGGGGATATGATGTACATACTGTGAAGGGAAATTCACCATGCATGTGAAAGTCAATGCAAGCACCTCATTCATCCCCTTCATGCAACATTTGAAGATTGAGAGCATCACATTTTTCCATTTGTTAGCATGTTGTGCATTTTAATCATGACCTACACTTCATTGCACCAGAATTTTTGCCAACATGCCACGTGTCTCTCAGGTGCCAAATAGTTTCTTCATCTGATGGTGGGCTTGGGATTTCTTTTAATATGAGACATGGCCTCCTCACAGATGATCAAAGCTATTATCATTTTGTTTGAAGGTAGTTTCCTGTGTGGATTCCACGCATCCTCCTTTTGGCTAGTCATGATTCTTTCCACTAGCAGGCCCGATTCTTTTTCAAACTAGACATATGGTGGTCTCACGGGATTTTCAAGGAGCCTAGCCTTGGGAGGTTACAACTTTTTGTGCTTTCATTTTGTGTGTCTTCCCTATCATAGTCATATTTTTCACATGCCCAGCTTTGCACTTTCATCATTCTTCTAGTGTGGGTGTAGTTCTTGGTGAAACTACCAACATGATTATTGAGTAATGGAGGCCATTGTAATTATGGGAATTTGATTCTTTTCTTGAAAAAGGGGGTTGGCTATCAGATTTTTACAACCAAAGAGGTGGCCTAATGTAAAACTATTGGCAGGAATGGAAACACATAACAATATATTTGGTCCACTTTTAAGATTCCCAAGCTGCGCCTTGGCTATATATGCAAAGCATTGTAATTTTAAAAAGGAGGTATTTTTTTTAGGACTTTCACTCTTATGCAAAAGGCTATTCTAGAAAGCCATAAGATTGTAATGAGAATTTTGAATCAATGAAATATATCAACCGTGCTTGTAGCCCTTTATGTTTCAAGGATTCATTTGTTTTCATGAATGTTTTCTATGTGTTTCATGACTTCAGTAGTTGCATTTTATTTCTTCTATGCAAATTATGCTCTAATCTTCTCTACATAGGGTTATCATTATATATTTCCTGATTTATGTCTCATGCTTAGATAGTTACTTGTATATTTGTGATTGTTCTTTTATCTAATCTAGAGAGTTACCTTGCTATCCCATTTTAGTATTGTTCTTTCAGGTGGTTTTCCATATTTGATTTTTGGATTTGGACTAATAGCTAACCCTAACAATTGAGATCTTCTATTTTTTATTGTTATTTGCTGATTCTGATTGGAAAAGCGCAAGAACAATTGCTAAAAATAGGTAAAATCTACTAAGCACGTTGCGAGGAATTCAGGTATTCTGCTATGGTCTGATGACATTTTGATTTGGATTTAAAATGAACTCCCACATGTCAAGCTTGTGGGTCTTTTCAGTTTTCATAATTCACACTTATGTTTTGGGCTATAAAAATAAACATAGATTTGATTTTTGCATATCTGTTACACATAGTAAATAGGCACTATGAACACTATCTGTGGATTATCTTGAGAGAGTGGGCTTCATTCGCTTGTTCACGCATGCGAAGATCTTCTTGACAAAGGATCCCCTTGTAGGTAGGGAGGATACTGAGATTATCTTGCGTTGTACTTGATTTGGTCCTCAGCTTTTGATCTATACATTCTCTCTCTGGAGAGATCGATAAAGCATAGTTGTTGACATCACAAATCTTGGTGAGATAATTTTAGTTTTAGTGTGTCAAATTAATCTGTTTGCTGTGTTTGGGTAAAAGTGATAAGGCTAGAGGACTATGCTCTATTCCCTTTTTGGGTAGTATCAAAAACTCAAATCCTTGGATATGGACCAATTCCCCATGTGGTATCTTTTGTGAGTCACCTTTAGAGAGGGTTAACCATAGTGGACATTCCCTTTATTGGGTCAACCACATGGACAGAACCTCAAGTAGTGAAAACCATTTTCATCGTGGTAGCAACAGGTGCTATATAAATGTCCTTATGGAGGAAATCTTCATAGGTGTGGTCTCTTGTTGGGTTGTCAGATCTCCCTAGCAGCTCTTGATTGATTAAATTCTCAGACTGTGTCAAAACTCCAGTGCACCTGGATTGGAGTTCACCCTCTTGAGATCATAAAAGTTGCAGAGTCAGACCATTACTACAAACCTTAGCGAGGCCAAATTTTTCATTTTCTAGGACTATGTGCATTATTGAAAAACTTTTTGGAACATACACAACTAGCATTCCTAGGGATTAGCACATTAAGTCACTTGATTGTTTATGCGCAAGGTTGCTTTGTCCCTTATTCATTGTTTTCATATGTACTTGTAATCACTTTCTTGTTGTTTTGTGTGCTTGTTTACTTACTTGGTTATTGAAAATGAACAATCCTGAAACAAAGTTCAAATCTGTACAAAAAACCTTGCAAAACCTGATGCAAAAGTCCTTTCTGGAGTCAAAAATCATCCCACAAGATTAGAAATTTGTACGAGTCTTGCCCCTTTGTCGTATTAGAACCCATGGATTTTCATATGAGAGCTTGTATATTGTCATACGAGTTTTGTTAGAAATTACAAGAAAAAATTCCAAACCTCCTATCAACTGTCATGCAAGATTTGCAATTGTTGTACGACTCTTGTCAATTGTCGTGCCAAAACTTACCCAGAGTCGTATGAGCCTGGAGAAACTCGTATCAAAAATTTGAATTTTTTTTAGAAACTTTCCAAAATTGTCAGACATCCAGTTTTTACAGCTTGCTTCCAGATTCTGTCAAACAAATCATTATGTCAGGAACAAAGCAGAAACTAGAAAGAATTCAATCATTTTCCTAAAGTGGTCTCTTGAGTCTGATCTAGCCTTCTAATTTATCAATTTGAGTCTTTTTCATCTTGTGTCAAAACCTTGTCAAAATTATCTTCAATTCAATCTACAACGAAAATGGCTAAGTGTTGCGAGCTTGTGTCTGCCATCTTTTGGGTATCTACCCATACTACTAGGGCATAGTATCCTTCATTTACGTCCAATCTATCTTCAATCAACTCAATCTTGACAAGGTTGTGTCATTTGATCTTCTTGAATCAAATCATTGTTTAGTTGTCTTCATCTTGCTCTTTTTATTCACCCAAGGTTAATGGTGGAAACTAGAGCTTCATCACAATGAAAACAAGGAGAAAAACCCAAACTCTCTTCAGCCGCATCTTCTATGATTGTTGAGACATTTCATCAAGCTTTGGATAGAACTAAATTCATAGAAGATGCTCTTGGCAATTTTTACTTGATAGGTGGTTACATCACCCCTCCTGCATCAATCCATGCAAGTCATCAAACAACTCCTCATCAATCAACTCCTGTTAATTCCTCTAACAACACCATGTCTCAAGGAGGAGGAAACCAAGGGTCTCAAGGACATCAATCCCAACATGGTGCAGATCAAGAACCCACACCTACTAAAATTGCTCAATATCAAAATGATGACAACTTCAAGAAAATGACGAGGCATTTCTTAAAAGAAGAAAAGGAGACATACTTCCTAAAGTTGGCTCGCTAAGGGGCTAAACTTCCTCCAAAATTTAATGTCTAAGATATCATCACACATGAGAAAGAAACTCCTATCAAAACCATGATGAAATAGATGCATGCCATGCAAGTCAAGCTCAACAAGCTAGAAAAAGAGAAGGAACCTAAGGAGTTATCCATGGAGGCCCTATGCCCTTTCCATTTGATAAAGACTTGTACATGTCACCATTCCCAAAAAGAGTGGAGATGCCTAAATATGAAAAATATGATGGAAATTTTGATCCTTAAGATCATGTCAGAGAATTCTGTACTCAATCTATGGAGTTCATGCATGAACCAACCTACCTAATGTGTCTTTTCCCTCGGTCTATGGGAGGGTCAGTCATTCATTGGTTCTAAAAAATGCCTCCAACAATCAAGACTTTTAAGGAGTTAATCAAACTATTCTATCAAAAATACTCCTACAACATCCAGCATCCGATCACTATGATCGACATTTGCAATCTAAAATAGAACTCAGGAGAACCATACCTAACTTTTCTCAAATGATGGAGGAAAATTTTTTCTCTATATGCTAGACCTATTCCATAAATTGAGAAGCTAGAAATTTTCATCAACAATCTTATTCCAGAGATCAACTACCATTTGCAAATGCAAAATCATACATCCTTTGATAAAATGGTAGAAAATGCAATCAAAATTGAGAAAATACTTGTACAAAAAGGTGACATCAATTCAAAAAGACAAGTATGAATCTGCATCTAGTTCCAAAGGAAAAGGAAAAAAATGGAACAAGAATAAAGGCGTTGTCACAGATGGCATTGTTGATAATATATGTGCCCCTTCTAAGGCACCCACTTTCAATCTCACTGTTGGCACCCAAGCTATCAAAGCCTCAAAGGCAAAAGCAACATAGTTGAACAAGAAACCATCTGACTATAAACCTTGGGCTACAGATCCTAAACACAAGTTTACTCCTCTTGGAGAGTCCTTGGAATCCACCATGAAAACTCTGTTGTCCAACAACATCATCACCTTGCCTGAGATAAAATTATTTGATCCTGAACCTAAACCGAAATGGTGGAGAGAGAATGATTTATGTGTCTTCCACCATAATAAGGGTCATAAAACCAATAATTTCATACACTTGAAACACATCATCCAAGACAAAATTGATAATGGAGAAATCGTAATTGACAATCATAAAAGCAATAATGATCATACAACATTCATGGAGCCATTTCTGAAACATGGTCTAGGAGATTCATCTTCTCAACCTAATGTGGGTGCTAAGGTCAATTATGCTTACTCTGGAAACAATTTTGTCATAAATATGGTTGAACCATGCCTATCTGAGCATTACAATGTCATCACAATTGTAAAAAAAGATAGAGATAATCAATCAGCAAATGCAGTTACTCGATCACAAGCTCAGGCGCATCTACAAGGACAAAATTCTGATTCATCAAATGTCCCTAAGATGCTTTTCAATATTTCATCTACTTCTAAATAGAAGGTTTCCTCTAAATCATCAAATCCTAAAGACATAAGGCCAACATCATACAATATTGTCCAACAACTTCAGCATACAAATGAAAAAATCTCCATGTTTGAGTTTCTTCAGATATCTCCAGCTCATAGAGCCATTCTAGACAAAGCTTTGCTCGGATCCAATGTTCCTGACAACCTTGATTTAATAGATTCCAGACTATGGTTGGTCATCTGACATCTCCATAATATATCTCTTTTTTAGATGAAGATGATAACTCCTTGAGTCATCCGCATAACCAGCCCTTGAACATTGAAGTCTTGATCCAAAACCATTGTGTCAAATGTGTGTTGATAGATGGAGGCATTGGTATCAACATTTGTTCTTACAGCTTGATCAAACACTTGGGATTATCTAAAACTTCCATTGATCCTAAGATGAAGATAACTATCAAATCATATGATGAGAAAGAAAGATCTTCCAAAGGAACTATTGTCTTACCTATCAGAACAGGACCCGTTATCAGAGACACCATATGTCAAGTTCTTGATCTACCTTTGGCTTACAACATTCTTCTAGGCAGACCTCGGATACATGAAATTAGAGCTATTCCTTCCACATACCATCAATGTGTGAAATTTCCTTATGAGGGAGTAGAGGTGACCATTCCAGCTGACATATCTACAACTTGCAATGCATTCAAAGAAAGTGTTGACAAACTTGTTCCTAATAACAGAGAATCTTCCACTAAGCAGCTAGACATTGCAAAAAAAGTCAAAATTAAAGATAATGGTATGGGAGAATACACAATGGAACCATTTTTATCCCTCACATCTCTCTCGTTGTCCCCAAAATCTTATGGACAACCTTTTGACAAAGTGAAACCTATAGCTAAAGAATCCCAGGTCATATTTAATGGAATCTTTGTCATAGAACAAGTATCTAAACAAGAGTTTGAGGAGTAAGAAGCTATGATTGCATGGTTATACAAGGATGAGTCTCAATCCTAATCAATCCAGAAATGTGACTCTACTTCAAGCAAAATTTCTTGGAAGTCATATGGACTAGGAGACAAATTGATCACAAAAATGGGATATACTGGAAAAGGACCTCTAGGAATACAAGGTAAAGGTCTTCTATCACCTCTTGACCATCGTGGCCAAACAAATAAAAATACAACAGGTCTAGGATATCAGAAGAAGCCTTTTTATCTTAGCAAAAACTCTCCATATGTCTTAGAATAGATTGAACCATCAGCCGCAATTCAACTAAAGGAAACAACAAACCAATCTGATAGTGATGATTCAAACACCACTGATGAGCTCATTCCTTATGATCAATTGCCCAAAGAAATAAAAGACCTCCTTGAAGCTGAAGATGACCTAATAAAAAGAATCAATGTAGTAGAAACACAAGAACCTACTATGGACCAAAAGATAGTTGCACCACAAGAACCGGCTAATCTTGAAGAAAACCACATAGACAAGGATGAAGGTGGCATGTATTCTGAGATAGATTCTTATGAGTATGAATTCAAATCAGAATCTGAGGGTAACCCTTCTTGGGGTATTCATCCTGACTTTACACACGTTCTCAGATTTCCTAGAGGCATATATGAAGAATCAAATGACTATGAATGGGGAGCCATTCCGGAGGAAGATGAGCTTATCATAGAGAAACATATTGATGTTATTCACCAATATGCACCTAAACCCAATGTAAGTCTAGAGTGAAATAATGAACTTAATTATTCTGATCCACCAATGGCTGAAGTGGACTCCCACAATGACATTGAGCCTATTCATGAATTGAATGTTTTGAGTTGTAATATCACCTTCAAACTTGAGAGTCGGGTTGGGACCAATGATGATAGATCTATATCCATAAACACTATTTCCCACTCTTTCCCCAGTTTGACTATCCAACATCTTGAACTTCTTGACCAAACCTCCATGAACCCGAGCCAAGGTATTTATACTTTTCCAAATGACTACACCCTTGCTTGCTACCTCAATGCAGTTGAGCCTATGATGACTTCCATCAGTGAACCAAGCATTAGCATGATGGAGTTAGACATCAAGTATCTTAGTCAAAAGAATAAGAGTAAAAATAAAAAGAAAGGGAGTTCTGAGGGTGAAAACCACTTTGTGGCAATCTTAGAACTGAAAAATTAAAAATAAAAGATGTATCTGAAGGTGAAAACCTCTCTGAGGCACCTAAGGATGAGATATTTGATGTCCTTCTGAGTCATTTATAAGACAAACCTCCAGTACTAATTGAGCCGATTCAATCCATCAACTTCAGAATAGTAGAAGAGCCATAATTGATTCATGTAGCACAATCCTTATCAGAGGAAGAAAAGAAAAAATTTACCACATTCCTAACAAAGAAGAAGATCAACTTTGCACAGAAATATTTAGATATGCTAGGGTTGGATCCTGATCTTATAATGCAACATTTATCTATAGCTCCAGGGGTCAAACTTGTTAAGCAAAAATTGAGAAAGATGCATCCACATGTTGCACTCGTGGTCAAAGCTAAATTAGAGAAACTACTAAAATCCAAATTCTTTCGTGTTATTGATTATGCTGAATGGATCTCAAATATTGTACCTATATCAAAACCAAACAAGTCTATAAGAGTATGTACAGATTTTAGAGATGTAAACAAAGTATACCCTAAGGATGATTTTCCACTACCTAACATTGATATGATAGTGGACATGACTACGGGCTTCGAGATGTATTCTTTAATGGATGATTTTTCTAGATATAACCAAATAAAAATTACTCCAGAAGATTAAGAGAAAAATTCTTTCACATGTGTGTGGGGTACCTTCTATTAGAATGTCATGCCATTTGGGCTTAAGAATGTTGGTGCTACATATCAAATAGCTATGACATCTATCTTTCATGACATGATGCATCAAACTATGGAGGATTATGTTGATGATACTTTGGCAAAATCTATGATGAGATCTAAACATCTGAATGATTTGAGAAAAATACTAGATCAAATGGAGAAGTTTAGTCTCAGATTGAACCCTAAGAAGTGTGCTTTTGGTGTCACTTCTGGAAAGCTCTTAGGTTACATTGTTTCAAAGAAAGGAATTGAAGTAGATTCAGAAAAAGTTAAAGCTATCATGGAGATGCAACCTCCCAAGAATATCATTCAAATGAGAACATTACAAGGGAGAGTACAATCTATCAAACACTTCATATCTCAACTAGCAGACATATCACAACCTTTCACAAAGACATTACATAAAGGTGTGACCTTTACATGGAACAAAGAATGTGAAAAGAACTTTAATCATATCAAGAAATATCTATCAAATCCTCCTATTTTGATGCCTCCTATTCAGGGGAAGCCATTGATTCTTTGTCTCTACTACAGATACATCATTGGGAGCATTACTAGCATAGCATGATGAGAACAAGAAGGAAAGAGCTATATACTATATCAGTAGAACATTGGTAGCATATGAGAAGAACTATTTAATGATTGAGAAAGCTTGTCTAGCTGTGATCTTTGCATCACAAAAACTAAGACAATACATGTTAGCTCATACCACACATTTGGTAGCTAAGATTGATCCACTAAAGTACTTACTAAGCAAAGCTTCCCTCACATGTAGACTAGCTAAATGGGTGATGTTATTAAGTGAATTTGACATTGAATATGTTGAAAGAAAAGCTATCAAATGACAAGTTATTTTCAATCAACTAGTTGACGTACCTTTTTTTGATGATACACCAATGCAAATTGAATTCCCAGATTCCTCTATCATGATTCTTTCTTCTAGAGCATGGAAGTTATTCTTTGACAACTCCTATACACAGAATGGATCTGGAGCAAGCATATTGTTCATCACACCTCAAGGATACTCAATCCCTAAAGCATTCATAATCAAGTTTCCTTGCACAAACAATATTCCTAAATATGAAGCTCTTATTAATGGCATGAAAATAACAATTGAACCCTTGAACCCAACTGGTTGGGTCCCTTTGTTATCACTGCTACTTTTGGCTCTATTGCCTATCAACTCTCAATGACTGAAGGAGAATAGCTCCAAGAACCAATCAACATTCTTCATCTGAAGAAATTCTTTGCCTAAGGCATTCAATCTATGGTAAAATGTCCCAAAAAAATAATAAAAATCAGAAAAAGTCCTAAAAAAATGAACATCTTGGTGAAAACCTAGCAATAGGCGCCTTGATGTATCACAAAAAAATTAAAAAATATCAAACTTACAAAAAATTTGAAAAAATGAAAAATACAAAAAAATGAAAAAAAGAAAAAGTGCCTTGGTGAAAACTTGGAAATGGGCACCTTGGTAGAAAAAATAGAATCTCTGCCAAGATGGTGAAAACTTGGAAAATGGCTGCCACTTGTTCAAAATGCTACATCTATTAGCGCAATCTTGGTCTTTCCCAGCTTTCAGTCCTGCTTTAGTTTGTACATATCTCCTAGTTTGTTTCTACATTCCTATTTTCAATAAAGTCAATCTATACACCAATAAGCTAAAGCATCTGTCTCCTATCAATGTTCAAACTTGGGGGAAATCAAAGTCATATCCTACAGTCCTCGATATCTTAGACATGTCATATCCAGTCAGGGTCCTTGGAAGCTACATCTGAGTCAGTCAGTCAGTCTCCTCTCCAGAAAGGATTTTGCATCTACAACAACATCAACACAAACTGAAAACAATCTATGCTTCACATTATTTTATCTCCTTGTATGCTTACTGATTCACATTGAGATTTTTACATATCATGTCCTTTCGAGCTCTTCGATGATGTCCTTTACAGGATTTTGAGGGTGATGACTGGGGGCATAATCTTTTCTTCATCTTATGCTTGTATGTGAACATCTAACAACTTTGGAAATTCTAGATTGAAATGGTGTCCGTCTATAAGAGCCTCCATCTCGTATTGGATGTCCATGAGTACCTCGACCATTGATACCCAAAAAATTCAAGGAAGTTTGATCTAACTATTGTCTTTTTGAGTGAGTTCTCATTCCTACTGTGAAATGTGATCTTACCTAAGGATGTGAATGATAAAAGGTCACTACGGGTAATTCACACTGGATTTAGAATGATCTCTTAACTACTTGATGTGTTTTTACTTCAAGGCGTATTCAGATCATCATGATGTTTATGTTTTGATGCTTATACAAATTGCTATATCAAAATGGACATGATATCTAGGTCATCCTGGCATTTATGCCTTGGTGCTTATATCTAATTTGACATTCCAAAAATAAAATCAATATTCATATGTCCATGGTTGTTTAGCTAGTGGGCGTTGTATAGACTTTGGTGCAAAAATCAATATTCATATATTCATAGTTTCCTAACTAGTGGATGTTGTATTGATTTATCCAGTTACCTAATAAAAATTCAATGATGAAAATGACTGACACATGATCAGTGACTAGGTCCTAGGTCTTAGGTTTGCATTTCATTCTGCATGTCATTTTGCACTTTACATGATTACGTGATCTCACAAATTTTGGAATACACTTAAAATGCTTAAACAATTCTTCAAAAACTTAAAATTGACATGAAGTGCTGAATCTCACATGAAGGTTTCCTTGCACAACCACAAGCAGTCACCATCCTGGGTTAAACATCATTTTTGACATAAGACTGAGTACTTGTCTTCATCAATCCCTACAAAACATATCATGTGTATCATTGCATTTCATGATCATTCCATCTATTGCATTACATACATGTGCATTTAACATTGCATAGCATAATCAAAATCATACATTTCCATACATTTTCTAGAATCAATTACATTTGCATACATCCATACATTTGAAAGAAATCATTGCGTTGCATAAATCCATACATACATTCTATACTACTCACAGCATTTGCATCACATGATATCATCATAAATCAAAACATGACAAGTACAAATGAAGTCATAACCAAAATATCGATCTCATATATATCATATAACTCGAACTAGACAAGGGTGAACTACTGGCACAAGATACAAAAGAATGAGCTCATGTGAGGTATCAGCAGTCAAACCAGTGTATATGAACAAAATGACAATAATGGAATATCAAGATAGATCAGCTGTCAACCTGATCCTCTACATCTCGTGGAGGTGGTGGTGGTGCATCTGGCACTACCTCAGCCCGTGGTGCCCTGGCTCCCTCTAAAGCTATCATATACTATGAATATCTGGGAACCATGAGCCACTGGAACAACATAATAATATGTTGAGACATAATATGAGGCCTGAGTTGTCTAGTGTGTCACCTCTGCCTGTAATCTCCTGACATCTACCTCTCACAACAAAAGTTGCCTCTCTAGCTCCTTCCAATGTATATTGTGAGTAGCACTCTGTAACTTTAGGTCCCTGACCTATAACCTGAGTCACCCAATCAACTCCTAAGGAGTTTGTGCTACACTAGAATCTCCTTCTGTAGTGGGCATATCTGTATCCACACCTGGCTTATCAGTAGCCTCTTCCCTGTGCACCTTATGGTGTCTCACCTCAGCACCAAGATCAAAATTTGTATCATCCTATGATGGATCAGGACCAACACCTACATCCTGTCGTGCACCTAGTAACTCATCGGCACTATCAATACTACCCAAAGTGCCACCCTCTCCTCTAGTGAATCATCTATGTGCATCTGTAGGCCTACCTGCTATAGAACTAGTCAGACGAGGTGGTCTCATGTGACCATATGGTCTTTGTGGTGTCACCACTGCTCTCTGCCTTGAAGGTGTAGGCTGGGGCATAGGAATTTGCACCTCACATTGTCTCTGGCCTCGACCCATCGATGCCCCTATAGCATCCATAGCCTCCTCCATACTAGGAATCAACTCCATAGGATCTGAAAATCTATAAATAGGATGCTCTGTGAGCTAAGAAATGTATCCATCTGTAACTCCAGCATTTGCCACATCTGGACGGTAGTCCCAGTCTCTGCCAACATAACCGCTATACTCTTGTGTACAAAGAGCATAAGAGAACCGTGTTGTCCATCCTAAGCCAATCTCTCAGACTATCTATGCATATGTGGCATAGTCCTGTGGGGCATCCTGAATGATACCATACTACCGCCACACTCTAGTAATAATGAATCTCTTAATCACTGTGGTAGATCACCCAATCAGCACTCGACTTTGACATAAATAATTGAACTACTCTCGGGCAGTAGGTCATGCCTCTATCTGCAAGTATGGTCACCATATCACATATGTCATATCATTGAGGAAATGCCTCCAATACTCAGTATGGCCCATGCGCACCTGTGTGAGATATCCAAAATAAATGTAAATAACTGGCTCCTATGGTTGGCGCTGAGGCTGACATACTGGTCTACATACTAGGATGTGCTCCTAGGCCCAAATCTGAAGCACTAATGCACCTGAGGCAAATGACTTGCTCTCCTAATACATGATCTCGTGCATCTCATAGAACATATGAGCCAGCATACACTAACCCCAACCCATCTCAAAAGGAGTGGCCATCAAACGAGCAACCATAGGGGCCCAGGCCATCAAGAGACCGTTCTGCTGATGGTCAGACATAATGATACCTCCTATCATACCAACTAGTATGCACTCTAATCTATGGGTCTGCACATATCTCTAAACTAAGGACTCCCATGATATGGACTGGGTCAGCTGTGTATCATCTCTAAATAATCTCCTGAAAGCATGTAAACCCGAGTTCCCCAAACTCACATATTCTGGATGAGGACCATGAAATGGAATGCGGAGTATATGATAGACGTCCTCCAGTGTAACTGTCAGCTCTCTAGTAGGTGGGTGGAAAGTCCAAGTCTCAGAATGGAAGCGCTCAATCAATGCAGTTAGTAGCCCATGGTTTACCTGAATCTCAGGTAAATGGATCAAGTACTCAAAACCACAAGACACCAAATTAACTCTCATAGGGTCTGGAAGTGACACACAGAGTCTCTGAGTGGCTAGATGTGAAATACAGACATGTACGTCAGGATAGATGACCTACACAACACAAAAATAGGGAATGCTATTGGTAACTTGGTTGAAAAATAGGCTAAAAGTATAAAAATATGAAAGTTGAACACTTTAGAAGGTACATTAAATGCTATGGAATTGGCCTATGAAATCAGATAAATAAAAAATTTGACCTAAAAGGGTGATTTTAGCTCACTATTTTCCATATGACAATACAGTCTAGTATCAAAACTCGTACGAGTTTCAGCAAGGTCCCATACAACAAATCATGAATATACGACAATGCATATGTTCTCATACGACAACTGAGGGACTCGATGAAATGTCGTGCGACTCTTGGGTCCCTCTCATACGAGTTTACAAGGGTTCTGGGATGACACTCTATAGAACATTCAAAAGTCATATGAGTCCACAAGGACTATCGTACGAGTTTCTATGCTAATGAAAATAAAAAATTCCTAACGTACAACAAATGATATAAAATGCTTGAAATATGCAAAATTTTGAATTTATAAAGAGCCACTGAGGTCCACTTATCGGATGTCCATATTGTGGAGGTCACTGATGTCTTCGGCTGCGCTCAAAATGATGCGAGGATACAAGAACCTTCATCTCGGCCATTTTTTTCACTTAGAAGGCTCTATGGAAGTTTCTAAAGTCAAAAGTGAATAATGAATTGAAAATGACCCTTTTGGCCCTTATATAGGTTTTTGACCTAATTTTTCAAAGTTCTTCATTTTCCACAAAAATTGCACCCCTGGCTAATTTTGACATTTTGAATCCATTTTCAGGATCAAAATTGAAATCTGAGATCATTTACTATGTCAAAATCATGATTTAAAATTTTTGGACCTAGGACGGTCAACTGCTTACATATTCAACCTTCAATCATCACAGAAATCCAGAATTCAACTTAACTAATTATCTCACATCAAACTATCAAAATTTCAACTTGGTCAACCATGGTCAACTCATGGTCAAACCTAGTCAAACTTGGTCTCCAAGACCTCCAAATGATGTAGAACATGTTCTCAAACGTGTATAACCACTTCTTAAATCAATTAACATGCTTCTAAACCATTCAACGCTGACTTTTCTTGTCAGATTTCAATTTTTATCCCGAAGGGGGCATGGTATTACACATCAATCAAGTCTGTAAATCAAATATTTCTTCAGTAATCAAGACAACAACCACGTCTAGTTGTTGATTCATCAAAAGACCTCATCGCTTGGGGCATATCAGGTTCTTCAAGATCCATATCAATCTGGTATCCTAATCTATTTTGTAAACTATATCAGCTTTTTTGTAACCATCGGTTCATTAGTGTTATTTCCTTGGTTCTTTGTAACTAAAGGGTTCAGATGTGATACCATTTCGATTCCTTTGGAAAATTAGGTCTGGAATCAGGTCACTCAGTTCTTCGTAATCATAAGGTTTAGAATAGGCATTTTGATACTTTTTCGTAATCACCATTTCATTGTTGCTATAGTTGACATCATCATGATTCTTGGTCAACTAGGACCTGAATCAACTTTTCTAATCCTTCAATTGGTTTCTATCTCGAAATCGGTTCATCTTTCAAATTAGTTTCATAAATAAAAAATGGACTAATATTTGAACCACTGCGCTTCGCACAGTAATTCAAAGAGGGGCAAAATGTAATACCCCAAAAATGGGCTATAGGTTCATTAACCTCCTACATCATCAAATCGATCAAAATCGACATCAAAGTACTAACCTAAGGCACATATGCACATCAATTTATCAAAAACCTAATTGATTATCTTAATTCTGCATCGGGGAATATTCCTAATTTATCATAATTATCTTTAATTGAATATTATTTGGCGATAAATGTCATTATTTATCCTAAAGTTGATTAATTAAATATGATGAATATTTAATTAATTAGTTTAATTTGCCACTTAATTATTTAATTAGATTTAATTGCATTTATTCCTAATTAATATTATTTTTATTTTGACAATAAATCAAAATTCCTACAAACAATCAATTGAATATTTATTTAATTGTTTTAAATCAAAGTTGTCAATATTTAATGATATAGTTTTTGAATATCAGTTTGATTTAATAATTGATTAACCCATAAATCAATTGTTTTATTTTAAAAATCAATTAAGTTGAAGATAAATCACTTTATTTATTTAATTAATTCATAATTATTATGCACATTCAAAGAGCAGATAAACTTTAAATCACAAAAATCAATTCAAGTTGTTATCTTTTGGAAACTCAACATCTATTTTGAGTTGAAAGTTGATCTAAACTTATGATTTGAGTTAAAAAGCTATTTTTGCATGATTTGCATGATTTTGTGAGTTATTTTTTTTCTAATTTCTTTTTGACTCGAAAATCAACCTGAGTTTATCAAGAGTGATTTATGGCTTCTCTCAATGCATCCTCAAGCCCTAGATTTCTATAAAATCAAGGCTCATCTCTTCACAATTTACCACTCTCAAATTTGCACAATTACTCTGGCGAATTTGCAGCTAAAGGATCAAGCTTTTGCGACAGGCGATTTGTGAGATTTTTCATTGTTGGTCATAAGCATTCATAATTTTTTATAGCATATCATAGCATTCATTCATAGCATATAATTGTTAGTATAATTTGCATATCATTTCATTCCATTCTAGATTAGATTCATACAATTTTTTTTATTCTAATTGCATTCAAAATACAAAAATATAGATTAATCTGCATTCATTCTACATTCATTATCTTTTGTATTCAAATCCTTTGTTTAGGTGTTGCATTGTCACTGATCTCGTTCTAATATGAGAATACCATACTCGCACCTACTAGAAGGCAGTAAATCATTTGGTTAGCTTAGTTTCATTTATTTGCAGATTTTGATTTCGCTAACCTCTAATATTTTACTAAAGTGTTGTGTCTACAGCTAGGTACAATTTTCACACACACAAGCTTGTACATCTTAAATTATTCCAAAATCTTTGGTGGATCACCATAGTAGGAGAAAATTTTCTTCCCCTTTCCCTTCAACACAAAACAAAGAGTCGACTTCTAAAATCCCAAAGGTCATTTAGTAAAAATGCATAAGGTCCCACACTCACTAAATTTTCCATAAGGTCATTACACCTAAGAGTGATTTTAGGTGTCAACACATACCTGTACCTTCACACCCTCCGATCATCTGTAGCTTCGCACACACTCACCATGATGATTTTGCATTAAACTTTTCTCCATCCTCCTAGATCCATAGCTCAAAATTTTCCAAATGAGAGGGTGAAAATTATCTCCTTTCACCTCTCCAAGCCCTTTTATAGACCTTTTTCTACCTAGATGGATGTGCACCCTTTGAGTTTTGTATTGGTTGCAATGCATTTATCACTTTGGGTTTCATATCTTTTGTGTTTTAGCTCCAATTTTCAATCCGTTTGTTGTTTTGGATCTGTCTCATCATTGTCAATAAATTAATCTCTTACTTGCATTTTTCAGTCAATTTTTTGAGGGGACCCCCTTATATTCTGACATTGCTGAGGAAAATTTCATATGATTTTTTCTTGATTTTTCTTTGAAAGAATGCTTAGAATCACATTGTATCAAAGAGGGACAAAATGTAGACACTCAAAATTAGTTAACACCTACGGTGCCACTTGTTAGCACTTTTACATTATGATCGAAACATTGTTCTGCAATGTGTTTATATGTTTCACATATGGTTTTTTATCATGTGTTGACATCATGTCTTTCATCATTAATTAAACATTGAAATTTATTTAATTAATCACTAACATTTCTTCCTGATTTTTATTATACCCTATTGATTTAACATAATTAATCATGTTTGAAATCAATAATTTTTGTCAAAATTAATCCTTTGTCTTATCAATTTCATCAAAATTCACTAATTTTCCCTCTTTACGGGTAAGTAACCCTTAATTTACCCTAAAATCTAGTCTTGATAAATAAATATCAGTTATTTATTCATTTTCCCTAAGTTTCACAATTAATTAATTCTACATTAACTAATTGGCTAATTTATGTTTGATGGAGTTTTTTAATTTCATAAATCTTGATTCCTAATTTGTGAGGATAAATGAAAGTTCAAATTAAAATATTCCCTCACTTTTCCACATGGGATTCAATTCCTATTAATTAGTTTCCACTTTCTCTTTTCTAGCCTCCATCTCTTACACCTTCCCTTCTCATTTTTACATTAATTTAGTCATTTTCATTTCCAAACTCCCCTTTGATTTATGCATACTAAAATACATTTCAAATCTCTTCATAATTTGTCATAAACTATGACACATTCCCAATTGTTCTCAACTTGCTAATTTGGCAACTTTCCCTCAAATTCCTATAAATTGAGTTTATTTTCTCTCAAAATTTTAACAACCACATCTTTTGAATCTTCTCATTATCATGCCATTTTTCTTTCATTGTTGAGTGCATATTGTCATTATGGGAGCTACATCAAGTCTTTTGAGAAGCAAGAAAGGCATTGGATCATGTTGAAGGGGTTTTTTGTTGAATTTGTTTTCATATTTTATTCTCTTCCTTCATGTATTTAATGTTAGGATAGGTTTATTATTTGTGTGCTTTTAGGGTTAGTGGTTTCTCTAACATGTAGATGTTTCTTTTTCCCTCCCTACACCCCCTTCCACATTCATGAATAGGAATTATGATTTTATGGTGTTCCTCATCTTTGTATATCTAGTAGGAAAAGTCTTCTTCAATGGATTCTTCATGCAACTCAACCCATCTTGTGAAGATAGTTGGCAGTTCATAGATAATAGTGATTTTTTGTTTCCTCGTAAGCAATTGTATTGGCTTTCCATATGCTCAGGGTGAGACAGGTAGCTTTCCTACACATAAAGAATAGGCACATGTCTACTCTCCACATCCTTTTTTTTGGACCTTGATCTTAATTTTTTATGTGGATTTGACAATTCAATTAGAAAGACTGGAGGGATCTATGTGTTTAGATGAGGACAATATATATGCTTTTTGATTATTTGGCACTTGATTTGATATGGGTCCTTTGAGATAGGTACAGTACAAGAAATGATCTCTATTTCTCAACATGGTGATTTCTACCCCATTGTAAGGAAGTTTGAGGCATTGGAGGTAATTTAATGGTAATGCCTGCATGGAATAAATTCAATGTCTCCTTGGGAGCATGTTGTAACGCAATTCCAAGTCCAATACTTGGAAAGAAATTTCTTACATAGTAGGGCCGAGTTTGACTAGTAGTGGCATTATGCCCTTATAAGGATGCTCTTCATCATCATACACCCTAATTATGATCTTATTGGTGACATCGACACAACTCTTGGAAGAGCCTAATGCTTGAATTAATTTTATGCTCAGGATTAAATTGGAAAAAAATTGAAATCTAATTTTTCAAATTTTACTATATTTTACTAAACTGCATTTTTGAGGGTCTTCGGTGCATTTCTGGGCAGCACTTTTGAAATGTGGCTCTAGATCTTTTGAATATATTTCCAATGCATCAAACGGTTTTCAATTTGGAGCTATGACTAGAAAGTTATGCCTTCTCCAAGTGGACCTAATTTTTATATATAGTTTTTTGATAATTTTTGATAGTTTGAATAGTTTGTTTGTAATAAATATTATGATGGCTCTTCATTTCATTTCCAAGGGATTTTGATGACCCTTGGGATCCATCAAACTTGTGTAAACTCAAAATATTCGAATAGAATGGATCATTTTTTGGTTTGCAATCTTGTTGTTCTCAATTTTCGTGTTGAATTCTACAATACTGCAGGTATCACACCAGGTATTGTAATCTAGTTACATAAATCAAATCATTTTAAGATACAGATGTTTAGACTAGCTCCACCATGTATCAAATCCTATTTAATTTTATGAAGGTGCATAGAGACTTCTAAGTGTACAAGATCATTATGACATGGCTTATGGGTTGGTTAATCTCTTTCTGTAAATGCAACATGGTGTGGCATAGCCATGTATCTGGCCATGAGTTAAAATTCATTGACATAGTTATCTTGTGAGATTTAGGACTTGTGTAGGGCCTTGTCTAGGATTACTTTTTGGTTATGTGATATGTGTAACAATTCAAAAATGGAGATCTAGGTAGGTGTCTCCTTCAAATGATCTAATAGGTTGTACTAACCTGTGGATGAGGTAAATGACTTGGGGGTATTAATGGTTTTTCTGAGGCCCCTTGAACTATAATCATGGATCAATGCATAGGGACACTGCCACTAGAGTTTGGAACCCAAATAGTAATGGTGTTGGTGGTCAAGTTTAGATCATGCTTGACATAGGTAAAAAAAATAAATTATTTTTTCCTGATGAGGAGGCATTTCCTTTTTCATGGTCCATTAATGATTTTTTAAAGATCATGTGATCTTTACTTGTGGTGCAATAAGTATTAATCCCATCACATTCAATTAAATCTTGGACTATGTTCTTCAGCTAAAAATAGTTTGTTGTTTTATGTCCTTTTGTTTGGTGATAATCAAAGAGATTGTTGTTGTCCCACCATTGTGGTTTGAAAGGACTTGGCTCATAGGATTGGATTTATGGTAGATTGATTGTATGTGATTGTATAAGTTTCTTTAAAATATTCTCAAGAGGTTCAACAAGAGGAGTATAGTTTCTTCATGGAATTTTCCTTCTTGAGGAACTTTGTTGGTTTTTAGTAGTTTTGGATAGGGTATTCTCCCTAAGAGTGATCATGTTGGTGTTTAGGACATTCTTTGATGCTTGGACACACAACATTGGTTGTGCAAATTCAACATCAACTATACTGGCATTTTTGACATTTTTATTTTTCGACCAATACTTGGATTTGTCATATGGTGTTGTGGTATCGGTTTCCTTCTTGATCACACCTTTCAAGGTAAGGGATCTTTTATCCTTTAATCCCTACTCATCTAGCTCCTCGAATGTTTCAATGAATTTATCATTTTAATTCACACATATATAATTGGAAATTCTCAATAAACATCTAGATCTTCTCTTTAGTAGGTATATGAAAGGATGCCTTAGAGGAAACATTCCTCCAACATTGTACAAAAGAGGAAAATCTTTCACCATTCTTTTGTTTGGTATTGCAAAGATCCATTGAGGTTATTTTAATGATAATATTATGTGAGTAATGTGATATGAACTTTTCAAAAAGCTTATTCCAAGATATTATCCCTTGAGGGAGTTGAGAGAACCACTCCATGGCTAACCCACTAAGACTATATAGGAATAATCTCATTAGGTAAGTGTTTTCATGGGATACTTATATACGTGCTCTGAAGAATTCTCTGATGTGGTCATGGGGATTACCATTTTCCTTGTATTTATCAAATTTGTTTGTTTCAAAGTTTGTTGGAAAGGATGGCATGTATAGTGTCCTATCAAATGGATAAGGAAAAAAATCTGTCAATTTTTACATTCTCTAAGGTATGCCTATTTGAAGGTTTTTAATTTTTTGTTGAAGGGTCTGGACTTGTTGAGTAAGAAATTCAATTGGGGTTAGTGGGGTTTGTACTATATTTGGATTAATGAATGGATTCCCACTATGGTATGATGGCATTTGATTATATGGGAGTTTGTATCCCTTGTTTGTACGTGACATAGGCATATAGGGTTGTGGGATATACTGGGGTGGAATCATGTAATTGGAAGAATTAGACCTACTTTCCATGTATTGACCAAAGCGGTTGGATATTATCCCTTTATTTTTAGGGTTGACCAGAGGTTTTTGTAAGGGTTCCCCTTGAAGAATTATGCATGAAACTTGAATAGGTAGCACACCTTGTTGAATACCTCTATGATTTTATGTTGGACCTTGGGGAATTTTTTTGTGTGTTTTCATAGGATTTGTCATGTTGGTTTGACTAGGTGGTGGGACCATGTGGGATGAACTTGTTGTCATGGTTTGAGAACTAAATTTCAGATTTGTTTGTGACATTATAGAAGGTGCATTTGTAGTTATGGTAGTACTAATTATGGGGTGATTGTTGGAAAAGAGAGGGTTGTTGTATTGGACCCAAAGTGTGGTGGAAGATGTTGTGACTTGGGGTAGTGTTATGAGTTGTGCTGCCAGATGGTATGGTGGAAGAGATTTGTGAGGATGATGTGAGGATAACCCATGATAACACTATTGGTGCATTTTCAACTATGGCTAATGTGTCAAATCCAATAGGTAGTTTAGCCTTGTTTTTTTCTAGTAAGTGGAAGTATCTATTTGGGTATGATGACAACAATGCATCCATGACATACTTTATCCTAGGGTCTTGAAGGGAATTGTTAACTTCCTCTTGTGTGTATTGTTCCCTAATATTATTAGCCAAAAATTCATCCCCTGGTGGGGGAATAGGGGGTAGTTTTGGTAACATGGTTTTTTCCTTCTATTTGTGTTGTAATGTCTTTGGTGCATTAAAGTCTAGTCGTAAAGTCCTTGGGATAATAAAGTTTGTTTCACTAGTTAGATTAAACATGGGGTCCTTGTTATGATCCATTTTTCCTTTTGTTTTATGTGACCTCGCAACTGACATGTGAAAAAAAAGAATCTAAGGGAATGATTTCTAAGAATGGTAAATGAAAGATGATAATGACAACTAGGTTATGAATCTTTTTTTTTGTGTGTTTTGGATTTTGGGATGCAAATGTAATAAGGTAAAATGACACTAAGGGAAATTATTTTGTTTTGGAATTTTTAGACTTTTGGAATGCAAATGCAAACTAGGTTATGAGACAAAATGGCTTCTAAGGTGTAGATAATCTAACCCTAAGAGAAACTTCTAGAAACTTCAAATGCAATATTTCTAGGAAATACCCAAGTGATCGTGGGAATTGTCTTAACCATTGGTATTAAATTGATAATTTTGACAAAATGACAAGTGTCTGTAACAAGACAATAGGACAAGACAATAATTGAATTTGAGGAGGGCAACATAATTCTTAATATCACTATAGGAAAACACAAAAAGATGTACTTTCTAATTTTGAAAGATAACTCTAAGGGTCTGTTTGGTTGCTAGAATTAAATAACACTAGAATTATCAAATTCCAGTATTTGACAATTCTGGAAGTTATAAATCAGAAAAATAGTTTTTGGAATATGGCTGGAACCATTTGGTTCACCCTAAATTCACTTGGAATTCATAATGAGAAGATGCATTTTAGTTGCAGTTAATATGGATTTCAAAATATTATTGATTTTTCTTTACCCCCATTCCCATTTAAGTGGAATTGGAATTGATTTTCCAATTCCACCTATTTAGATGGAAGATTCAAATGTTGGTTTTGGGGGTAAATGGGAATTAACAAATCCCTCTTTCTATTTCATGTTTTGAACACATCGAAAAATGTCAATTTTGGGATTTGACAATCCCAATTCCAGTCTAATTCCAACAAACAAACGTGCCCTAAAGGTGTTGTGGACACCTAAATTTGACTTGTTGTCCACGTGTGAAAATTTCACTAATATTCCACTTAAATTGATTAAATAATCCTTTATTATTTAATTAATTAGCATCTTTCTACTATTCTAAAAATTCAAATTCATATTTTCCCCCAATTCCACAATTAAGTAATTTTAATCAATTATTTAATTATTAAACATTTAACTAATTTCCATCAATTATTATTCTACAAATTAATTAAATAATTCTATGATTAATTAATATTTCTTCATTGTTATTATTATATGTATGTAATAATTATAATTAGTTAATTAATTTCTCCAAATATTAAACAAATGACAATTTTTTTAATTTACTAATTCATTCTTCTCATAAATAAAATTTATTTATTTATATTCCACATGTGCAATTAAATAAATTTCTTAATTTATTTAGTTAGGATTATTCTTCTAGTTTTAACTAACACTAAGTCTCGGTCTGTCTCTTCAATCACATTTCCTAACTCTTCAATCATCTTTTGTGACTAATCCATCTATGTAGTTCTTTGATCAATCTATCCAATCATCTCTCTAATCTATCAAATCAACTATCTAATCAATTATAGTTCACTCATAATCAAATGAGTTAATCAGTCAATCAGTTCAGTCATGCACCCACTTCACTTCCAAGTAGTGTCACTTCACTAATCAGTCAGTTGAGTTCAACTCCCCAATCATTTGAGTTTAACTCCTCAATATATTTTAGTTGTCTTCTCAGTCAAAAAATCCTGATTGAAATCTAGAATTTCTATATAATGAGAGCGAATTCTCATAATTTACAACCACACACTTTGAATTCTTATGTTGTCCAAGTGAGCACAAACTGAGAACCCACAATTTGCATGAAGAAAGAGAAGAGCAAGGGAGATAAATCCGGTTTGCATAGCTTTGTGTTTGAATTGATTTCATTATTTTATGTATGCATGTCAATTGTCTTTCTCTCTTGATGTTTAGGGATTTATTGTAAAATTTAGGCTTTGCAGTTGTCTAACTATGTTGTTGTGGGCTTCTAGATCTCAAATTATCCCCCTAATCTACAAGTGTAATGTTTGACCTTATGAAATGCAAGCTATAATTTCTGTATTTTTGTGATTTTTGGAATCTAAGATGAGGACTCTAAATATGACTTATACACAAATGTGGCTAATATGCAAGACTTTGACTTCTAAATGCAAGGATATAACTAGGAATGCAACATGTGACTCCCTAAATGTAAGCCTATGTATTGATATAGCAATCACGTAGAAATAAAATTTTGAGTAGAGACTAATGGCACATTTGGAACCCTAATTGTAGTCTAATTCAGTTATGTAGTTTTACCAATCAATTGCATTATTTTGTTATAGAGGTTACATCGTATGATTATGAAAAATATGTATCAAGGTTATAGTAATTATATATTAGAATAGTTACATATGTGACTTATAATCAATTGTTTGCATATAATGATTAGTATAGTTGCATCTCATGCATATACATATTGTGTCGAGCTATTTTTACTTGTGTAGAATGATTTGGTCGAGTGTGTCATTTTGTCTGAGACATTGTTTTGGACATATCTAAGTGTTATAAACACAAAAAACACACATGAAGAGTATGGTTGTTTGACTAAAACTAAACTTTGACACACTTGGTGTATGTTCAATGACTTTTTCATGCCATAAGTTTCCCTTGACCTAATAACAATAAAAAAACAAGCAGTAACTATCCTAAGGTTAAAAGGATTCGTTAAAATGTTTTAGACCCATTTTTGGGTATTACGTTATCTCACACAACATTGTCACTCCCTAAAACATGAAAGTCCTCTTGAGAGTGCCTGTGTTTTTTCCTTTTGCCAGATCTTTTTCAAACAATATTTGTCTCTAATTGAAATAATCTCTTGGGAAACATATGATGGGGATCTTGGGAGGAGATTCTTCCCTCCCCTTGCACTAAAATAAGGTAATGTTTAGAGGTAAAATGAGTAGGCTCTATTTTAAGGTTTTTAATAAGATCTGCGGTGCCTACCCAATCGGATAACAAAAGTGAGACACTAAAGTCTCTAATGGGTCATGTCGTTTCCTTAGACACTTTGGCCTAGTTTTATCTATCACCCACACATCTTCCTGAGCTTCGTTAGGTGTAGGAAATTCATGAGTTTACTCCACATATTATTTATATACTAGCTGAAAGGATTTTCCAGTTTGATTTTGTTCTCTAGTGGTGATCACTTCCCCCAGATAGTCCTCTCTACTAAAGAAAAAGGGTTATATTCTAGACAAAATGTGCAAGTGCACCAAGAACATAAGATAAATTAGTTCAATTTTTATGTCCCAAAATGAAATATACTTTGCACTACTAACATATAGAATTGGAAAATGTTCCTTTTAGAGCACCAAATCCAACTACTAAAAGTTTGTTTCAATTAAGAAATAGGGGATTTTGCTTCAACGCCACAAGCTAAAAATATGATATTAGTACCAGAAACACTAGATCTAGAATTTAAAGCTCATAATAAAGAAGATAATGTACATCAACCTTAAGATACCCATATTTGTCACAATACTTGTATACCTTTTCCAAATAATTGTTGAAGGTTTCTTGATACTCAATATCAGTGGTCAATTCTTATGTTGCTGCTCCATGTGAGGAATCTCGATTGGTTCTTATTTTCATTCATTACATTACTTAGTTGTGCTCTGTGGAAAGTTTGGGCCCCAAAACCTAGGGACATTAATTAATTATTCTCATTTTCATTCATTACATTACTTAGTGAAGGACATATGTTGTCCCTAATTAGTGCTTGAGTTACCTCTTGAGCATAGTGAAGGCATTCTTCCTTCCTAATGCACAATGAATGAAATATGGAAGTAATTCATTTATCACTATACATATTACGCCCCCATCCAATTTCCCTATTGTACATTTTGGTGAACCCAAATCATAACATTTCCTCTTTTGATTTTAGTGATAGATTACCTTTATGTGCTTATAGGTTCATCTGTTGTACATTTTGGTGAGCCTGACTCATAAAATTTACTCTTTTGATTTTGGTGTTAGATTCCCTTTATTTACTTATAGGTTTACCTATTGTATCATCGGAAAGTGGAAGCACTTCCATTTAGGACTGGTTTAGCCCTCCGAGTAAGTGGTCTGGGGTCATGTAAAGCACCTTTAACTGGGTATTTGACTGGATCTAGATTTTTTGCCCTGTTCTGCTTCTCTCTCCACCTATTTCTAGCCTTTTTCTGGCACTTTATCCTGAGGATCTAAGTGTGTGTGTGAAAATTGTACCTGATCTATAGACACAACACTTAGTAAAACATTAGAGGTTAGTGATAATCAAAATCGTGCAAAATTGAAATCTAATCTAACCAAGCAATTTACTACCTTCTAGTAGGTGCGAGATTGATGTTCTCAGATTGTAATCGAGATTAGTGACCTAGACGACACCTAAATGAAGGATTTGAATGCAATTGATCTAGATATGAGATTGAATGCAATTAAGCTATTTTTTTAATATATTTTATATGCAATATGAATGATTAATCTGATATGAAATCTATGCTAGATGAAATTGATATGCTATGAATGCTATTGAAAATTGATATGCAATGATAATCTAACAATGATATGCAATATGAATGCAAAAATAAGACTGATCTCACAAAGATGTCGATTCGCAAGAGCTTTGATTCTTCAATTCCAATTCTCCAACGTGATTGTGCAAAAATATGAGATGCTTGGATGCAAATTTGAGAGATGATTAAAAGATGAGTTATGAAGAGCTGAGCCTTGTTTTTATAGAAATCCAAGGCTTTGGAGGTGCATGAGAAAAAGCCATAAATCACTCAAATAACTCAGCTTGATTTTTGAGTTATTTTTAAATAAAGATAATTAACTCACAAAAACATGCAAAAGCTAAGTTTCAACTCAAAATAGAGTTTAGCTTTAATTGATAATTGATAGTTGTCTGCTTTTATGATTGTACATGTTTTATATATGAATTAATTTAATAATAAAGTGATTTATGCTCAACTTAACTACTTTTAAAAATAAAACAATTGATTTATGGGTTAATCAATTATTTAATCAAACTTTTATTAAAAAATATATTATTAAATAATGACAATTTGCTTTAATTAATTAAATAAGAATTTAATCAATTATTCATATGATATTAGATTTATTGTCAAAATTAAATAATACAATTAATAATAGATAGAATTAAATTTAATTACACAATTAAGTGGCAAATATTAAATCTAATTAATTAAATATGAAAATATTCAATTAATCAAACTTTAGGATAAATGTGATTTATTGCCAAATAATTATAAAATTAAAGATAATTAAGATAATTAGGAATATTACTAGAAATATTCCCCGATGCAGAATTTAAGATAATCAATTATGATTCGATGATGTTTAGATGTGCCTTAGGTTAGGACTTTGATGTCGATTTCATTTGAATTGTTGATATTGGAGGTTAATGAACTTATAGCCCATTTTTGGGGTATTACATTTTGCCCCTCTTTGAATTACTGTGCGAAGCGCAGTGGTTCAAAGATAGTCTGTGTTTGATAAAGATATGAAACTGATGAGAAATTGAGATAGAAGCTGATTGATATTGATTTGATATGGAGATAATAGATCCTGAATGACCAAAGATAATGTTTACTATAACAGGAAATGAACCTATGATTGTGAAAAAGTGTCAAAATGCCTGATTTCAAACCTTAGGATTGCAAAGAAGTGAGTGACCCGTTCTAGACTCGATTGTCTTAGCAGAACTAGCAGGTATCACATGCAAACCCTTCAGTCGTCGAAGAACCAAGGAAAGAACACTATGATCTGATGGTTGCAAAAATTGATATAGTTTACAAGATTAGGAGAATACCAGATTGATATGGATCTTGATGAATCTGATATGCCCCAAGTGATGATAGATTTGCCCCAAGCGATGAGGACTTTTTTTTTTTATGGATCAGTAACTAGACGTGATTGTTTGTCTTGATTACTGATGAAAGATATTGATAGATTTGATTGAAAGACTTTGAATGATGTGCAATACCATGCCCCCTTCAGGATTAAAATTGAAATCTGACAAGAAAAGTCAGCGTTATAGTTTAGAAGCATGTTAATTGATTTGAGAAGTGTGGTGAAACACATTTGGTGAATGCATTCTACATCATTTAGAGGTTCTGGAGACTAAGTTTGACTAGGTTTGACCATGAGTTGACCATGGTTGACCAAGTTGAAATTTTGATAGTTTGATGTTAGATAATCAGTTAAGTTGAATACTAGATTTCTGTGATGATTGAAGGTTGATTATGCAAGCAATTAATAATATGAATGATCTCAGATTTGAATTTTGATCCTGAAAAAAGATTCTACTTGCTATTTCATTGGAGGAACCTTCGTGTGAGATTCAGTTCTGGTTAGACTTGAAGATGCGATTTGAAGAATCATTTAAGCATTGAAGTTCGGTTAATCATTGTGAGATCATGCAAACATGCAAAATGCAATGAGACATGCAAAATGAAATGCAACCTAAGACCTAGGACCTAGTCACTGATCATATGTCGATTTGTTATCATCATTGAACTTTTAGGTAACCGGATAAATCAATATAATGCCCACTAGCCATGAAACCATAGACATATGAATATCGATTTGTATGCACAAGAATCAATACAACACCCACTGGTTATACAACCATGGACATATGAATATTGATTTGTTTTCAGAATGTTGGATCAGATATAAGCACCAAGGCACAAACGCTAGGATGACTTGAATATCATGTCCATTTTGATATAGCAATTTGTACAAGCATCAAAACATAAACATCGTGATGACCTGAGTATGCCTTGCGTTGCAAACACATCAAACAGTTAAGAGATCATTCTAAATCCAATGTGAATTACCCGTAGTGACCCTTTATCATTCACATCCTTAGGCAAGATTGTGTTCCACAGTAGGACAAAGAACTTACTCAAAAAGACAATAGTTAGATCAAACTTCCTTGAATTGTCTAGGTATCAATGGTTGAGGTACGCATGGCCATCCAATTCAAGATAGAGGCTCTTATAGTCGGACACCATTTCAATCCAAAATTTCCAAAGACGTTAGATTTTCACATACAAGCAAAAGACAAAGAAAAGATTATGCCCCCTGTCATCACTCTCTAAATCTTGTAAAGGACATCATCGAAGAGCTCGAAGGAACACAATATGAAAAAATCTCAATGCGAAT
Source organism: Chamaecyparis obtusa (assembly GCA_027943335.1). NCBI lineage: Eukaryota > Viridiplantae > Streptophyta > Pinopsida > Cupressales > Cupressaceae > Chamaecyparis > Chamaecyparis obtusa. The sequence goes on from BSBK01009837.1 coordinate 190,147, forward strand.
CAGTAAGCATACAAGGAGATAAAAGCATGTAAAAAGCATAGATTGTTTTTAGTTTGTTTTGATGGTTGATTGTTGTAGATGCAAAATCCTTTCTGGAGACGAGACTGACTGACTGACTCAACTTGAAGCTTCAAAGGACTCTGACTGGATATGACACGTATAAGATACATTGGAGGCCATAGGATATGACATTGATTGCCCCCAAGTTTGAACATTGATAGGATATAGAAGCGCAAGCTGATTGGTGTACAAACCAACTTATTGAAAACTGGAAATGCAAAAACAAACCGGGAGATATGTACAAACTAAAGCAAGACTGAAAGCTGGGAAAGACCAAGATTGTGCTAATAGATGGAGCATTTTGAACAAGTGGTGCCCGTTTGCCAAGTTTTCACCATCTTGGTAGAGATTCTATTTTTGCTACCAAGGTGCCTGTTTCCAGGTTTTCACCAAGGCACTTTTTTCTTTTTTTTCTTTTTTTTGTATTTTTGATATTTTCAATTTTTTTGTACTTTTGATATTTTTTGATTTTTTTGAATTTTTGATATTTTTTTATTTTTTTGTACTTTTGATATTTTTTTATTTTTTTTTGTGAATCATCAAGGCACCTATTCCTAGGTTTTCACCAAGATGTTCATTTTTTCAAGACTTTTTCTAATTTTTAAGATTTTTTTTCAGGACATTTACCAAGCACTGAATGCCTTAGGCGTAGAATTTCTTCAGATGGAGAATGTTGATTGGTTCTCAAAGCTGTTCTCCTTCAGTCATTGAGAGTTGATAGGCACCAGAGCCAAAAGTAGCAGTGATTACAAAGGGACCCAGCCAATTGGGTTTGAACTTCCCCTTGTGTTCTCGATGTGATTGATTTTTAGGATTCTCTCTCAAAACTAGATCACCAACCTGAAATTCTCTGTGTCTGACTTTCTTGTTGTAGCCTCTAGACATTCTCTTCTGATATACTCTGAGATGATCATACGTTCTTGTCTGTGCTCATCTAGTAGTTCAAGCTCTTGCAACCTAGACACTCTATAGTCATCATCAGTTACTAGACCATGCATTCTGATTCTGAGTGATGGGATTTTGACCTCAATAGGTAGTACTGCTTCAGACCCATAAACTAAAGCAAAAGGTGTAGCCCCTGTGGGTGTTCTGATACTTGTTATGTAGGCCCATAGAGCTGGATTAATCATGAGATGCTTTTTTTGATACTTGTGCTGATACTGGTTTTGATACTGATTCTGATAATTGTTCTGATACTAGTTCTGATACTGATTATGATAATTGTTCTGATACTGGTTCTAATACTGATTCTGATAATGATTCTGATAATTGTTCTAATACTAGTTCTGATACTGGGTATACTTGATAGCATATTTTTCTATTGCAAACTCCCAAGCAAGATCATATCATGCAGTCCCAATGTGTAGCAAGGTGGAGAACAAGAGGGATTGGCAAGCTAGTGGAAGAGATGGAAGACAAGAGAATAAAGGATAATGAAGGGAAGAAATCCTCAAGGGAAAACTCCTCAAGAATACCCAAGTTAGGGAAAAATTGTCATGTAAAGCGCATTTAGACAAGTAATGAAAGGCTAGCATAGGATAAGTCACAAAAGCGTGATGCAAGAGCAGGAAAGGATGCAGTCCAAAAGAGTAGACATGTCAAGAGGCTTCATAGCACTGTGTTTTACTCTTTCTTTCTTTTATTAGATCAAGACCAAAGGGGAAAAGGATAGCGACAGGTGAAAATGAATGGAGGAAGATAGACATGAAGGCTAAATATGAAAGGAATGAAAGCAAGATCATCGTAAAATAGCTCACAAAATAGCCAATTTTTTGTGTATAGATCAACATTGTCAAGATCAAAGAGAGAAGATGAAATGGATGAAATATGTAGAAGAACTACGCATGATGCCTGATTGCCAAGTTTTCATCATGGTACTTATCCAAGGTGCCACAAGGGAGTGGTTTTCACCATAGGATGAATTTATTTCTCTTTACTTTTGCTACCAAGGTGCCTGTTTCCAGGTTTTCACCAAGGCACATTTTCAATTTTATTTTATTTTATTTTTATTTTTTTTGGAAGAAGGCAAGCTTTTTAGATAGTGCTCCTTGAAAGGATAAACTGTGATATGCCAAAAATTCAAAATGATATGCTCAAAGATGCTGATAGGAAAAGAGAGATGGAAGAGAAAAATGGAGGATAAGGTTTTATGTAAAGCGAGTGAGGTTGGAAGATAGGAGGAATAGGCAAGTGAGGAAAAAGGATAGGAGGTAGAAGGATAATGCATGGAAGGATTGTGAAAGGGTAGATGGAAAGGAAGGCAAGTTCAACATCAACACATACCTTGAAGGGTGGTGAGAGAATGGAGGAATTGTGAATGAAGAAATACGTGAAGGAATATGGTGAATGGATAGTAGAGGTTGTGGTTTAGGAACATGAAATGGAAGAATATTTTTGGAGGGAGATGAAGTTGAAGCCTTTGGAAGCTTGAATGTCAATTTCACTTTTTTCTCAACACCAGACTCTTTCAAGAGAGACTTTGGAATCCATATAGTCGTAGGCTTTTTATTTCCTTTTGATGATCTAGAGAGAATATCTTCAATGATGGATTTTGGAACCCATACTTGTCTTGTAGTTTTTTTCTTAGATATCTCTTTTGACTTTATGCCTCCGTGTCGATTAGAGGAGACATGGTGATCTTCTTTTTTTGATGGATTCTTGCATTGCTTCTTTTTCTTGTATTGAACATTCAAGTTACTTCCAAAAGACTTGGGATTTGTGGAAGAGGGAGGATATGACTGGTTTAGATGGGTGGGTGGATGAAAAGGATTCAAGGGTATGCATCTATGTTGAGCTTGAGGAAAGATGGGAGATGGAGGTATGTAAGGACCCAAGATGGATGGTGAATCAGGAGAGTTAGGAGGGGAAAGTGAAGGGACATAAGGACCCAAGATGGAAGGAAGGCATGAAGCCCTTAGTAGTGGTGGAAGAGGTCCAAGGATGGAAGTGGAAGATGCAAAAGGATAATCAATAAGTTCATCAGCATCTATATGACAACCAAGGATATCAACATCTTTAGAGTGAGCATTAGAATTTTTAATAGAATCATGGACATCTTGAATATGAGCACCTTCTTTGATAGGATTGTTCAAAGCTTGCAAAGACTTAGGAAGAGTAAAAAGTGGAAGTGAACATGGAGTGGTAGAACAAGAAGATGAAAGACTTTGATCTTGACAAGGATCTTCGGATAGCATAAGCGCATAATTTTTCTCTTGTTTTTCAATAGGCTTAACATTGGAAGGAACACCATTTTTACCAACCTTAATGAAAGTATCATCTTTGGAAAGCGCAAGTGTAGTAAGGTTATTTTGATTATCAATAAGCTCAACAGTGTAAGTAGTAGCTTGATCTTGCTTAGGCGAAGACTTAAGACATGGTGGAATGCATGAAAAAGGGGGTACAGGATCAAAAGAACCCTGAGGCAGATAAGAGACATCGTGAAAAGGAGTGGATGACATGGAGGGTTCTTGATCTTGATCTTTCTTTATGTTCTTTTCTTCATCATTTTTAGAGTCCTCTTGACATGGAGCCACTTCTAAGGACAAGGAAGCATGTTGGGATTGTATGGATGACTTTGGAAGAGATGGTGGAGGACTAGCTGAAGTAGGGATTATAGCATATGAAGGCTTAGGCTCTTTAGGTTTATCATTATTGAAAGTCTTTGCAGCCAAGTGAAGGTTAGCTTGAGTTTCTTTAAGAGGTAGCCCTGGAGGATAACTATAGGTAACCGCATGAAAAGTATCAAGGCTTGTGTCGGATGAAGGTTCTGTGAAAGATTTGAAAGACTCAGAAGCTTTAAGAAATGTACGGGTATTGGAGAAAGTAGGGGATGGAAGGGAACCATCACCAGAAAAAGGTTCAGCATTAACATGATCTTGCTTGAGAGTGTAATCTTTATTTTCAGCTGGAGAGTTCTTAGAGGAGAGATCCTTATACTATTGACGTTTCAAGCTAGCACGATGTATTTTATAATCCTCAGCAGTAGTAGATGGATCATAATCAAGGTATTATCCACAAAAGCCATCAAAGTCTCTTTCAAAATCAGAATCATATGGATCACCATCACGATCTATCCAATGTGACGGCCCATTTGTAGTAAGCAGGAATGAACGATGAGGACTTTTAGGAACAGAGGTGTCATAGGTATCATTACATTGTATGTCATCATAGTCATCATAGTCTCCAAAGCTAGATGTGTCACTCTCCGTGGAAGAGGTATCATATTGCTCAATTTTTTTCCGGGGGCATGGTGACATGTACAAGTCTTTATCAAATGGAAAAGAGTATAGAGGTTCCTTTTCTTTCTCAAGTTTGTCAAGCTAGACTTGCATAGCTTGCAACTGCTTCATCATAGAGGCGATCAAAATTTCTTCCTCATGTGTACTGATTCTTTGAGACATGTGTACTGATTTTCAATAGCTACTGATATGTTCTTGACACAGTGATATTTTTGACAGATTCTGGAACTAGGCTGGAAACATTGGATATCTTGCAATTTGACAATTTCTGACAACTCTCTCAAATTTTTCCAAATGACACTCTGCAGACTCGTACGACACTGGGTAGTCTATGAAACGACAGTTGCTAAACTTGTACGACAGTTGGGTAGCAATGAAATGACAGTTGAAAAAACTCATACGACAGTTGCTAACAGGGTTTTGACTTTCTTGAATTTGTTGGTTTGAAAACTCGTACGACACTGGGTTCTTAATCGTATGATAGATGGGCACTACTGAAACGACACTTGACAAAACTCATACGAATTTTGACTTCTTGAAATGACTTTTGACTCCAAAAAGATTTTACGTCAATTTTTGCAAAATTTAAGGTCTTCAGTTTTGGATTGTTTGCAAATTGTACTGTCCAGATTTTGAAGGTTATACCAGATTTGATCATTTTTAATAGCCAAGTAGATAAATAAGCATGTAGAATAGCAAGCAAGTGATTCCAAGCACGTCTGAAAATAATGAACAAGGGCAAAAGCAACCTTGCACATGAACAATCAAGTGACCAAATTGTGCTAATCCCTGAGAGTACTAATTGTGTATGTTCTGAAAAGTTTTGCAATAACACACATATACCTAAAAGTGAAAAATTGGCCTCTCTAGGGTTTTTAGTAATGGTTTGACTCTGCAACTTTTATGATTCAAAGGGGTGAACTCCAATCCCGGCGCACCAGGGTTTTGACACAGTCCGAGAACTTAATCTTCAAGAGCTGCTAGGGAGATTTGACAACCCAACAATGAACCATACCCGTGGAGATTTCTTCCACAAGGACATTTATATAGTGGCTGTCACTACCATGGTGAAAATGGCTATTACCGCTTGAGGTTTTGTCAACGCAGTTTGCCTTGTGAAGGGATTGTCCACTACGGTTAACCCTCTCTAAAGGTGACTCACATATTTATACCACAAGGGGATTTGGCTCCAGATCCAAAGTTTTTGACACCTTTTCACTTTCAACCCAAACAAAGTAAGCAGATTAATCCGACACACTAAGACAAAGTTTTGTTCCACCAAGGTCTGTGATATCAACTCCACGTGATCTATCAACCTCTCCGGGGAGAGAATGTATCAATCAATAAGAGAAGATGCACTAACCAATTTTGATTCACCAAAGCTCATGATATCAACCCCACATGATCTATCAACCTCTCCGGAGAGAGAATGTGTCGATCAATAAGAGAAGACGCACTAACCAAGTTGAATGTGAAATGCACTAAGTATCCTCCCTACCTACAAGGATTCTGTCGTCAAGAAAGATTTCTCTAGGAATCCAATCTCTCAAGAATCACGAATAGTGTTCATAGGGCCTAATTACTATGTGAGCACAAATATATTTTCGAAAGCAAATCTAACAAAAGTACCCAAAAAGTAGAAAGAGGAACACTTAACGCTTAAAGAGAATATGAGATGAGTCCACAAGGTGGAACACTTAACACCTCACACAAGCTGAAAACAAGTCCCCAACTTTAGAAAACAAGTGAGTTCCTAAAAGCACAAAAGGGTTGCCAAGTGGAACACTTAACGCTTCTGTCCTATTGACCCCTCCCCTTTATGGCGCTGAGATTGCAACCATGGGGTGAAAATGAGGGGCTGATGGATTAGCAAGTCCAATAACCCAAGATAGCAATCAAGATCAATCACATCTATTCTAAGACAACTTAATGAATCCTTAAGGGATCACAACCTAGTATCAAATTATGCAAGTGTGTAGAAATAGATCAAAAACATGAAAAGATGCACACAAGCTTGACACATAAGAGATTTATTTTAAGTCCCAAATTGAAATTTTATTAGATGAAGGAGAATACTTGGGATCCTTGCAATGTGCTTAGTAGATTTTAACTGATTTTTAGCAATTTTTGTTGAGCTTTACTATGCAAGCAAGCTACGAACTCTCCAACAAGCCAACAAGCAAACAAGATATGCAAGGTATATTCAACTTATGAAAACCCTAGGGTTAGATCTAAAAATCAATTGTTAGGAGCAATAATAACCATAAATTAATCCAAATGACAACTCATATCATGCATTGAATCATATGAAAAATAAGTGCATACCCATCACAAAATTTTAATTTTTTTGCACTGCATTTGACCTAGTCAACAAGATCTAATTTTTTTGATATGATTTTGACCACAAAAATAGAAATTTAGAATAGAGACCCCTACTAAAAAATAGAGAGCTTTCTAAAAATGCAAAAATTTTAGAAAAATCTCTTCATTTGTGCCCTAGAGACCCGTTTTATCAAAACAAACTAGTTTTTGCAAATTGACTATTTGAGCTATTAAATTGCATCCAAATTTAAAACACAAATAATAGACCCTCTGTAGAATTTGAAGAGCTTTCTGAAAATGTAAAAATTTCCAAAAAATATTCTAATTTACGCTGAAAATTAATTTTTTATGAAAAATTCAAAAAAAATTCAAAAAAATTCAAAAAAATTTAGAAAATTTTGAATTTTTTATCAAAGCTTCCCCGATATGTCACCAACTTGAAAAAAACATTTCAGACCAAAACTCCAAGCCATTTGAGAGATAAAATTAAATATGTAAAACTTTAGGGTTTTAGCTCCCTAACAAAATTAAAACCAGCATGCAAAGGTGGGTTGCCCCACGGTGGGCGCTAGAAATGTGTGTGTGAAAATTGTACCTAATCTATAGACACAACACTCAGTAAAACATTAGAGGTTAGTGATAATTAAAATCGTGCAAAATTAAAATCTAATCTAACCAAGCGATTTACTGCCTTCTAGTAGGTGCGAGATTGATGTTCTCAGATTGTAATCAAGATCAGTAACCTAGATGACACCTAAATGAAGGATTTGAATGCAATTGATCTAGATATGAGATTGAATGCAATTAAGCTATTTTTTTAATATATTTTATATGCAATATGAATGATTAATCTGATATGAAATCTATGCTAGATGAAATTGATATGCTATGAATGCTATTGAAAATTGATATGCAATGATAATCTAACAATGATATGCAATATGAATGCAAAAATAAGATTGATCTCACAAAGATGTCGATTCGCAAGAGCTTTGATTCTTCAATTCCAATTCTCCAACGTGATTGTGCAAAAATATGAGATGCTTGGATGCAAATTTGAGAGATGATTGAGAGATGAGTTATGAAGAGCTGAGCCTTGTTTTTATAGAAATCCAAGGCTTTGGAGGTGCATGAGAAAAAGCCATAAATCACTCAAATAACTCAGCTTGATTTTTGAGTTATTTTTAAATAAAGATAATTAACTCACAAAAATATGCAAAAGCTAAGTTTTAACTCAAAATAGAGTTTAGCTTTAATTGATAATTGATAGTTGTCTACTTTTATGATTGTACATGTTTTATTTATGAATTAATTTAATAATAAAGTGATTTATGCTCAACTTAACTGCTTTTAAAAATAAAATAATTGATTTATGGGTTAATCAATTATTTAATCAAACTTTTATTAAAAAATATATTATTAAATAATGACAATTTGCTTTAATTAATTAAATAAGAATTTAATCAATTATTCATATGATATTAGATTTATTGTCAAAATTAAATAATACAATTAATAATAGATAGAATTAAATTTAATTACACAATTAAGTGGCAAATATTAAATCTAATTAATTAAATATGAAAATATTCAATTAATCAAACTTTAGGATAAATGTGATTTATTGCCAAATAATTATAAAATTAAAGATAATTAAGATAATTAGGAATATTACTAGGAATATTCCCCGATGCAGAATTTAAGATAATCAATTATGATTCGATGATGTTTAGATGTGCCTTAGGTTAGGACTTTGATGTCGATTTCATTCGAATTGTTGATATTGGAGGTTAATGAACTTATAGCCCATTTTTGGGGTATTACACTAAGATCTTTGACTTAAAGGTCAAGGACAACCTTCTGGGTCAATTTTGACCTTGAATTTGACCTAGGTCAAGGATGACCTTGACTTTGACCTAGGTCAGAGTCAACCTTGACCTTTAACCTAGGTCCAAAATTTAGATTTTGGAGGTTTTGGGATGTCGGGCTTCAGAAAGTTTTATTTCCCACATCTGGGTCGACTGTTTCAGATTTCAAAATGGTAAACTCTTAAATTTTATTTAATCTAGGTCCATTTTTAGGGGTTAAGGCTTAATTTAAATTTAATTCTCCTATGTCATCCTCTCTAGAAGTTTGTACCCTAGACTAGTATAAAAGGAAGCCTTCCTCTTTCATTTTGACATCCACAATCAAGCATCTTTTGCAATCTCTTATCATAATCTCTCAAGTGTAATCAAGCAATCAAGTAAGTAAGAAGGAAAAATTTCAAGAACTCAAACATTCAAGCACTCAAGCATTCAAGCATTCATTAAGGAGATTCATTGTTAGCCATTGAAGGATTCAATCTCTTTGGAGCCCTCTTATTGAAGATTTCTCCATTCACATTCATTCAAGCTTCTTCCTATTCCAAGATCCATTCAAGATTGGTGTTGAAGATCTAGTGCAATTGATTTGAGACATGCTACATACAATTCTACATCTATTTGGAGCATCCATACTTGTGGATTCAAGGATTCAAATCCTCTACAAGGATTTCAACATAAACAAGGTGAATAGTTCTATTTACTTTGTTTATACATTTCAATTTCAATTACATTTCAAGGTTGATTCCAAACTAGGGTTTGACCAAGGCAAACCCCTCATCCAACAAATAAAACCTTTTTTCTTGCAGGTGCAGGACAGTGAATATCAGTGTAGATCTGAGTACCCTTTTTGACAAACTTCTGAGATTCGCAAACATAAATTCTATCAGAGCATACCAGGTCAAGGATGACTTTTTGGGGGTAAGATTGTACCCCTATCCTGGGTCAATGATGTAGTCAAGAATGGTGGATCCAATTAAGGATAGTCCAAACCTTGCAACCAATAGAACAACACATAGGAATACTCAACAACACAACAACAAGTAATTGTTTAACTTCTGAATTGCATTAACATGACCAGTTGTAAGGCCTTCTAGGTTAGGGCCAATTACAATCAGCAATAATTCTACAAGATCCAAATAGATCCAATACAAGTTCAGCTAGTTCAGCCCTAAAGATAATCATAAGTTGATGGAAACCCTAAGGTAGATCTAAACTTGAGCTCGCAAGCCTCCAAGAAATCTCCTTGTCTCCAAGTGTGCAACCCACTAGCTCTGCAATTACAAACTATCAGATAACAATCTGATCTACAAGGTCATGCAAGATCTTTTCCACAACTTTGCCAACTCTAGCTTTTAGAATCTCAGATCTGATTCACTAAATCCTCCAAGTCATGAACTTCTACGATCTCCTCTTGATCCCTAAACATCTACCCCAAACACCCCTTAAATACTAATCACCAGCCACAAGTTGGCTGGATGAAACCATTAACACCCCCCAACAAATATTTAATTCAATACAAGTTGGCATCAAAATAGCCTTACAAACATTTAATCCAACATGTCGGAATGTAACAACAGCTACCAACAATGAATGCATCAAGTTGGCCCAGCAAATCAAATAGAACTCCAGTCGCTAAACCAGAACTACTGAGCAACAATGAAATAACTGAGCATGCCAGGCATCACTGAACACTAGTGTTGATCGAGCACCACAGACATCACTGAGTAATACTTTCACTATGCGCTAGAGGTTACCAAGTTCCTTCAGTGGTCGAGCTTTCGTCAATGATCAAGGCCGTCGATCAAGATTGCAATCGAGTAACACTGGCCAAACATACACCTCCCATGCAGATTCACCGAGTACCCTAGAATGCCCCTACATTAGACACCCTAGGTTTAAAAAGATTTTCATATGTGAGAAGAACATCTTCCGAGATTCAGCACATAAACCTCAAACTGGTTCTTCACATACAAGTCCTCCACCTTTTCAGCTTGAATACTCTTCCACTTCAACTTTCTCTATCTCTTCAAGTCTTTTCTTGACAACACATAGGTTTATTCCCCATACTGATCATTCATTTCTCTGGATCCACAATCTCAAATCAGCTACCAATACTCAGGATTCTCCTACTGAGTGTTGTATCCAGCAAAGGCATCAGGGAAAACTTCCTATCATCCTTCTCAATAGTAAACACATTTCTTAAACAGTCATACATATCTATGCAATCATATTTCCAAGGTCTACCGAGCAATATATCACAACTATTCATCTTCACAATGTCACATAACACAAGATCCTTATACTAGCCACTTTGAACATCAATAAAGTAGTGTTCTCTTACTTCTAGAGCATGAACATCTTGTAACTAGCTAATCCTATAAGGACAAGGATGCTTCATTCTATTTAACCCAAGTTTTTGAACCATATCCTCAGCAACAAGGTTATCAGTACTACCACTATCAATAATAACATCATAGATTTTACCTCTAGACTTGCATTGGGTCCTAAACAAGTTACTCCTCTGACAAGGTTCCTCCTTTGTACTGAGCAATGTCTGCCAAAGCAGCAAGTTCTCAGATTTAGGTTCATTCTCATTCACCACAGTAGTTCATCGATCACTAAGCTTCTTCTATGTACATTCAAAAGAATGGTGTCCTTCCTCTCCATAGTTATAGCAAGTACTCTTAAAGATGACTCTACCTATCTTCTTCTTCAGTTCCATAGGTTTCTGTTCATCTTCTACATCAATCGACTTATCCTTCACCGAGTGATCAATCTTTTCCTTCCCTCGGGGATTACTATGTTGTTTCCTCTTCAACTTATATTCTTCCTTCAAAGAATACTGATAAGCATCTTCAACATAATCAATCTTTAGCATACCAAGCTCATCCTGAATATTGAATCTCAGACCATTCACATATCGAGCTACCTTTTCCTTACCAAGCTCTTGGTGTCCAGACTGAATAGTAAGTTTGTATAACTCAGTATAATATTCAACAGATAAATCCTTCTATTTCAGATTCTGCAACTTCTTAAACAAGTCAAGCTCATAGTCAAAAGGTATGAACTTAGCTTTCAACTTAGTCACCATCAACCTCCACCAATTGATCTTTTTTTCACCTTCATCTTCTCTATCTCTTTATAGTTCTTTCCACCAAAAAGCACAATGTCATTTCAACTTTGTCTGTGCTAATCTCACCCAAAGAGGATCTTCAATTTCTTCCAGCTCAAAGAAATCTTCAATTTCACCAATCCAATCAATCAAGTTCTCAAGCTTCAAAGTACCAAAGAAAGTAGAAACTTCCATTCGGTAATTGCTACTTAATTGAGCTCCAGATCTAGGCAACTGAGTAGTTATGTCTTCACCAGATCTATCCCTTTGGTCATCACCACTAGATCCAACAGGTTCAAAGTCTTTAGCATCTTCCTCATAACCATCTCCATTACCAACATTCCAAGGTATACTAGAAATAGCTCTCAAGATCTCAGTGACCATGTCATTCTTCATCAACTTCATCTCAGATCTAAAATCTGATTTCACCTGCTTTGTGATCTAGGATTCCACAGTATCAAAAATATCAGAAATAACTCTAGGGTCCAATCTCCTCAGAGGCATCCTTAAATATAATAAAAAACCCTCTTCATAAAACCCTCATCGACCACCTTGTGACAATCTCCAAGTTGTGTACAAGTCAGATCTCAACCTGCCACCTCGAACAAACAACTAGGGTAAGATCCACAAGTTCAATGCGCCAGATCTACAATCCAGATCATACAATCTCTTCACCAACAAGATCAACTTCGCAAGTGTATCGTCTTAAAATGGAAGCACTTTCATGATAAGAGCATTTATCCCTCTGAGTAAGTGGTCTAGGGTCATGTTAAGTGCCTTGATCGGGTCTTTGCATGTATCTAGCTTTTCCCCCTATTATGCTTTCCTCTGCACCTAATTTTCACTGTATATCTACATTTCCTAGCATTCTGGGTCAAGATCTTGAAGTTTTTAAACATAAGGTCAAAGTCGACCCTATGGGGTTGTATCATCTTAAAATGGAAGAACTTCCATGTTAAGAGTGTTTAGCCCTTTGATTAAGTGGTTTGGGGTCATCTTAAGCACCTTGATTGAGTCTTTGCATTTATTTGGCTTTCTCCCCACTTTCCACTTCCTCCCTGCACTTGATTTCTTCATTCTAGGTAAAATTAGGGTTAGGATCCCAAGGATGCTCCTTAATTTCCCTCTTCCATGGCTCTATTTTATAGGTAGGATTTAGAAATAGGTCCTTCTAGCCTTCATCATGGTAATCATAGGATTTTTGTCTATCCCTAGCATTTTGTCCTATTCTGATATCATTTCTAGGTTTCTGGGCATCCTTGGGACCTCTTGACCTGGTTCTGACTGAATCTAGGCCCAAGGTCAAATTCAAGGTTGATCTTGACTAGGTCAGGATCAAGCTTGAACTTGACTAGGTTAGAATTGAGGTTGAACCTGACTAGGTCAGGTCCAACCTTGATTTTGCCACCCTCATTCAAATTTCTAGAATCCTTGATTTTTGGGCATCGGGCTTTCGGGATATTTATTTTCCCGCCTCCAGGTTGGCCATTTTGGGTTTCAGAATGGTAAATCCTCTAATTGAATTTAATCTAGGTATATTTTCTAAAGGTTAGGACCTAATTGGGATTTAATTCTCCAAGGTGGCCCCTCTAAAGGATTGTGTCCTAGTTCACTATAAAAGGAGGCCTTCCTCTCTCATTTTCACATCAACATCTCATCCTCAAGAAATTGCTCTCAAGCTCTCAAGGTGATCAAGCAAGCATCCATTCAAGCATTAAAGTCCTCTTCTCCATTCAAGTTCTCCATTCAAGATCAAAGATTTAAAGCATTCAAGCCATTGAAGGGATTTGGTTCAAGCATTCAAGATTCATCATTCAAACCCTAGATCTAGCCATCATGATGGTGTGATCTTCCTTCAAGATCCTTTGTTCATCTTCAAGATCCATTTCATTCTTCCTTCAAGGTGGATTCCAAGCATACAATCATGGAGGTTTTATTTACATTTATTGTTTTGTTCAAGCTTTCATATCAATATACTTGTTTACATTCAAAATACAATTACATATATATTGAATTGCATAGCTTCATTGTTAGATCCTTTTCTACTACTTGCTAGCATTCTTGTTTCAATTTCAATATTAAGGTTGATTCCAAACCGGGGTTTGACTGAGGCAAACCCCTCAAACAAACAACAAAAACCCTCTTTTTCTTGCAGGTACATGTGTGGGATTTTGGATTTGAGAGTGAATTTGGATACCCTTTTCGGTGAACTTTCAAGATCTACAAATAGAATCAGAATCAGACTTCAAATAAAGAATGTAGTATTTGACCTTTTATGAGGGTCAAAACTGACTTGAGCTCATCTTGGAGAAAGATTTTTGGGTTTTCTCTATCTCGGCATTTCCAGTCCGGAAAAGGTTACAAAATTGCCCGAAAGTATACACAAATATCAGAATTTGACATTTTCCAGATCTTCCCTAATTAGAGGTTAGTACTTGCATTTCAATTATTTCAATTACTAAAGACTTCAATTCAACCATAGGGAAACATAGGGTTATTCTCTCTCTCTTCCATATTCTCCTTAGATTGATTCAATTGTGTATTAACCTTTTTGGTTGATCAAATTGGATTTCTCCTTTGGGAATTTGGATTTAGGAGTGAATCTCATATTTCCTGTTGGCATTAAGTATATTTGTCATTAGTGACAACACTTATTCAGACTCTATGTGCTTACCGAGCTCATCTAGCAAAATAGTGTTTACTAAGCAGACCGAGCTTCACAGTGCTTACTAAGTTATCATTACTGAGTGATGAGATGAGCAGTGTTTACCAAGTGCCAGCATGGTAAACAGGGAATTCAGTTTCTACCGAGTGACACTGTATCTACCGAGTCTCCAGTGTATACCAAGTTCAAAACTACAACTGAGTGGTTATTATGGACCGAGCCTCCACTCCTACCAAGAGCATGATGATGCTGAGTATTGCAGTGGATGGCGAGTATCAGAAAGTCACTGAGTTAGTTTGCAGGAACTTTGTAACTATATTTGGGCCGACTCAGTAATACTTGTGTGGACTTGTATTTTAGCAGATGACTTTGTAATTATTTTGGATTGATATATAAGCAATGTTTTGTATCATATCAAAAGTGTAGTAATGTGTGAAAAAGAGAAGAAAGGCAAAGATAGGCAAATTACAAAGGGCTACAGCAGTATAAGGAACAGCAGAGACATATCTATCACAGAAGGTGATCAGTACATCAAAGAATCTCAATCAGCAAGTACAATTGCAAGTAAGAGATCTACTATTTCATCCTAATAGGTGAATCAACTTGAAATCCTTTAATAGGGTAGACTTAATAGTCTTTTGTAAAATCTCTTAACCGAGTGCATACTTCATTGTATGTTTTTAAATCCTCTAACAAGGTGGACCTAGCAGTCCTAATTGCTCCATACAGGGTAGATCATTAGACGTGATCATTGTAAGCCTTAACCGGCCAACTTTATACTGCAGTATTGAATTTTTGTGGGTATCATCCCCACCCCAATTTTACTTTCTATTTGGAAAGTTTCTGGGTAACCAAATCTTTGTGTTCAAAGTGTTATGAATGTTTTATTCTTTTTGTTACTCATGCATGCAGTTAGGTTATTGATCTAAATGCTATTTGGAATATTGTTAAGATCTGCAATTTGTAAAAAGTTTTGAAGTTACTGATTCACCCCTCCCCTCTCAGTAACTTGGCTAGTCTTGAATATTTCCAACAATTGGTATCAGAGCTTTGTGGTTCTCAAGATAAAGCTTGATAGCTTGAGCAAAGATCCAAGACAATGGAGATATTCAGACTTAACAAAGTAATTGAAAATGAAAAGCTAGATCTGGAAATGGCCATAGCTCAACTCAAGGAAGCAAAAGAGCATCTTTCCCAATCCCTAAAAAGAAGGAAGGAACTTGCAAACCAGATGAATGACCACCAATATGTTGAAGAAAAGATTGAATATTTTTTCCCTTCAAGCAGCTCAGATGAAGCAAACAATGCAATCAAAGAACTCCTAGAAAAGAATGGATCTTTGCAAGAAGTAAGAAAATTGAAAAGAGAACAGGAAATTCAGTCAACAAGATTTTGTGAAATCTTGGAACAAAGAAACAAGATGAAAGATAAGATAGAAGGAAAGAACAATGAAATCCAGAATCAAACTCTTCAGCTAGAAAACCTTATTGATCAAGTCTCCAATGAAAATGAAGAAATCTTGACTCTGAGATTAGAAAATGATAGGATAACAGAGGAACTGAGATCTGAAAAGAAAATCAGTTTAAGATTGGTAAATGACCTAAACACTGAAAGGAAAATCAATGAGAGAATGATGAAATCTCAAGAAGATATGAATCAGCTGCATAAGCAAAAGGGAAAAGTAGGACTTGGATACAAAGAGGAAGGTGAATCCTCTAATCAAGGTACTCAAAAGAATCAAAAACCCACTTGTAATCACTGTGGAAAATTAGGTCATACTTCAAACAAATGTTGGAGCAATGGAAAAGAAAAATTCAATGGAAAATGCTACAATTGTAATGAGCATGGTCATAAAGCAAATGAATGCAAGGAGAAACCAAGATTTGAAGGCAAATGTCACAAATGTAACAAACAAGGTCACAAGGCATCAGAATGCAGATCTAAAACATCCAATCTAGCAAAACAAATTGTGAAAGCAATATTTGGTTGGGATTACAACACTTGGTGTAGGTGTCATTACTATGGAGAATATGGACACATTGGCATAAATTGTGTAAGGCATCACTTGAGAAAAAGGGATACTACCATAAGATGTTATACATGCACTAAACTTGGTCATATAGCTAAAAATTGCATGAATATAGGCAGAGTTGCAGATGAAAAGAAAGCAAAAGTAGATAGCATCAGGTAGCAGATGAGACAATAGTGGATTCCTAAACCTACCGAGCAAACCAGTCCAAGTAATGTAGTCACTCATGAAGTGGGTGGCTCTATCAATTCTAACTAAGTCTCCAAGAAAGCACTAGAACTGTATCTTCATAGACATTCCAAAATAGTTCCAGAATTGAAAGGAAGAAAGATCCAAATCTGTATGCAAGATACAATAGGATCACTAAGAAGGTCAATATCAGTTACCACCGGGCAAGGTCAGGAGTAACCTATTTTCATATGGTTACCGAGTAAGGTCGGAGTAGTATGAATTCGTATGTTCGCCGAGTTGTAGAATCTTCACCGAGCAATTAATGCATAGTGGATGACAGTCTGTCTAGTTCAATGCCCTAATTCCTACAGAGCATTAATGACAAAATTTTAACAAAAATCATGAAATCAAGTTCATTCTTCACCGCGAATATCAACATATTGAGCAGAGAAATTTCCTAGTGCGATCAAGTGATTCGAAGCAAAATTTGCAGTAGAAATTTTTTAAAGAATTTTCTACCGAGCTACCATGGCATCATCCAGCACTAAAGTGAAGAAAGGTTCAGAAATGTTAGTTCAAGGAGAATGGAAAGCGTCGGACTTCAAACTCATGCCCGCGATTGCAGAAGCCCTAGACCTGAGTGGATCTCAATCTCAGATCCCTCCCAAGGTACTTCTTCTAAATGACATTCGCAGTCATTTTAAGGGTACAATTCAAGAGCTTGGAACCTTAGAGATAGATGTTGTTCATGATGAACTGTGTGTTGATGTTGTTCTCAAATCAGAACATAAACATTTGGAAGATAAGGGTTTGACACATATCACCCACTTGCCTCAGAGTTTTCAAGTAAAATGGATTAGATATATCCTAAGCCAAGTACATGAAGGTAAAATTTGGCTTGAGAAACCAGTGGAAATAATAGAGAAGATGATTCATCGGATCACTGGTCTTCCCATGCTTGCCAAGGCAAAATCTACAAAAACCCTAGGTCGGGTAGAGCTGGAAAAGAAAACCCTAGCCAAATGGGATGGTAGAGGTATGAAGATAAATAGTATTACCGATGCAGAACTAAAATTTGACACATATGTCATAGCTCACAAGATATATAGTTCAAGTCGACAGAATAGTGTTCCGTGTGAAGCAGTTGACCTAGCTTACAAAATTGTAAAGAACAACTTGTCATTTGACCTAGCAGATTTGTTGTTGAAGTAGTTCAACAAGAATATGGAGAGCATCCAAACCTCAAAGAACAATCCATGTAAGTTTGGCTCACTGTTGGTTTGTTTATTTTTCTATGCTCAAAAGTTTTTCCCATCAAAAGGCACGGTAAAATGGAGAAAAGATGTGCCTGTTCTTTATCAGATAAATGAGTACATTGCAGAAATGGGTGAGAATTTTGTAAACATAATGGATAACTATTTTGAATCTTTTAAGGAAAAGATGAATAACAGATTCTGGATTCCACAAAAGTTGGTGGAAGATTATAAAGATGATATTTGTTTCATGGTTGATTGTGATAGAGTATACATTGAGGTAGTAAGGCCTAGGATTGTATGGGTGAAACCTCTTCCTTATGAGGTAAACATTGATGAGACAAAGGATATAATTTAAGCCCTATTAAATCAACCTATTGATCCAAAGGCTCCATACTTTGGAACATATGATGAAGCAAAGATAAGAATAGAACTAAGCATAAAGCTTCCATAGGCGGTTAACAAAGGCAGAAAGAGGATGGCCAAGATGCAATCTAGCACACCTCTAATGTTAACCGAGGGCAAAGGAGAGGACATTGAAGAAGAAGAAGAAGAAAAGAATGAGAGTGAAGAAGAACAAGTACCTGTGAAGAAGAAAGGGAAGGCGACAATCACTAAGGCACCTAAACAATCTACTGCAGTCTTCACAAGAAAAACAAGGGGCAAGGCAGGTAATGTCAGTGATGATATAGTACTCAAAAGGCCTCCTCCCTCATTAGAAGAAAAGATTAAGGATTTGAGAGAAGGATTTGGAATTTCAAATTTCAAATCTGTCAAATATGAAATTAGATCAGAGGCAGAGCAGCAGGAAATTGAAGATGTTGTTATTGAGAAAATGGGAAAATGGAAGTACTCACCTAATGATATGGCTTCTCAAATTCTAGGTGTTCTATTGGATAAAGTTAAGATGAGATGGTCCAATGCAAGGCAAACTATCAAGGACATATATGCTCAAACCTTAAGACAGTTGATGCCCAGTTTGAAAAATGCTGAAATCAATAAGGCATTGATAGAAAATGAGCGCAAGATGACACTAAAATTCAACAGTTGTTTGATTTTGATCAAGGATATAGAGTTGGTTGTGAAGAGTGCAAATTCTACTTGGAAAAACATCTATCATCTTCACAAACTGAGTGTTGAAACTGTGATAATAAAAGATATTGAAGATGACAGTGATGAAGATAAAGAAGAAGATGCTACCATAGAAATAGTTCAACTAGATAGTATTGAAGTTGAAGAAGTAGCAAAGGAAGAAGCTACCGATGAAGCTAAGAAGAATGTTGAGGAAGATGGTCCAGTTCAGATAGCTGCAGAGGTAATTGCCTCACTTCCTCACTCTCCAGCAAAAGTTGCTACATCTAGCCCGGAGATAGCTTCAAGTGTGATTGTGAAAACACCTACAGATGCATCAAATGTTCAATCATCCCAAGCCCACACATAGCTCAATGTATCAATGACAGAAGTGGCTACCACTTCATCCACTGAGCTTCAGCCTCCTTCTTCCACCGAGTTGTAGTCTCCAGCATCATCTTTAGTACCTTCTTCAGTTTTGAGTTTTTCAGCAGCAAGTACTTCAATTTTGGATACCTCAGTAAGTACTTCAGATTCTACAGTTGTAAATACTTCAATTTTGGGTTTATCAAGTATTCCAGTTAGCATTCCATTAGTTGGAAGTTTATCATTTTTCACTGCAAGTCCTACTATGTCTACAATAATTTCTACTACAAAGGCATTAAGTACAATGATAGTTGAACCTAAGGCTCAACCGAGTACAAGATTTTTGAGCAGGAGTAAAGACATAGAAGAAGATATAGATTTGGATGAGCAGATAGAAATTCCACAATTAGATTTTGCAAATCTTTCAGCAGACCAAATGCAAATGGTTGGTGAACTCCTCCAGAAGAAAGCAAAGCAAAAGAAACTAAAAGAGGAAAGAGATAAGGAATTTAAGATCATTGAGGATGCCAAGAATATTTTGACAGAAACAATAGGTGTTGAAGTTGATTCCTCTCAACACATTTTGTTACAGTTGGCAAAGGCAGTAAGCAAGTTCAATGAGGACTCTTTTGGTCAAGAAAAGTTGCTTGAGAAGGCTGAGAAGAAGTTTGATAATAAAGTGCTTGAGTGTATTGCTTAGTGAATAGCTATCAATCAGGTAGGGTTATCTTTAGTTTTGACTAACATTGAATCCTCCTATTCCAATGTAACATCATTGTTTGTCAAGCTATGTAATGTTTCCAAGTTCTTAAAGGAGATTAAGGACAAAATAAATAAGATTGATGAGGATCTGAAGGTCAGTGCACAAAAGTTGCAACTTGAACCTAGTTCAAGCTCTGCACATCATATGACAGTCAGATTCCTATCTGATAAGCAGTCAGAGTTATTGAGAGAAGATGCAAGGATCAGGTCAACGTTAATAGATATTCAGAACATGATCCTTCCCATCATGGATACAATGCAGAAGCATATTGCACACTCAAAAACATTGATCCATGACAATCAATTTTCAATTGTAGATCACATGATTGAACTCTTTGCAGAAGTCCAAGTTGCACTCCATACATGCAAGATTCTGCAAGAGAATTGGGATAGAACATTGGCACTGATTGGCAAGGTACATTCTAATTTTCTCTCACATTTTGGCATCTCCGTGTAAAATATTTGCATATACACCTTTGGCATTATTGTCAAAAAGGGGGAGAGTATGTGGTGAATGGGGGAGATATGAGAATTGGTGATATAGGAGATATAAGATACTTGTATATATGTATACTATATGGGGGAGACATAAAATGTATATACAACAGATTGACAAAGACAAATTTTGAAAAATCAAAAATAGATTCAGCATGATTTTTGTATATAAGTTTTGGGCAATACGTGTTTTTGTCACTAATGCCAAAGGGGGAGATTGTTGCATTAAGTATATTTTTCATTAGTGACAACACTTATTCAGACTCTATGTGCTTACCGAGCTCATTTAGCAGAATAGTATTTACCGAGCAGATCGAGCTTCACAGTGCTTACCGAGTTATCATTACCGAGTGATGAGATGAGCAGTGTTTACCGAGTGCCAGCATGGTAAATAGGGAATTCAGTTTCTACCGAGTGACACTGTATCTACCGAGTCTCCATTGTATACCAAGTTCAAAACTACAACCAAGTGGTTAGTATGGACTGAGCCTCCACTCCTACCAAGAGCATGATGATGTTGAGTATTGCAGTGGATGCCGAGTATCATAAAGTCACCGAGTTAGTTTGTAGGAACTTTGTAACTATATTTGGGCCGACTCAGTAATACTTGTGTTGACTTGTATTTTAGCTGCTGACTTTGTAATTATTTTGGATTGATATATAAGCAATGTTTTGTATCATATCAAAAGTGTAGTAATGTGTGAAAAAGAGAAGAAAGGCAGAGATAGGTGAATTACAAAGGGCTATAGTAGTATAAGGAGCAGCAGAGACATATCTATCACAAAAGGTGATCAGTACATCAAAGAATCTCAATTAGCAAGTACAGTTGCAATTAAGAGATCTATTGTTTCATCCTAATAGGTGAATCAGCTTGAAATCCTTTAATAGGGTAGACTTAACAGTCTTTTGTAAAATCTCTTAACCGAGTGCATACTTCATTGTATGTTTTTAAATCCTCTAACAAGGTGGACCTAGTAGTCCTAATTGCTCCTAACAAGGAAGATCATCAGAAGTGATCATTGTAAGCCTTAACTAGCCAACTTTATACTACAGTATTGAAGTTTTGTGGGTATCATCCCCACCCCAGTTTTACTTTCTATTTGGAAGGTTTCTGGGTAACCAAATCTCTGTGTTCAAAGTGTTATGAATGTTTTATTCTTTCTGTTACTCATGCATGCAGTTAGGTTATTGATCTAAATGCTATTTGGAATATTGTTAAGATCTACAATTTGTAAAAAGTTTTGAAGTTACTGATTCACCCCTCCCCTCTCAGTAACTTGGCTAGTCTTTAATATTTCCAACAATTTCCCCCATACAATACACACACACACACATTTCAATAGTGACTAAACAAGGTTATAAAGGTTTAGGGCTAGGAGTTAATGAGCATGGTATTAAGTTTCTAGTTCAGATACCCCCTAAACTAGATATGTATGGTGTGGGTTGTTTGAAGTCTCAAGTTAAGGTAGGTGATGCTAAACATTTTCCTCCTCTTCACATTCTTCTCCCTACACCTATCTTAGATAACCCTAATACTCGTCAAGAAATTGCTAAGAAGGTATATGTTGAGCTAATGAATTCCAAGAAAGAAATCTTTAGACCTATTCCCATAGATGCTCTATACAAATATAAATTTCTTTTTCATTATAGTAACAAACACTTACTTGTTGATTGTAAACATTTCAAGTTATATGTTAGAGAAAGAGTTGCTTTAGAAATTCTATCTCACTCTCGTGCAGTTTTACAATTCCTTCATAATTTTGATATAGGGGATTCCCCTCCTTTAGATATAATGTAAATGTTCTTTCCCTCTTGTCTTAGGACTGGGGGCAAGAGGTGTATCTTCATCCAATGTCCTAGGATCCATTAGGTCTTTTATTAGGGCTTAATTGGTATTCTTTCTCTCCTCTTTTTCTACGGCTTTGCATTATGTTTTTAACCATCCATAGAATCTATATTTTCTTTTCAAGATATATTTTCTAAGACACTTGTTTTGAAAAGGTATCCCTTGTCTCTATCTCTAGGGGGCAAGGTACCTCTTTCTTTCTCTTTGTCTAGGGAACTGCTTTCCTTAGCTTAGTGGTATTTGTTTATATTGTAACATTATTTCAACATATTGATAGATGTTCTAGCTATGGATAACCTTTTTACATGAGAATTTGTTGTCCTAAGTCATCACTTCTTCTCCATGTTGCAAGTTATGTTCTTTATAAACTCTCACCCTTGCTTTGGTGTTAGAGTTGTTTTCCTCATTCCAAAGATTCATCTTCCTCTTGTTTGTAGGGGGCTTGATGATTGAATCTTTGTTCCCACTGTTGAAAGATGATATTTTATTTAAAGCACTCCTCTTTGGTGGGGGTCTTGTTGATAAGATCTCTCTTTGAGGATCCTTTTCCATGAGTGACATATCCTTTTCACAATTAGCTATATTCTTGGATGTAGGGGTCAATATCCCTTGCTAAAAATATGATGTACATTGTTGTAACCAGGATATCTCCTTGCATTGTGAAGTAGGTATCCTCTTCCATCTTTGTCCTACACTTGGGGGGCAAGGATGCCATTTCCTTCTATCTTTTTGGGATTCACCTCTTTCCTTGGGTAAGCAGTATCTATCTATTATGTGACATCCAATCATACATGAAAATTTTGGTTTGCATTAAGGATCTATGTCCTTGATCATAACCTATTTTATTGTTTGACATTGGGTTCCCATGGGTGATATATCTCTCACCTTGGAAAATAAACAATGTGCTATCCCTCATAAGGGTTACTTTCTTTTCACTTCTTGCATGATATCTCTTTACATTCGTCCCTTCCATGGCCTCATAGGAGCTGTGACCTTCTTGGCTTGGACTGGGTGTTGTTTGTGGATATTGTCTTGATGCTGAAGAAGGCTTTATCCTTGTTCTTTTCTTTCCTTAACATGTCAAAATAGTATGTTTTTGCCATATTAAGGAGGGGGGCATATATAGGGCCTCCCTTGTACTATAGTTTTTTATTTTTACATGCTAAATCTTGGAAGGTAACGCACATAAGTTGCTAAATCTTGGAAGGTAACGCACATAAGTTGCTAAATCTTGAGGAGACACACATTTTTAAAAATTTTCAATATGCTAAATCCTCTTAAGGTAACACACATAAGTTGTTAAATCCTAAAGCGACATGCATTTCTAGTTTCAGATATGCTAAATCTTGGAAGGTAACACACATAAGTTGCTAAATCCTAAAAAGACACGCATTTATATGCTAAATCTTCTGAGGGTAATGCACATAAGTTGATAAATCCTGAGGAGAAATGCATTTCATATTCATAGTGATACAAGAAGGTGGATCTATGGGTATTTCAAAAGCTATCAGAAGATGCATTACAATTGCAAGCACAGTTTATGGGTGAACCTGTTGGGCTCTCCCTCTAGAGTGATTCACGGTAAGGTGGGCATCTTACTGGGCGAGGTAATCACTTTCTCTTTTCTCTCTTTTTGCTTTCATGCTAATAGGATGGGATCATGAAGCTATGCTATTTATAGTGTTTCCCTTGTCTTTCTTATGTAAACATTTATGCTTTTATGATAGCTTTCCAAATATGATATTATTATGAGAAATATTTCTTAGCGAGGTTTCTTATGCTAATTGATTTGGGTTATTTAGTACTAACCCTTATTCTTTTGGCACCCCAAGGTGTATATGTTGAGGTAGAATCCTTAGTATGGGGGCTCGTGTCCTTAGCTAAGTGTTATTTTATCTTGTTGTGAATCTACTTGGATCTCCTCTTTCTTCTCCTTTACCAAGAGTTTGCATCGAGTCCATACTCTTGCTAAAGTGGGGGCTTAATGTATCATCTTAAAATGGAAGCACTTCCATGTTAAGAGCATTTATCCCTTTGAGTAAGTGGTTTGGGTTCATGTTAAGTGCCTTGATTGGGTCTTTGCATGTATTTGGCTTTCTCCCCACTTTCCACTTCTTCCCTACACTTGATTTTTTCATTCTAGGTGAAATTAGGGTTAGGATCCCGAGGATTCTCCTTAATTTCCCTCCTCCATGGCTCTATTTTCTAGGTAGGATTTAGAAATAGGTCCTCTTGGCCTTCATCACAGTAATCATAGGATTTTATGTCTATCCCTGGCATTCTGTCCTATTTTGATATCATTTGTAGGTTTCTGGGCATCCCTGGGACCTCCTGACTTGGTTCTGACTAAATCTAGGCCCAGGGTCAAATTTGAGGTTGATCCTGACTAGGTCAGGATTGAGCTTGAACCTGACTAGGTCAGGTCCAATCTCAATTTTTCCCCCCTCATTCAAATTTCTAGAATCCTTCAAGGTGGATTCCAAGCATACAATCATGGAGGTTTGATTTACATTTATTTTTTTGTTCAAGCTTTCATATCAATATACTTGTTTACATTCAAAATACAATTACATATCTATTGAATTGCATAGCTTCATTGTTAGATCCTTTTCTACTACTTGCTGGCATTCTTGTTTCAATTTCAATATTAAGGTTGATTCCAAACCGGGGTTTGACTGAGGCAAACCCCTCAAACAAACAATAAAAACCCTCTTTTTCTTGTAGGTACATGTGTGGGATTTCAGATCTGAGAGTGAATTTGGATACCCTTTTCGGTGAACTTCCAAGATCTGTGAACAGAATCAGAATCAGACTTCAAATAAAGAATGTAGTATTTGACCTTTTATGAGGGTCAAACCTGACCTGAGCTCCTCTTGGAGAAAGATTTATGGGTTTTCTCTGTCTCGACATTTCTAGTTTGAAACAAGTTTTAGAATTGCCTGAAAGTATACACAGACATCAGAATTTGTCATTTTCCAGATCTACCCTAATTAGAGGTTAGTACTTGCATTTCAGTTATTTCAATTACTAAAGACTTCAATTCAACCATAGGGAAACATAGGGTTATTCTCTCTCTCTTCCATATTCTCCTTAGATTGATTTGATTGTGTATTAACCTTTTTGGTTGATCAAATTGGATTTCCCCTTTGGGAATTTGGATTTAAGAGTGAATCTCGTATTTCCCCCATACAATACACACACACACATTTCAATAGAGGTGATTCCATTTTTCCTCTATTCAGGGGTCAAAGTCGACCTTGACCTTGACCTGGTTAGTTCCAAGCTCATCCTTGACCCCCTGTCCAGATTTCAAATTTCCTTGATTTTCAGGTGTCGGGTTTTGGGGATATTTGTTTTCCCGCCTCCAAGTCGGCCATTTTGGGTTTTGGAAAGGTAAATCCTTAAATTGCATTTAATCTAGGTATATTTTCTAAAGGTTAGGACCTAATTGGGATTTAATTCTCCAAGGTGGCCCCTCTAGAGGATTGTGCCCTAGTTCACTATAAAAGGATGCCTTCCTCTCTCATTTTCACATCTCATCTTCAAGAAATTTCATGAGCAAGTGCAAGGAAGTGAATTCAAGCATTCAAGAAAGCCTTCAAGTATTCAAGTGTTCAAGCATTCATCCATCAAGGAGATCCATTGTTAGCCATTGAAGGATTAAATCTCTTTAGAGCCCCCTTGAAGATCCATCCTTCTACATTCATCCAAGCCTCCTCATATGCAAAGATCAATTCAAGATTGGTGTTGAAGATCAAATGTCAGTGATTTGAGACATCCTACATTCATTCTACATCCATTGAAGCATTCCTACTTGAGGATTTGAGGATTCAAATCCTCTACAAGGACTTCAACACAACTGAGGTGAATTATTTCAATTACTTTGTTTATGCACACTACATTTCAATTCAATTTCAAGGCTAATTCCTAAATTGGGGTTTGACCAAGGCAAACCCGCCATACAAACAAAAACCCCCTTTTTCTTCCAGGTACAAGTGTAGAATTTTAGATCTAAGATCAGATTTGGATACCCTTTTCGATGAACTTTCAAGATCTGTGAACAAAGTTAGAATTGACCTTCAAATAAAGAATGTAGCCTTTGACCCTTTATGAGGGTCAAAGACTACTTGCCGTCGAAAAGACAAAAGATTTTTGGGTTTTCTTCTTCTCGACATTTGTAGTCTGAAACAGGTTGTAGAATTGCCCGAAAGTACACATAGACATCAGAAATTGGCATTTTTTAGATTTACCCTAATTTGAGGTTAGTACTTATATTTCAATTATTTCAGATTTCAAGCATAATTCTCCATAGGGAAATATAGGGTTTTTCTCTCACTTTCATATTCTCCATAGATTGATTTGATTGTGCATTAACCTTTTGGTTGATCAAATTGGATCTCTCCATTGGGAATTTGGATTTAAGAGTGAATCTCATATTTCCCCCATACATTACCATTACACACATTTGAATAGAGGTGATTCCATTTTACCACTATTCATTTTGGTGAACCCGACTAGCTTACTCTCTTTCTTTTTGGTGTTAGATTTGCTCTTATCTTGTTAGTATTAGATTTCTCCTTTGTGTTAGATTTTGCATGCTAATTAGATTTCAAAAATATAAAAAATATTCATGCTTTATGTGGTTTTAGTTTATTTCATTTGCATTACATTTGTTTATGAGCTTTACTACTACTAGTCCTACTTATAACATTTCGGTTAGAAGAAGTCATAGACTCATGGGTGCCTTTGATCCTGAATCTTCATCTCCTTTCCTTAGGGTCCCGGATGATAATTTGATTCTTCAAGATTCCAATCCTACTATGGAGCAAAACTCTTCTCACTCATCTCATGATGAGGATGATGCTTTAAGAGTTCCTCCTGAACAAATTCAAAAAATTTCAACTGAACTTGATAAAATGGGTAATTGGCTTATTCAAGAGAACCATAATCAAGATTCTATTCAAGCTATAGAGGCTCTTAAGAAAGTTCTCTATGATATTGATCAAGGTGTTAACCTCTTGTGTGGTATTACTCACCTTGTGCATTCAAATGTTAAACCTTTAGCTCAAGAAGCTCAAGATTTAGGGTTGATTCCTCCTTTCACTAGTGTTGAACCTCCTTCTAATCATTTACCTAGTATTCCTACCTATACTCCTTCTTTGGTGACTGTGACGATTCCCTCTATTCCTTTGAGTGTTCCTCCTATATCCCTTACTACGTCACAACCTTCATATCATAATGTTCCTTTTACTTATTCCAATCTGCTTCCAACTATAGTTCCTAGTGTTCCTCCAGTTGTGTCTTCTATTCCTACAACTTCTTACACTTTAGCTAGTGTGTCTAATGTTGCTACTTCTCCTATTTCCTCTAATGATTCAACAATCATCAATTTGGCTCAAACTGTGTTATCCTTACAACAACAACTTGCTTCCTTAACTCAAAACAAGTTTAGTATCCCTACATGTGACATGGGAAGTCCTTTGTCCTTAGATATTATTCTTACTCCTGTTCCTTAGCAAGTCGATATGCCTCATCTTGAGAATTATAATGGAAAAGGAGATCTTGTTCATCATGTTAAAATATTCCAAATCCTTTGTAGTGATTATGCTCATGACCATAGGATTTTAGCCAAATTTTTTGCTAGAACCTTCCATGACAAGGCCTTACAATGGTATTGTTCCTTGCCTCCTTATTATATTGATTCCTTTCCAAAAATTGCTAATGCCTTTATTCAACAATTTCAAAACAACATTGGCCCGCAAGTGTCTTTGACTGATTTGATGCATTGTAAACAAAGTGCTAAAGAAAAATTAATTGAATTTATTGGTAGATTTAAGCATTTGTATGCTCAGATTTCCTATCATGTTCCTGATATTGATATTCAGCATATGTTTATTTCAAATTTGCAAAAGGATATTAGAGATAAGATTTTGCTTACTAAATTTACCTCTTTTCAACAACTTTGTGCAGTGCTTCATCATTATCAATTACAAGTGATTCAATTTGAGAGAAACACTCCAATGGCTCCTATTCTAGTTGATAAGAGTGATGCTACTCCTAATCCAAACAAATTTCAAAAATTCAACAATTATATCAAGATAAACAAACAAGCGAATGCAGTTGCTGATCAAGTTGTTGTTGCATCTCACAATGCCACTTCTGCATCCACTACTTTTTGATTAAATCGTACGTTCACTCCTCTTTCTGAACCTTTACATGCTATTATGAATAGGTTGTTAGCTGCTAATATGATTACTTTACCTCCTATTTGACCTCTTTTACCTACTACGATTGTATCTAAATCTTTTGATCAAAACACTTTTTGTCAATATCATCATCAGAATGGTCATGATACTGAGAAATGTTATTCTTTAAAACATAAGGTTCAAGACTTAATTGACTCTAATGCCTTATCTATTGATAATCTTGATGGTAGTGGAAACAAATCTGTCTCTCCTCCTAATCAAAA
This sequence comes from Chamaecyparis obtusa, assembly GCA_027943335.1. Lineage (NCBI taxonomy): Eukaryota > Viridiplantae > Streptophyta > Pinopsida > Cupressales > Cupressaceae > Chamaecyparis > Chamaecyparis obtusa. Next base: position 218,871 of record BSBK01009837.1, read on the forward strand.
CCTTCAAAGCTATATGAATCCTTGACCTACACATGATACTAATACCATTGCTCAACCATCTATTATGGAAATTGTATATGATTCTAAGATGGATGATCTCAATCATGTTGTTAATAAAATGGAGCATGTTGGTCAATCTATATCTCCACCTCAACCTCAACCTCAGATTGAATTTCAACTTCAATCTCAACCTCGACCAAAACCTAAACCTAAATTGAAAACTCAACCTAAACCTCAACAACAACCTAAGAATAAAAGACCTCAGGAACTTTTGATTACCTTTGATGACTCTGAGACTATTAAAGCTCCTGATGGGCCCCTATACATTTATGCTAGGATTTCTTAGAAACCTACTCATGGTTGTCTTGTTGATCCTACATCCTTAGTCAATGTTATTACTGAATAAAATATTTTTATGAAAAGATTACAACATGATTCTTATGATACATCAGATGTGTGGATTCAAAATTGTAATGATTTTCTTTATCCATCATTTGGTTCTGTTACTTTACCGATTGAACTTTGTGGAAAAATTGTGAACACTACCTTTGTTGTTGTTCCTACTTCTGATCAATTTCAAGTTAAGCTAGGTTTGCCTTGGTTAAATGCCATGCATGTTGTTGCTTCACCTATCCATAAGTGTCTTAAGTTCATTCAGGATGAAGAAGTGAAGATGATTAATCATAGTTTATATCAACCTTCTAGGCCTAGAGATTGTGCTGCTCTTGATTTCTTTTGGCCTTCGTTACCTAATTCATGTCCTCCTCGACCTGATAATCTTTTTCATTCATATCAAGCTTATAAACATCATAAGATTCTTGAATTAAGCATTCCTCCCATGGATCTTAATCGTGGTCTTTTGCCTACACCTTCTATACCTCCTTTAACTATGGCTTCTAGTTCTGTTAATCAAGTTCCTTCACTCTTCCTAAAGAACCTATCAAAGATCATGTGATCGTTCCTCCTATTGTTGATAATCCTATTGATATTCCTAAAGAACCTATGAAGGATCCTGTGATTATTCCTCCTAGTTCTCAACCTATTTCAAATAAATCAAAACGTAATCAATTTGCTAATGATCATTGTAAAAAGCATCATGCTCATGCTAAAGCTCGTAATTCTATTCTTCAAAGATCTCTACCTTCTTCAGATAAATCTATGCATGATGTGTTAGAAGAATTTGTTACTAATAATGATGTTCATATGCATGATTATGATGATTCTATTTTTATCTTAGATCCTATTTTGATTAATTTAGATGAAGAGGATACTGATGATGTTAATGTTGAATATGAGACTATTGACATTGACATTGTTTTACCTAATATGTTTTCAACACAATTAAATCTTACACCTAGTGTCTAACATTGTGATTCTTAAGAGGATCCTTGTTTGGAACTGGCTATCATTCCTACTATGTTGGATATAGTCCCTCTTGTGAGTTACCCACCTTCCCTAAATGATATATAACAAGATGGGGAGAGTAGGTGGCATGCTTGATCAACTTGTCCTTCGTGGTAGCTTTGTTGTGTGTTTGTCTGTTGTATTGTGCTTCTCCCGTAATGTGTTTGCTAAATGTTGTTAGATTCTAAATGTTGTTAGATTCTTTTATATGATCCTTGTTACTTAGTTGGTACAAGGTGATAAAGGAATCAAAACTATTGTTCAAATTCCTCTATATGTATCTCTATTTTTCTATGCGTTGTTCAATGTTATGTTGTAATTGTGCTATTGTTCATAAATGTTTCCTTGTGTAATCTTCTTGGATTCAAGATATGGTAACACTAATTCTTTTTGGTCTCTATGTCATGGTTCAAAAAGATCCTCCTTCGTATATCTTATGTGATCTTTTCTCCTTTGTGATCATAGTTCTACTTTCTTTATGGAATGATGTCAATTCATTTGCAATAATATCATATATATATTACCTTATGATCATACTGACCCCACAGTAGGTACATCCCTTCTATGTTCTTTGTATGTTTCTGTGATAGTTCCCTTGATTTGTCTTCGTCTGGGGGCATCTCGACATGGAAACATAATCAGTGGAGTTGTTTATGTTTCCGTTAAAGCCATTGCTCCTGTTAAAGTGTTAGCAATGACATTAACGTGGGGGCATACGCTCTTCTCACCTGTTCCACACACACACTTTTGATACGCGCACATATTTTTCAAAAAACCTTTTCTCCCTTTTTGGATTAGTAACTAATCCCTAAAGCATGGATTTATATTTCAGGATCTCTTGATCCCTCCAGTTTCAAACATGCATATATTTTGATCCCTTAAGGTCAAAGGTGTCCTTAAGACTGGATCTCTTTAGTTTTTTTTAGTTTTATTCTTATGGAATAGAATATTCCTAAGGGTGAATCCTTGATGGGTTGAGTAGTGAGTAGCCACATTCACTAGGTGGTTCAATTCCATCTTTCCAGTTGTGTTGTTTCCTTGTGTGGTTCACAATGGGACATAGGTTCTCATTGGGTGAGGTAATCACACCCTTTCTTTCTCTCTCTAGAGATGTCTCTCTTATTGTGATCTGGGAGTTGATGAAGACTTGAGTCCCTGGGGGCTTAAGGTTTCTCTTTGTCCCTTGGATTATGATAAGATTATCTTTGCATTATGATCTCCTTTACCAAGAGTTTGCATCGAGTCCATACTCTTGCTAAAGTGGGGGCTTAATGTATCATCTTAAAATGGAAGAACTTCCATGATAAGAGTGTCTAGCCCTTTGAGTAAGTGGTTTGGGGTAATGTTAAGCACCTTGATCGGGTCTTTTCATGTATCTAGCTTTTCCCCCTATTTTTCTTTCCTCTGCACCTGATTTTCACTTTATATCTGCATTTCCTAGCATTCTAGGTCAGGATCCTGAGGTTTTTGACCATAAGGTCAAAGTCAACCTTATGTGGTCAAAGTTGACCTCAATCGTGACCTAGTCAAGATTTTCCTTGACCCTAACCTAATCAGTTCCAACCTTGTCCTTAACCCCCTATCCAGATTTCAAATTTCCTTGATTTTCGGGTGTCGGGTTTCAGGGATATTTGTTTTCCCACCTCCGGGTCGGCCATTTCGGGTTTTGGAATGGTAAATCCTTAAATTTTATTTAATCTAGGTATATTTTCTAAAGGTTAGGACCTAATTGGGATTTAATTCTCCAAGGTGGCCCCTCTAGAGGATTGTGCCCTAGTTCACTATAAAAGGAGGCCTTCCTCTCTCATTTTCACATCTCATCTTCAAGAAATTTCATGAGCAAGTGCAAGAAAGTGAATTCAAGCCTTCAAGCATTCAAGTGTTCAAGAATTCATCCATCAAGGAGATCCATTATTAGCCATCGAAGGATTCAATCTCTTTGGAGCCCCCTTGAAGATTCATCCTTCTACATTCATCCAAGCCTCCTCATATGCAAAGATCAATTCAAGATTTGTGTTGAAGATCAAATTCCATTGATTTGAGACATCCTACATTCATTCTACATCCATTGAAGCATTCCTACTTATGGATTTGAGGATTCGAATCCTCTATAAGGACTTCAACATAAGCAAGGTGAATTATTTCAATTACTTTGTTTATGCACACTGCATTTCAATTAAATTTCAAGGTTAATTCCTAAATTGGGGTTTGACTAAGGCAAACCCACCATACAAACAAAAACCCCCTTTTTCTTGGAAGTACAAGTGCGGAATATCAGATCTGAGATCAGATTTGGATACCCTTTTCGATGAAATTTTGAGATCTGTGAACAAAGTTAGAATTGACCTTCAAATAAAGAATGTAGCCTTTAACCTTTTATGAGGGTCAAAGACTACTTGCCATCAGAAAAATAAAAGATTTTTGGGTTTACTTTGTCTTGGCATTTCCAGTCCAAAATAGGTTACAGAATTGCCTAAAAGTACACACAAACATCAGAAATTGGTATTTTTCATATTTACCCTAATTTGAGGTTATTACTTGTATTTCAATTATTTTAGATTTTAAGCATAATTCTCCATAGGGAAATATAGGGTTTTTCTCTCTCTTTCAAATTCTCCATAGATTGATTCGATTATGCATTAACCTTTTGGTTGATCAAATTGGATCTCTCCATTGGGAATTTGGATTTAAGAGTGAATCTCATATTTCCCTTATACATTACCATTACACACATTTGAATAAAGGTGATACCATTTTACCACTATTCAGCAAGATCAGCCTTGTTAGGTCAACCTTCGCTCCATAAGATCAACTCTCAGCTCTGATACCACCTGATGCAGTCAAGGATGGTGGATCTAATTAAGGATAGTCCAAACCTTGCAGCCCACATAAAAACACAGTGGAATACTTAACAACACAACAACAAGTAATTGTTTAACTTCTTAATTGCATTAACATGCTTGACTGTAAGGCCTTCCAGGTTGGGGCCAATTACAATCAGCAACAATTCTGCAAGATCTAAATAGATCCAATACAATCTCAGCTAGTTCAGCCCTAAAGACAATCATAAGCTAATGGAAACCCTAAGGAAGATCTAAACTTGAGCTCACAAGCCTCCCAACAATCTCCTTGTCTCCAAGTGTGCAAACCACTATCTCTACAATTACAAACTATCAAATAACAATCTGATCTGCAAGATCATGCAAGATCTTTTCCACAACTTTGCCAACTCCAGCTTTCAGAACCTAAGATCTGATTCACTAAATCTTCCAAGTCATGAACTTCTATGATCTCCTCCTAATCCCTAAACATCTACCCCAAACACCCCTTAAATACTAATCATCAACCATAAGTCGGCTAGATGAAACCATTAACTCCCCCCAACAAATATTAAATTCAATACAAGTTGGCATCAAAATAGCCTTACAAATATTTAATCCAACATGTCGGTCTGTAACAATAGCTACCAACAATAAATGCATCAATTCAGCCCAAAAAATCACATAGAACTACATTCGGTAAACCAGAACTACCGAGCAATAGTGAAATAACCAAGCATGCCAGGCATCTCCAAGCACTAGTGTTGATCGAGCTCCACAAACATCACCGAGTAACATTTTCACCGAGCACCAAAGGTTACCAAGTTCCTTCAGCGATTGAGCTTCCTTCAATGATCAAGGCCATCACTCAAGGCTACAACCGAGTACTATCGGCCAAACATACACCTCCCATGAAGATTCACTGAGTACCCTAGAATGCCCCTGCATTAGTCAAAGATGACCTTTCTCTGAAAGACAAGATTTCTAGGTTTTCTCTGTTTCTGTATTTCCAGTCTAGATCTGGTTGCAGAATTTCTTGAAATTGAACACAGACACCAGAAAATAGCATTTTCTGTATCAGTCCTATTTTTAGGTCAGTATTTATCTTCAATTCAATCAATATTTCAATACACACTTTCTATAACAGAATATAAGGTTTTCTCCTTTCTTCATATTCTTCATCGATTGATTCATTTGTGCATTAACCATTCTATTTTGGTTGATCAAGTTGGATCTCTCCTTTGGGAATTTGGATTAAGAAGTAGATCTTACATTCCCCCACACATATCCAATACATTTTTGTGCTTCCAATTCCATATCTTATACATTTTCATAAATTACATTTAGGTGAACACTCTATTTGTTCTACATTTTGGTGACCCCGCGATAGACAACTCTTTCTTTTATGGTGTTAGATCTTGCATGTATTAGATTTCTTTTATATGTTTGCATCTCATATAAAATCAAAATACAAAAATATTCATTTACTCATGCTTTGTGTTTTCTTAGCCTATTTCATTTGTATTGCATTGGTATATGAGCTTTACTACCTCTAGTCCTACCTATAATATTTTGGTTAGATGAAGTCATAGACTTATGGGTGCCTTTGATCCTGAGTCTTCCTATCCTTTCCTTAGGATCTTAGATGACAATCTGATTCTTCATGATTCCAACCCTATAATGGAGCAAAACTCTTCTCACTCATCTCATCATGAGGATGATGCTTTAAGAATTCCTCCTCAACAAGTCCAAAAACTTTCAATTGAGCTTGATAAAATGGGTAATTGGCTTATTCAAGAAAACCATAATCAAGATTCTATTCAAGCTATAGAGGCTTTTAAGAAAGTCCTTCATGATAATGATCAAGGTGTTAATCTCATGTGTAGTATTAATCATCTCATGCATTCAAATGTTAAACCTTTAGCTCAAGAAGCTCAAGATTTAGGATTCACTCCTATTACTAGTGTGGAACCTTCTTTCATTCCTTTACTTAGCATTCCTACCTATTCTCCTCATTTGGTGACTACGATGGTTCCCTCTCTTCCTATGAGTGTTCCTCTTGTGTTTCTTCCTACATCAGAACCTTCTTATCATAATGTTCATTTTACTTATTCTAATCTTCTTCCAACTGTTATTTCAAGTGTTCCTCTAGTTGTGTCTTCCATTCCTGCTACTTCATACACTCTACCTATTATTTCTAATGTGGCTATACCTCTTATTTCCTCTAATGATTCAACAATCATTAGTTTGGCTCAAATCATGTCATCTTTACAACAACAACTTGCATCCTTGACTCAAAACAAGTTTAGTATTCCTACATGTGACATGGGAAGTCCTTTATCCCTAGACATCATTTGTTCTCTTGTTCCTTAGCAATTTGATATGCCTCATCTTGATAATTACAATGGTAAGGGAGACCCTTTTACTCATGTTAAAATATTTTAAATCCTTTGTAGTGACTATGCTCATGACCACAAGATTTTAGCCAAGTTGTTTGCTAGAACTTTTTGTGACAAGGCCTTACAATGGTATTTTTCCTTGCCTTCTTATTCAATTGACTCTTTTCCAAAACTTGCTGATCCTTTTATTCAACAATTTCAAAATAACATTGGTCCACAAGTGTCCTTGACTACTTTGATGCATTGTAAACAAAACACTAAGGAAAATTTGACTGAATTCATTGGTAGATTTAAGCATTTGTATGCTCAGATTTCCTATCATATTCCTAATATGGATATTCAACGTATGTTTATTTCAAATCTGCAAAAGGATATTAGAGATAAGATTCTACTTACTGAATTTACTTGTTTTCAAAAACTTTGTGCAGCCCTTCATCATTATCAATTATAAGTGGGTCCATTTGAGAGCAACACTCTAATGGCTCTTGTTCCAGTTGATAAGAGTGATGCTACTCCTAATCAAAAAAAAAATCAAAAACTCAACAACTATGTCATGATAAATAAACAAGAAAATGCAATTGTTGATCAAGTTGTTGTTGCATCCCACAATGCCACTTTTGCATCCACTACTTTTCATTTGAATCATACGTTTACTCCTCTCTCTGAATCTTTACATTTTATTATGAATAGGTTGTTAACTGCTAATACGATTACTTTACCTCCTATTCGAGCTCTTTTACCTACTACAATAGCATCCAAATATTTTGATCCTAAAGCCTTTTGTCAATATCATCATTAGAATGGTCATGATACTAAGAAATGTTATTCTTTAAAACATAAGGTCCAAGACTTAATCGATTCTAATGCTTTATTTGTTGATAATTTTGATGGTAGTGGGAAAAAATTTGTCTCTCCTCCTAATCAAAACCTTCAAATCTATACGAACCCTTTACCTACACATGATACTAATACTATTGCTCAGCCATCTTCTATGGATATTTTTTATGATTCAAAGATGGATGATCTTAATCACATTGTTAACCATGTGGAGCTTGTTCTTTTTTCTCAATCTATATCTCCACCTTAGCCTCAATCTCAAACCCAACCTCAATTTCCACCTTAATCTAAACCAAAACCATAGCCTAAACTAAAATCTCAACCTAAACCTTGAAAACAACCTAAGAATAAAAGACCTCATGAACTCTTGATTACCTTTGATGATTCTAAGACTATTAAAGCTCATGATGGTCCCCTTTAAATTTATGCTAGGATTTCTAAGATACCTACGCTTGGTTGTCTAGTTGATCCTACATCCTTAGTCAATGTTATTTTTGAAGAAAATCTTTTTATGAAGAACTTGCAATGTGATTATTATGATACATCTCATGTATGGATTCAAACTTGTAATGGCTTTCTTTATCCATCATTTGGTTCCATTAACTTGTCGGTTGAAATTTGCTGTAAAATTGTGAACACTACCTTCATTGTTGTTCCTATTTCTAATCAATTTCAAGTTAAGCTTGGTTTTCCTTGGTTGAATGCCATGTATGTTGTTGCTTCTCCTATCCATAATTATATTAAGTTCATTAATGATGAATAAGTGAAGATGATTAACCATAGTTTATATCAACCTTCTAAGCCAAGGGATTGTGCTACACTTGACTTCTTTTGGCCTTCAATACCTCATTCATGTCCTTCTTAGCCTGATAATCTCTTTCGCTCATATCAAGCCTATAAGCATCATAAGATTCTTGAGTTAAGCATGCCTCTGATGGATCTTAATCATGGTCTTTTGCCTATGCCTTACATATCTCCTTTATCTATGGCTTCTAGTTCTATTAATCAAGCTCCTAGTGTTGCTTGTCAGTTTGCTGAGAATCCTACTAATCCTCCTATAGAACTTGTGAAGGATCTGGTATTTGTTCCTCCTAGTTCTCAACATATTTCAAACAAGACAAAGCATAATCGATCTTCTAATGAACATCATAAGAAGCTTCATGCTCAAGCTAAAGCTCATGCTTCTATTATTCAAAATTCTTTGCCTTCTTTTGATGATGTGTTAGAAGAAGTCATTGCTAATAATGATGTTAAGATGCAAGATTGTGATGATCCTATTCATATCTTAGATCCTATTTTGATTATTCTGGATGAAGAAGATACTCTTGATGATACTAATGATGAATATGAAACTATTGACATTGACATTGATTTACCTAATATGCTTTCATCACAATTGACACTTACACCTAGTATCAAACATTATGATTCTCAAGAGGATCCTTGTTTGGAATTGGCTATCATTCCTATTGTGTTGGATATAGTCCCTCTTGCAAGTTATCCACCTTCCCTAAATGATATAGAATGAGATGGGGAGAGTAGGTGACGTGCTTGATTGGCTTTTCCTTTATGGTAGCTTTTTGTGTATTTTCCTATTGTACTATGTTTCTCCTGTAATGTGTTTGCTAAATGATGTTAGATTCTTTTATACAACCCTTGTTACTTTGTTGGTGCAAGGTGATAAAGGAATCGAACATGTTGCACTATTCCTCTATATGTATCTTTACTCTTCTATATGTTGTTTCATGTTATGTTGTACCTATGCTATTATTCGTAAATGTTTCCTTGTGTAGTCTGCTTGGATTTGTGACTTGGTAGCACTAAATATTTTTGGTCTCCATGTTGTGGTCCAAAAAGACTCTTCTTCGTAACTCTTATGTGTTCTTTAACCCATTGTGATTTTAGCTCTACTTTCTATGGGGAATGATGTCAATTAATTTGCAATAATATCATATATATATATATATATATATATATATATATATATATATATATATATATATATATATATATATATATATATATATATATATATATATATATATATATATATATATATATATATATATATATATATATATATATATATATATATATATTATCTTATGATCATACTGACCCCATGGCAGGTAGATCCCTTCTATGTTCTCAATATTTTTATGTGGTATTTCCCTTGATTTATCTTTGTTTGGGGGCATCTCATAGTGGAAACATAATCGGTGGAGTTGTTTATGTTTTTGTTCAAGCCATTGCTCCGATTAAAGTGTTAGCAGTGATTTTAATGTGGGGGCATACACTCTGCTCACCTATTGCACACACGCACTTTTAATACATATATTTTTCAAGGTACTTCTCTCCCTTTTTGGATTAGTGACTAATCCTTAAAGCATGGATTTCTATTTTATAGGATCTCTTGATCCCTCTAGTTTCAAAATTTTGATCCCTTAAGGTCGAAGGTATCCTTAAGACTGGATCTCTTTTGCTTTTGGTTTTACTCTTATGGAATAGAATATTCCTAAGATTGAATCTTTTATGGGTTGACTAGTGAGTAGCCACATTCACTAGATGGTTCAATTCCATCTTTTGAGTTGCATCGTTTCCTTGTGTGGTTCACAATGGGACATAGGTTCTCATTGGGTGATATAATCAAACCCTCTCTCTCTCTTTTCTAGAGATGTCTCTCTTATTGTGATCTTGGAGTTGATGAAGAATTGAGTCCCTAGGGGCTTGAGGATTTCTTTGTCCCTTTGATTTCAATAAGATTATCTTTTCATTATGATCTCCTTTACCAAGAGTTTACATCGAGTCCATACTCTTGCTAAAGTGGGGGCTAAATGTATCATTGGAAAATGGAAGCACTTCCATTTAGAACTTGTTTAGCTCTCTAAGTAAGTGGTCTGGGGTCATGTCAAGTGCCTTTGAGTGGGTATTTGATTGGATCTGGCTTTTTCCCCCTGTTTTACTTCTCTCTCCACCTGTTTCCAGTCTTTTTCTGGCACTTTATCCTAAGGATCTGAGATCTTTGACTTTAAGGTCAAGGATGACCTTCTAGGTCAATTTTGACCTTGACTTTGACCTAGGTCAAGGATGACCTTGACTTTGACCTAGGTCAAAGTCAACCTTGACCCTGACCCTATGTCCAAAATTCAAATTCTGGAGGTTTCGGGATGTCGGGCTTTGGAAAGTTTTGTTTCCCGCTTCCAGGTCGGTTGTTTCAGATTTCAGAATGGTAAAATCTTAAATTTTATTTAATATAGGCCCATTTATAGGGGTTAATGCTTAATTGGAATTCAATTCTCATATGTCAGCCTCTCTAGAAGTTTGTGCCCTAGACTAGTATAAAAGGAAGCCTTCCTCTTTCATTTTCACATCCATAATCAAGCATCTTTTGCAGTCTCTTGTCATAATCTCTCAAGTTTAATCAAGCAATCAAGAAAGAAAGAAGGAAAACATTCAAGCACTCAAACATTCAAGCACTCAAGGATTCAAGCATTCAAGAATTCATCAAGGAGATCCATTGTTAGCCATTGAAGGAATCAATCTCTTTGGAGCCCTCTTGTTGAAGATTTCTCCATTCACATTCATTCAAGCTTCTTCTTATTCCAAGATCCATTCAAGATTGGTGTTGAAGATATAATGCAATTGATTTGAGACATCCTACATACAATTCTACATCCATTTGGAGCATCCATACTTGTGGATTCAAGGATTCAAATCCTCCGTAAAGATTTCAACATAAGCAAGGTGAATAGTTCTATTTACTTTGTTTATACATTGCAATTTCAATTAAATTTCAAGGTTGATTCCAAACTGATGTTTGACCAAGGCAGACCCCTCACCCAACAAACAAAACTCTTTTTCTTGCAGGTGCAGGTGTAGGACAATGAATATTAGTGCAGATCTGAGTACCCTTTTCGGTGCACTTTTGAGATTCGCGAATAGAAATTATGTCAGAGCAGAGTAGGTCAAGGATGACTTTTTGGGGTAAGATTGTACCCCAGGGTAAGATCTTACCCCTATCCTGGGTCAAAGATGACCTTGCTCTGAAAGACAAAAGATTTATGGGTTTTCTCTATTTCTATATTTCTAGTCCAGATCCGGTTGCAAAATTTCCCAAAACTGAACACAGACACCAGAAAATAGCATTTTCCAGATCAGTCCTATTTTGAGGTTAGTATTTATCTTCAATTAAATCAAGATTTCAATACACACTTTCTATAATAGAATATAAGGTTTTCTCTTTTCTTCATATTCTTCATCGATTGATTCATTTGTGCATTAACCATTCTATTTTGGTTGATCAATTTGGATCTCTCCTTTGGGAATTTGGATTAAGAAGTAGATCTTACATTCCCCCACACACATCCAATACATTTTTGTGCTTCCAATTCCATATATTATACATTTTCATACATTACATTTAGGTGAACACTCTATTTGTTCTCCTACACCTATTATACATTTTGGTGAACCCCACTCTTTTTACATACTTTTCATTTGGTTTGTAGATTTGATTTATATGCATTACACTGTTGCATTTCATTTTATCAAATTTAGATCTATTTCACTTTTACATTTCATTTTCATTCTAGTATGTTTCAAAACAATAAAAAATACAAAAAATATTTCATTTCATGCATGAATGGAGTTGTTATCATCATTTACTAGTTCAATTTCAAGATTCTTTCAAGAATTTCAAGATGTTTCCTCTTATGCATATGATGGTAGTATAGTTCTTAATTTCATCAATAATCATAATATTGCCTCCCCCAAAATTAAACCCACCCATGAGAATATTTTAGCACAATAAGAGTTTATTATCATTTCTTCAAAGAATCTCCCTCCTAAGGATGAGATCTTGAATGATGATGTTGATCCTTCTAAAATGTGTCTCGCTCATAAAGACATTTTGGTGAAAGAGAAGGATATTTTACCCTACTTTCCTTCCCATCCCTTTAATTTTAGGGATAAATATTTAGTGAGACATGATTATTCCTCTCCTAAAGTGTGTTTTATTCATAAATATGTTCCTACCCTTGAATATTCTCCTATTTGGGATGAACCCTTGGACAGTGACATTGATTATTCTCTTCCTCATGAAATAACCTTGATAAAAGGGGATGATATAATCATTGAAATTTCTTATACTTCCTATATAAATGACACATTCATGTATTATGGTGATCCTTCTCTTAAGATTTACCCCCTTTATGAGAATATTTTGGAGCAAGAGGAGGATGCTATAAATACCTTTCTCAATATCACCTTACCTTTATTTGATGAAGCTATAATGGAAGTCCCTAGTCCCTAATCTAAATATTGTCCTACCCATGAGGACACCTTAGAAGAAGATAATAATATCATTACCATGTTCCTTAATGCTCTCTTTTCTAGTGATAAACCCATGAACAATCAAGAGCTTGATCAAGTTAACGTTGTCAATGTTTTCAGGAGTGAAAATCCTATGGGTTTTGTCCATCTTTGTCAAGATACCCCTCAACCTCAAAATAAATTGGTCATTTTGGTTTAAGGTTCTCAACAACCTAACTATCATGAAATTTCTCATATGTATAACACAAGAACTAATAGACAACCTACAATTTTAATTGTTCCTCTTTCTCTTCCTGCTTCTCAACTAGTGCTTCCTCCTACACCTCATCTCCCTCAAAATTTTGGAAATGAGCATGATTTAGTAGAAAAAATTCATTCTACTCCTATCAAGATATCTTTTTGGGAGCTTCTTAAAAATTCACCTACTTATCATGAATCATTACAACAAGCCTTGAGAAATGTGATTGTACCACCTCCTAGGAAAGACAATATAACTTCCATCTTGAAATGCATGAATGCGACTAATGAAAAATCTCAAATTGTGTTTTCTCAAGATGATTTTCCTCTGAAAGAAATCTAAGGTCAACATGATTCTCTTATGGTTGTTTTCCTTATAAATGGTAACCTTATTCAAATAACTTTAATTGATAATGGATCTAGTCTTAATGTTTACAATAGCATTGACTTGTTAAACAAGATACATGCAAATGTTTCTTTAATCAAACCTGATTCTATTCCTATATGTGGCTTTTAAAATGTTGGTAAAAAAACCTTATGTATTATCAATTTACCTATTAAGGTAGGTTGGTAGGTTCTATTATTCTATCGACGCCTATTTGTGTCATGCTCAATGCTTTCAATTATAATATTCTCTTAGGACGACCATGTCTATACGTTATACATGTCCTTCCTTCAACGCTTCATTGCAAAGTGATGTTCATTCATAAAAACATCATGTAAACCCTTGTTACTAATGATAAGATCCATAATTACATACAAACTAAATCTGATTCTCCTTCTATTCCTACACCATTTAAGAAAAAATTACCTTCTTCTCCTACAAGTCCCTTTTAAAGATGATTGGGGGTCATTATACTTTACACCATATTTTGTAGGTGAATACAAAATTTCTAATTTTAACACGGGACCCTTCAAAGGTTCTACCGTGTCATTTCTCCAACCTTATTCTCAAGATAATTCAACTCATAATCTCAATCATGGTTTAGGATGTGTGCCACCTATGGAAGATTTTGGTTTCAAATTTCCTCCTTTGTCAACTCCTTTACCATATAAGATTTCTTCTATGTCTACCTTTAATCAAGAAATCATTTTTCCTAACCTTCTTAGTGCTAAGTTGATTACTCGACGTAAACAAAAAAATAAGTATAGTCAAAATCTTGTGAATCTCCCTTTTTGCACATAGCATTGATATCATGACCACTTTGCTAATGAATATCAAGCTTTGAATTAAAATATTCAGAAACTTGTTGATAATGATATCATTCACATAACATGTCACAAATATGAGTTAACTTTCAATTTTGATTTCTTTAAATAACATTTATGTTCCTATTATGTTGCTCCACACTATGTGACATTGTTAGCCTATCCTTTGGGGGCTCATTGTCATGCATGGTGGTACAATATTTAGGCATGATCATAATTTTCAAGTGACATAATAGGTCCTATTTCTCCTTATTCTTGTCTCCACACTTGGGGGGAAAGGGTAGTATATCAATCTCTCACATCCTCCCTAAGGATCCACTTTCCCTTGGTTAAGCAAAATTTATCTATTATGTGATATCCAATCTTACATGAAAATACTAGTTTACATTAAGGATTCTCTTCTATACAAGAGATATGTATCCTTGATTATAACCTTTTCATTTTTCACAATTGGGTTTCCATGGTAAACAATTCCCTTACCTTGGGGGCTAAAAGTGTTTCATCCTTCCTCAAGAATCCCTTTACCTAGAAATAGGGAAGGTTTGAATTTCTTCCCTTTTTGTTTTGCATCTCTTTTCCAACATTCTTCAAAAGGATCCCTTTTACACTTCTTGCATGATATCTATTTGCATTTATACCTTCCTTGACCTCATAGGAGCTGAGACCTCTTTGGATTGGACTAGGTATTACTTGTGGGATACCTTATTGGTCTTAAAGGTGATTTCTTATTGTTCTTTCATTTCCTTCAGATGTCAAAATAGTCTTATTTTGTCATCTTAAGGGGTGAGGGCGAGCATATATGGCCTCCTTATTGAAAATATTTTGTTTACTTTAAGCATGTCAGGTGGGGTACACTAGCATAATACAACTTTCTAGGGCCATATCACTCTCCCTTTTAGTGGGTTTCCTTAGATACAATGCTTTATTTGGATATCCTTAGAATTGGTTGAACTAGCATAGCACAACTTTCTATACCATTTTGCCTCTCCTTCATATCATTTTTAGGATTGATTGAATAACATAACACAATTTTCTAGACCATTTGACCTATCCTTTTCATGGGTTGATTAGCATAACACAACTTGCTAGACCATTAAACCTCTCATTTACATAATTTTTCATAAGTTGAATAGCATGCTCTAGACCATCAACTTCCTCATTAAACTATCTTTGATGGGTGGGACTAGCATAACAAAATTTTCTAGTCCATTTCCCCCTCTCTTATCTCTCCTTTCTCTCTCATGGATCACCTAGCACAACATAACTAGCTAGCTTGTGTCATCCATGATTATCTTATTATCCACTCCATGATTCCATAACATAACACACTTTTCTAGTTGATTGGATCACGAAGTCTTATCTTATCTTTGATGTGTTCTCTTGCTCTTTTTAGGTGACCACTAATACTTTTGCAATAGCTTTCTGAGCATGATGCTAGCGGTTGAGATATTTTCTTTAGAAAGATCTCTTCAACTAGTTGATCTAGAATCTTAGTAATCTTTAGGATTTTGTTGTTTTATGTGTCCTTGCATATGGATGTACAAGTTAACATCATTTTTTTAGGGGCTTGTGTCCTTAAACTTAGAGATATTGCATCTCCTTGCAATTTGCGCATGGTCTTCATCTTTATCTCTCTTTCTTTTACTTTATCTTGACCATTAGGTGGACTCATACTCCCACTAAAGTGGGGGCTAGATGTATTGTCGTAAAAGTAAGCACCCTTAATTAGGTGCTCATTTTAGCCCCATTTTAGTATGTATGGGTTCCCACATTGATGTAAAGTTCTTCTAATGCTCATTAGACCTTTATTAATTTAAATCAATGTTTAAATTAATATTATGGGTCCTCTCTTAAATGATTTTCACCATCTCCCCACTCTAAGATGGGTCTTACCTCATTTTAAAGTTTGAGGCATGATTTACACATCTATTGATCTCGTATCTTTGTGTGGCTTATCTTTCGGGGCCTATAAATTTTCAACTTTATACCCATAAAACCTCACTAAATTTTGTCATGTGCATGGTGGATTTTTGGGTACATGGTAGTTTTTTGGGTACATGTTGATATTGGCAACATGTTCATAGGATTGGTGACATGTCTCTGTAATTTTTGCTTTAAATTTGAAGGGCGGGATCCTATGGTTTCACACTCCCCAAAGGTAGCCCCATAGGTCATTATCTTTTTTCTAAGTTGGCCTATGTCATGTCCCCTTTTCAAAAATAATTAAAAATAATAATTTTTGCTAAGGTTGGCAAGGTCAAAAAGTAAAGTTTCGGGGAAAGGGGCTAATCTTTGGAAACTCATGGATTAATAAATATTAATTATTATTAAAATATGTCTTATTCATCCCTCTTGGTCATGAGTTAGGGTTGTGCCCTCTTTTAAAGGGGTTTGGAGGCATTTCGGGCTCATCCTGGAACTTGATTTTTGCTCATTGATTTGTTGTTCTTTAGAGGCTGCCAAACTTGTGGAGAAGGAGACTCAAGGATAGGATTTTTCAGGTTTCTAGGAAGGCTAAGGATGGTATTTTGAGGTCATTCCATGTGCAAGCTCATGCGGAGTTTTCCCTTGTGTTGAACAGTGCAAATTTGTGAGTCTTTGGGTGTGTTTTTTTGTAAGATTTTGGTGTTTCCGGTTGAGCTTTTCATATTTGTTTGGGTTTCTACTATATTGCAACCATTTTTCTATTAAAATAAAGTTAAATATATGCCTTGGGTAGTTATTCTACTTTTTTTTTAGATTGTTAGTGTTTTATGGTGTTTCCAGGCTATTTTGTGTTATTTTTGGAGCCCAATGAGCATTGTATTTGAACTCTGTTTTGGAGCTGTTGTGTAAACTCTTTGCAGATCTGGAAATTCCATTTTGTAGGCCATTATACTAGAAAAATTTTAGTAAAAATTTCTATTTTTAGAATTTATCAATAATATTTGAAGTTGTGAAGTTTTTGGCATTATTTCGGGCATACTCGATTTGGGTATTATTGAGAATTTGCATAATATTTTGAAGTGTCGATTGTTTGATTTAAGAATCTGATTAGAGGATTTAAATATGATATAAAATCAGAAAGGGGACATTACAGTGGTATCAAACCTATGATCTTTACAGCCTGAGGGTTTGTAGAAGTTTGCATGCAACCGAGTGAAAGAGAAAAGAGATATTTGTAGCAAGAAAAGAATAAATAAATTTTTATAAAACCTCCAGTTGGAAATAAAAGTACAAAATCCAAGGAAGGAAAAAGAATGTATGACCTGAATGAGATGGTAAAAAAACTATTTCAGGACATCTAGAACACTCAAAAGAAAACAGTGGATAGTTTGGTAGAAACTAGAGAGCCTTTGCGGTTATTGACAGAAAAAATCCAAGGAGTTGTATCTACTAATGAGAAAGGGAGCACTTTAGAGAAGCCAAGAAATTTGAAACCCACACCCTCTAAATAAACAAAAAATATTTTCTTACCTGTAGATGAGCCACTAGTACCAAATCCATCTCTTAATCCTATGGAAGAGGTTACAGGTAACATGATTGCATTAAGGGCTACTTAAAATGGCTTAGATGATGACTTTTGTAGTTCAGTGCCTTTCAGAGAATATGTGGATATGATGAACACTTTGATGCCTAAGAAAGAGTATAGGAGGGAGTAGGACATAAGTGGAAGAGAACTCAAAAATAAAATAAGAAAGTTTACAACACCTACTTTTGATGGAACAAACAAAATTTATGCTAGAGCATGGCTACAAAAATTACAAACCTTCACACTTAACCCCATGAAGGAGAGTGATGTCATTCAATTCACAAGTCTACACTTGGAGTATGAAGCCTATGATTGGTGGTATCATGGAATGACTACTCAAGGTCATGATCAGGTAATTACATTTGATAATTTTAGTCAAAGTGTGATAGATAGATTTGATCTCAAGGATGATGAAGAGTATTTTAAAGAATTGTCAAAGTCGAGACAAACCAAATCAGTTAATGAGTATGTAGAAGAATTTCAAAAAGTGGTTGTTATGGTACCTGATATGAGTTAAAAGAGGATTATTTATCTTTTTCTTGATGGTTTGAAGATTCAGTTAGGGGTTTGGTTAAGGCTTTCTCACCCTCAACCTTACATGAAGCTATCAAAATAAGTTTGCAGCTTGAAACTTGTGTGCCTATGAAACTAGTCACTAATCAAAAACCCCCAAATCTTTGGAAACATAAGGGAAATTTTTAGAAAAAGACTTTTCCAACACTACCACCAAAGAATGTGACATCTGCAACAAAAAAGAAGGTAGATGAAGAGACTAGGAGTGAACTACGAAGGAAAAAGCTTTGTTTCACTTGTAGAGAGCCATGGGTTCTAGGACACATATGTTTGGGGAAAGGTCAAGTGCACCATATTGAGGTTGCTTCAGAATCTGATTCATATGAGCATGAGGAATTTTGTGACACTAAGGAGGAGGAAGAAGAAGAGAAAGAAAAAGAAATCAACAAGGATGGCACTTTGGCCACATTATCAGGAGTCCCAAGATACCATCCCTTTCAAATTCAAGGGGTACTAGTAGGGAAAAGGTTGACAGTTCTTCTTGATAGTGGAGCAACTCACAACTTTATTGATGAGGGATTTTTCATGAAAAGAGGGCTTAAAGCAGAAGATTTTTAGGGATTCAATGTTACTGTAGCTAATGGATTCACTATTCCTTGCACATGGTTGGTGAAACAACTCATGATGACTTTAGGAGATTATGAGCTATGTGATGACTTCTATGTTGTTGGCATTGGAGAAACAGATCTTGTATTGGTTGTTCAATGGTTGCACTCTATTGGAGGCTATTACATGAACCATCAAACTATGGAGTTCAAATTTCACTCTAGTGGGAAAGAAGTCTTATTGAGAGGCTTATCGAATGAAGCACCTAGGGTGGTCACTGCAAAGAGGATGGAGAGGTCTTTTTAAAGAGGACAAGTAGCATGAAATTCAAAATATCCTTGATAAGTATAGTATAGTTTTCAATTATTTGCCTCCAGGATTACCGCCAGATAGAGGTTTTGAGCATGTTATAGAGTTAGAACAGGGTGCCAAACGAGTTATAACCACTCCATACCACCATCCAAGAGGTTACAAGCACTAGTAGAATTTGGGCAAATAAATGACCAGGTGACTATAACTATTAGTCACGTGACTAAAACTGATCATGTTGTACCATTTTTTTAGTCACGTGACTAAAAAGTTTAGTCACGTGACTAAAACTGATCATGTTCTACAAATATAAATGACTAAACAAATGACCAATTTGGTAATCGGGTAAAATCACAACTAAAATGACTAAATGAATGATTAATACTTCTTTACACATTAGCATTTGATAATATCATATACTTATATTCTTAGAAGTTGCATTTCACCAATAATGTGTGTTTTCCAATAGAGTTATTGTGCAAACATTATTCCAGCCACTATTTGCCAATATCACTAAATGGTAACTATATTTAAAATTCATCTAAGTGTTTTATAATTAGAATTTTTATAGATCAAGTGCATATAATTCATAGACATTATCAAGGTTTTTTAAAGTGCATATAATTCATAGAAATTTTTGTCGCCATAAGCATTACAAATCAAATAGGAACATTTTTACCTCATGAAATATAATGAGGGTCATTAGGTTTTATTTTAAATCAATAATGGAAACTAAATATTGGTGATAGAACCCTATAATAACTAATAATTATAATATGTTATTAGCGAATTAATTTAGATTTTGACAATAACAAATAAAATTTTAGGCGGATTGAATCTAATCATGTATCGAATACTTTGGCAAATCTTTGAGATCAAATTTTTAATAAAATATATCATTTGGCGATTTAAATATTTCTAAAACAAAACTTTGTAAAAATGTGGTGATTTAGGTTGCCTTAAATCTTGAATTATTAGCCAAATTTGGATTCTCAAATTTTAAAAATTAGCCAATTGGTGAATATTAGCCACTAAATCACTGATTGAATCAGTTAACTAATGATGATTTAATTTTATCTCAATTAAGATTATTGATGTGGACTAATGACATTGATTAGAATGTATTGTGTGAGGTTATGTCATTAATTAGAGGAACAACGTCATGTGAGAGGCTCATGTATTGTGTTATTTAGGTTAGCTAGATAATCAAGCCATGAGAGTGTAGTTGTTTTATTTAGTCATTGATTAAGTCACTGATACATTATAGAGGATTGACTCTCACATCTTATATTGAAATCTTAGTAAAAAATGTTGTGCTTTTATTATCTTCTATAAAATTATGTGACCCTTGTACCTAATTATTTTATTAGGTGTTGGTTTACAAGGGAAAGGTTTATAAGTGTGAATTTAAATATAAAGGTTAAAGAAAGGTATGTTTTTGTCTTGCATAAATTGAAAGCGGATAACTTTTTTAACTCGTCATTCATATCCATTCACCTTTAGTTGAATATGAACTATAATGATCCACATGTATCCACCATGTATATCATCTACTCATATGGCCATATTCAGTATTATCATGAGGTTACTCCACACAAAATGCACATTAATGTATTTGGAAATAGATAGTTAGTAGATGAACTAATAAAGAGTGATATGTAATTTAACATGAAAACTATTGGGTCTATTAATGTAAATTCAAAGAACTTTACTTAAGTTGTCACATTACAATGTATTGCATTACACTTTTCTAATAATAAGAATAAGCTATCTATTAAAATTAATTCAAAGACAAAAACACAAAATACTAAACCTTCAAGTTTGTTCTTTGTAATTGTTTTAACATTTGCATTACCATTGTATATTTTGATCAATATAGTCGAAGGTGTCCTTTATAATGAATCACAACTTTTGTAAGAAAATAATTATGAATAGATGGTTTAAGAGTAATTAAGTACATATTAAGGTGTTAATTTTATGATGACATTTAAAAATTATAAATTGGTCTATAATAATCCTTATATGTAAATTTATCACACCCTAAATTTATTTTGGTCGATTTTGTATGAAAATATCCTGATAGGCGAGGATTCAAAAATCTTTGGTGCTCAGTAGTTTAGTTTCATGGTTGCCATATTGGCTGCGTTGTTGATTTCGATTCCAACAAATAACCTTTGTGATTTCTTTTTTATAGTGCGCTCTCAAAGGGTTCATGCCTGTAATTTCTGCCCCAAAAAAACATCACAAAAGAAGGTATTTGTTCTTTGTTCCAATGCTTTGGATTTAAAATCTTAAGCTATTAAATTGACAATTTTTTCTTTGATACCAACAAAATGATTTGATTTGTATTTATGCCCTAGCAATAATGTTTTTAGTTTTTAAAAATTTGAAGCAAGATCCTCATGATTCTTATGAAGTGCTCTTCTCACTTTATCTGAAACTCTATTGTTTGCCCTAGAAATAATGTATTTGTAGTTCAATCTGAAAAATATTGGCTTAAAAATATTTTATTATGGAAAAAGTATTTAATACTTGAAAATTCCAGTTAAAAATCATTTATTTGCATTAAAAATATCTATTTCAAGTAGAAGTGAAGGATGCGATCCTAGAATAATTTAAAGTAAAAAATCCTAAATATTGCATGACAAATTCTATTTGAGACCCTACAATATGTCTTCCAAAGCTGCAGATCAACTATAGTTGCAGATTTGTGAAAGGAGATCAACTTCGTCTTGAAATATGATAGTCAAGATAGGATTAATCATGTTAAAATGAATGGAACAGAGGTATCAAGCAATGAAAATTTAGATAGTGGCTTAGGGGAGTAGAAGAGAGTGCACTAGGTGGGTGGATTTATCATTTCGGTACAAATACTTTTGGGCATTAGTTCTACCATGCTTTCATTAATTTATTTAAATTTTAAAGAATTATATTAGGTGTCTCTCTCTTCTTTAATCAAAATTTATGCGGATATTTTTTCTGAATGGGAAAAGTTAGAAAAAAATGGAATTGGGGATTAATCTTCTATGAAGGTGTTTTAACCTAATTGTCGCAATTAGGAAAAAAAAGTTTGAAATTAAGATAATATATTGGTATTCCAGTACAATTGCCAGTTCCAAAAGAAGATTTGAATTAAGGATTAAGCTTGAAATTTTGAGTATGAACTTCTTATATGGGTGTCTCTATAATTTGTAATTTGAATTCATAAATAGATGTCTATGACACAAATAGAAATTCCATTTTGCAACAGTAAACGTGTAGTATTAACCTCACAAAACATATCATATTTTCATGCTGAGAAAGTAGAAAATGTTATTTTCTATGCATTTAATGCATCATCGGGGAGAAATGGCTAGATGGAAGGCCAACAAGCTTTGATTTTATAAATGGAATACAAGTAGTTATATATACAATATGTTATACAAATTAAACACCTCCCTTGAAAATGAAACATAGTTATTGTACACCAGATGACAAAAATAAGTACCACAAAAATGGATCAAGTTGATGTTTATTGGAATATATCTAACAACTTAAGCCTTATTTACCTGAATTTTTCACTTGATTCTTGAATCTAAGCTTATAGAGGTTATGTTGATTATGGATACCTTTTAGTCTTTAATACTTAGCCAAAAGAGGTCAACTATTTGTGCACCTTTCATTTTTACTTCTGATAGTAACATGTTGCTACAATTATTCGAGATGTTTATCCTTTCAACAAAACAAACAATTGTTGGCAATTTGGCTGAGTTGGTTACATAGATGTTGTCATTATGGAAACATATGATCTACATGAAGATCACATGGGTCAAAGAGCTAGTATGTCAAAGCGCATTACAATTGTCTAAGTATGAGACAGTGTGTTTTTACCAGTGAACCTGATGACAGTTTTTGTTTGTGATGTTGATTGGAGTAAGCTCAATGCTTGCACACTTGAACATAGACTCTATGGTGACTATTGGAGACTCACCTTAGAGTGCAAGTTAGTACGACATGTACAGGAGAAGTTATGATAGTTTTACTAAAGACAGTGTTAAGCCGACAGGACAAAATATGAAGACAGAATAGATAAAGAGTTAAGAGATTATTTTGTTTATCAATTGAATGACTTAACAATATAAAGGGATGACATCCTAGATGTTAACCCTTGGATAAAGATATTTTTTAATATGATAGCTGACTGGAAAGTTATTAATCTTAATAACTTGTATAAAGATATGTAAAGATGTAATTGTAAAAAAGAGGAAGTAACGAATGTATGTAATAGCATAGTGAAAGAGAAATGAAGAGATATTGATGCAAGCAGTATAAGGTTATGTACCTTGACCTACTTTTGTAATCAGTAAATATTGTATATTACTTGTTTGGGTAGTGGGCTCATCTGGTAATCACATTTTGTACTGCCAACTCCTAACAAGGTTGAGGCTTCTAACAAGGCCTATAGTCCCTTAATCAGGACTGAGACACTATATGCATGTAATAGACTCCAAACAAGGTCAACATCCTTAACATGATACTTTTGATTAGTGGATCTTGTGGGTACCATCCTAACTGGGGTTTTCCCTTGTCTAGGGTTTCCTCGAGAACAAATAATGTGTTATGAGTTCTTTAGTTTTATTGCTATGCATGTTGTTTAGCTTCTTATGTTATGCATGTGTTAAGATAATCTGTTATATCCATAATTGGGCAAAAGTTAAAGTTTGTAGAATATTGATTCACCCCCCCCCCCCCCTCTCAGTATTCCCTATTTATAACAATTGGTATCAAAGCTTAGTTACTTGGAAAAGAATCATTCAAGGAAAGCCTAAAAGCTTGAGTAAGATCTCTATGGATATGATCAGCTACAGAAGAATCTTGAAGAAGCTCTTGAACAGATTGATATTCTTACTGAAGAAAGAGATACTCTGAAAGGAAAATATGATGATGCAAAGAACCTCATTGAGAAATTGAAAAACAAGTTGGAAGATCTGAAATCTGAAAAAGAATCTGAAATTCATATTGAAGATTGTGATGACAACTTAGAGAAAGAAAATGAGATCCTTAAACATGAAATAAAGATAGAAAATCTGAAGCTAAGTTTGAAAGATGGAAATGGAAAGAATGAAGCAAATCTAAAATCTGAGAATGAAAATCTTAAGCATGAAAATGAAGGGCTAAAATCTAAACTTGGTAAAGTAACATCTAAACTTGAGAAAGTCAATTTGCAGTATGTTGAACTTGAGAAATACAATACAATTGTGAAAGGAGAACTGACTCAATCTAAGCAGCAACTTGAAAGACTATATTCAACTAGTGAGAAGATTGATGAACAAATATCTTATCAAAAACCATTCTATGATAAGACTGGTCTTGGATTCAACATTTTTAAAGAAAATGAAGAAAGCAAGGAACTAGATCTTAAGATATCTAAAAGTATAGATGAGAAGAAGTCTGATGAGATTAACAAATCTGAAGATACATCTAAGGAAGAAGAACCACCTAAGCAAGAGGAATCACCTCAAGGTATGCAAAGAGAATTCAAAGGTAGATGTTTTGCTTGTAATATTGTTGGTCATATGAAGAGAGATTGCACAAGTAAGCAATTTAAACCTCTTAATGGTTATTGTTATAATTGTCATGGTTTTGGACATAAAGCTATTGAATGTAGAAAACCTAAATTTGTTGAGAATTAAAATAGTAGTATAATGTTTAGAAATACTATCCATGCAGATAAGAAACCTACTAAAGATATGAACAGAAGAAATGGAGTAGTCTGTTATAGATGCAACAAGGTTGGACACATTGCTAGAAATTGCAAATCATAGATCAATCAGCCTGGACCAAGATATGGAAACAATGGAATAGTTTGTCAGATATGTAACAAGATTGGACATACAACAAGGTTTTGCAAAATGAACAATAGAGTTTTTCCTACCAATCCTAATCCTAGAAGTTATGTAAGAAGAAATGAAGATGGAAGCAACAATAAAAAAGGATGTTGTAGTAATTCAAATGAAGTGAAGTTTGTTAAAAGCATAGATCAAGGAGACATATTCAGCACTGAAGGTAGTAAAAAAGGTGAAGTATTAAATGGTAAGAATGAATCTTTACCTAACCCATCTCAAAGTACTTAATTCATGAAAATTACAATAGAATAGGAACTTAGATTAGTGTAGAAGTTGATATATGATGAATTGAGTCTTGTGCAGCTAATGCAAGGTATTATATGATGTTCTAGTGCTATGGTTAAGAGCGTAAAGAAAAATATTATGTTTTGCAAGATCACAAGAAGTTTTAAGTTTTACAGGTTAACAGAATCAGCTATTTGGAAAGAAGCAGCAAAAGAATTGAATGCGATGTCAGATCTAAGTGAGATTGAATTACTAAAAGGTCATGGATGGTGTTATTTGATCATCAAAGTGAATACAAGTGTTAAGGAGATCAAAGAGAAATGATTGGAAGCATTTTACAAGGATTTGGTGAAGAATTTTGTGTCGAATCTACACAAGCCCTAAATCGCAAAATCTAGGTATTTTACTTGGCAGATCTTTAAATTAGTTAAGGAATTAGAGGAAATCATGGATGTTTCTTTGATTCACAATGTCAAAGATAAGAATAGACCTAAGATGAAAAGGGAACCAGTAGAACCCTTGGAAGATGATCCTAGGTTAGCTTTATCATTCGTACTAGACAGAGTTTTACATCTAGAGAATGTTAGAAGTTATCTGGGATGTAAACTAGAGACTATCAGTGATAGTGACTTCATAGAGGAATATCAAAAAATCTATAATCAGGACATGTCATTGAAAGTAGGGTTTGAGCATTTGAAAGATAATGAGATCGTTAAGTATGCTTTGCAATATGAATTTGATAATGAAGAATGTACCAAGATAATCCTAAGCAAAATTCTCAATGGAAATTTTTGGTTAGATGACAGAGTGATAGATATCACAGCTGACTTAATTCATGAGGTAACTAGACTATCTAAAACTGGAGCCATTCCTTTAAATGAGAAAAACATGAGGAAAATAGTCATAGACAACACAAATTCATCCTACAATGGCAGAGGAATTGTAATTAGCAAGATACAGCAAGATGATGTCAGATACTTGTGTAAGATCCTAACAACTAAGTTTTGTGCTAACTCAAGAGAGGATGACATGGTAGCTAGAATGATACATGCAACTTATTTGATGTGTGTGGATAAAGTACAAGTTGATATGTGTGAGATTTTGAGGATACAGTTGTTTGAGAATTTGGAAAAGATAAAGAAGACTAAGTATTCATAGTTTAGGTTCTCATCTTTAATCACTTATATGTTCTTTCATTTATTGAGAAGATTTTCATTCACCATTGGAAATGACTGGAATGATGGCCAAACTACAATGGAAAGGATTAACCAAGTATATAGGAGGCATGTTATTGATAAAGTGAATGAAAGTATAGTGTTGATAATCAAATCATTTCAGAATTTGATGTTTAGTAGATCAAGGATCCCACAGTCTCTTGTGGAGAAGTATAAAAATGAGATATGTTTCATGGTTGATATTGACTTTACTTACATTGAAGCAGTAGAACCTAGAATAGAGTTCATAGACCCTCTTGGCTATGAGATATCTAAGATTGAGACAAAAGAATATGTGAGTAGATTACTTAAGTGCAAGTTGGATACTCACTGTAACAGGTTTGGAACCTTTGAGGATAATTTCAACTCCGCAAAGACCATCCTTGAAGAGAAGCAGTCAAAGAAAAGATTTGAGAGTACTATCAAGAAAATTCTAAAAGATACAGGGATGACTAAGCATGATTTCTTGGTAGCCAAGCAAACAGCAACAACAATTAGAGATATTGGACAAAAAGAAGTCTTGTTTGTTCCACCTCTATCATCAATTGCAGCACAGCAAGGGGAGACACCAGTTAAGGTGAAAGTGGAAGAAATAGAGAAGGATCAAGAAGCAATAATATCCACTAGATCAACCTCCTCCACACCTAGCAAAAGAGTAAAAGAGATTGCTACTAGACCGGGTAAGAGGCATAAGACATTGGTGCCACCAGTTCAAAGGAAAATTGCAAATATCAAAGATGATGAAAGTACTCCTGTCAAGAAGAAAACTTGGAAACCTAGAGTTGAGAAGGTTAATGAACAGATTATTCAAGATGGAGACTTTACAAAGATGAACAAATATTATGATCTCTATGATTATGTAGAAAGATTGAATCTAGAAAATGCAGTGGTGAAGCATGTGACTTTATCTAATAAGAAGTTTGATACAATTTAGGGTAAGATACCTGATGACTTGTACAAGAAACTTGTAAATAGGAAGAAGAGAGCATTAGAAGAAGACATAGCTATTAGAGAAAAGATTGTAAGAAAGCTTTGTTTTGTAAGAGGTGAAGTACACTTCAATTAGATTATGAAGGATCTAAGCACCCATCTCAGAAGCAAGAAGAGAACTATTCAGATTATGGGAGGTAGATATGAAGAAGTTAATGTAGAAATAGAGCAAGAAATCATCAAGGTAATGTCAGAGAATGTTGGAGAATCATCAATTGCAGCAAAATCCAAAGATCAAGTAGAAGAACCAGAACAAGAGGACATTCCCTCTCCACCAGCCATAAATATTGAGGACAAAGTAATGAATGTTGAAGGAACTAAGATCACCTTGGATAGTGATGATAACTTATTCAAGAATCTTGAAAACATTGTTGACAATTCATCTTTTGAAGATCATGAGACTACCAAAGGAGAATAAAAGAAAGAAACCACAATTGTAGAACCTAAAGTGACAGAGAAACCAGAACCTATTACCACTCAAGAAGAAATCAGTCTTACACCTAAGACTGGCAAGAAAACTCAGATTGGTTCTATGGTTGAGAATTTGGGAAAGGAAGTAGATGATGATGATCATATGGAATTGATCACATCTTTGAACAAGATCATCGATAAGAACAAGAAAGTAGTGAGTCTTGAAGGATTCTTGAAGGAGCTTACTAAGAAATTACAAGGTATTATGACTACACAGGTTGCAGAAGATGACCCTCTGGTAAGAGCAAAGGAAGTAATGAATAATTTTGATGATGAGTTTACAAATCTATCTGATATAGCAAAGATGAAAGCTCAAGCAGCTTATGAGGCCAAGACACTTTTGAACATCAGTCAGAATATAAGGAATGATATCAATAACCTTGATATCTGTATAAAGGACTTGAGAAAGAATTTGGAAACAGGAAAATCCTTGTACATTCAATGTATAAAATCAGAGAACTTAGTAGCAGAGGAAGGTTAGAAGATGAAGATGAAGGAAGCAAAAATTCAGAATGAGACAAACCTTCTTTCGAGCCCCAATGTGAAGGTATTTGATATTGAGCAGAAAATTTGAAAGATTTATGATGAAATGAGAATTTTGCAAGATGACAAGGACAGGAAGCTGAAGAGACTCACTCTTTTAAGAGAGCACATTTCTATAAACTTGATCACTATTGAAGGGCAACTAGAAGAATATCTTTCAGCCAAGACATCTTTTCAGAAGTTTAGTTGTGAAAATCTCCAAGCATGTGAGATTGCATCTTATGGATTGTGCACACTACTCAGTGTGGTAGATTCAATTAATAAATCATGGGAGAAAGTGTTAGAGGCTATGACAATCAATTTTGCAGAATGTGCTGCAAGCCTACCAGCTTTGCAATATTGAAGGTATAACTTTTGTGAGCACAGTTTTGTTACCCTCCTTACCTTTTTTTGTCATTGTTGTCAAAGGGGGAGAGATATATAGTAGAAAATTGTTAAGGATACATACTCTTAGGGGGAGTATAGTATATAGAGAGGATTAATGAATTCATAAGGATAGTACATATATATTTTGTATTATGGCCACAATTTTGAATTTTTGAAGTTGTAAGACTTAGCCAATTTTCTCATATGTTGCCACCAATGACAAAGGGGGAGATTGTTGGCAATTTAGCTGAGTTGGTTACATAGATTTTTTCATTATGTAAATATATGATCTACATGAATATCACACAGGTTAGAGAGCTAGTATTTCAGAGCGCATTACAATTGTCTAAGTATGAGATAATGTGTTTTTACCAGTGAACCTGATGATAGTTTTTGTTTATGATGTTGATTGGAGTAATTTTAGTGCTTGCACACTTGAACATAGACTCTATGGTGACTATTGGAGACTCACCTTAGAGCACAAGTCAATATGGCATGTATGGAAGAAGTTATGATAGTTTTACTAAAGACAGTGTTAAGCCGACATGACAGAATATGAAGACAGAATAGATAAAGAGTTAAGGGATTATTTTGTTTATCAAAATAATGACTTAAAAATATAAAGGGATGACATCCTAGATGTTAACCCTTGGATAAAGATATTTTTTAATATGATAGCCAACTGGAAAGTTATTAATCTTAATGACTTGTATAAAGATATGTAAAGATGTAATTGTAAAAAAGAGGAAGTAACGAATGTATGTAATAGCAATAGTAAAAGAGCAGCGAAGAGATATTGATGCAAGAAGTATAAGGTTATGTACCTTGACCTACTTTTGTAATCAGTAAATATTGTATATTACTTGTTTGGGCAGTGGGCTCATCTGGTAATCACATTTTGTACTGCCAACTCCTAACAGGGTTGAGGCTTCTATCAAGTTCTATAGTCCCTTAATCAGGACTGA
Source organism: Chamaecyparis obtusa (assembly GCA_027943335.1). Taxonomy (NCBI): domain Eukaryota; kingdom Viridiplantae; phylum Streptophyta; class Pinopsida; order Cupressales; family Cupressaceae; genus Chamaecyparis; species Chamaecyparis obtusa. The sequence goes on from BSBK01009837.1 coordinate 248,705, forward strand.
GACACTATATGCATGTAATAGACTCCAAACAAGGTCAACATCCTTAACATGATACTTTTGATTAGTGGATCTTTGTGGGTACCATCCCCGTCAGGGTTTTCCCTTGGCCAGGGTTTCCTCGAGAACAAATAATGTATTATGAGTTCTTTAGTTTTATTGCTATGCATGTTGTTTAGCTTCTTATGTTATGCATGTGTTAAGATAATCTGTTATATCCATAATTGGGCAAAATTTAAAGTTTGTATAATACTGATTCACCCCCCCCCCCCCTCTTAGTATTCCCTATTTCTAACAATAATAACACACTATAATAATATGCCCTATTTATACCAAAGAGTTTTGACCAATCTCAAATTTCTAGATAAGTTTATGATAGACGTCCTAGCCGACAAACTCCAAAAAGTAAAGGTATACTAAGACTAGGGAGACACATCTTGAAGAAAAACAACATAGATAGCTTCATATTATTTTGATCTGGTTTTCTCGGTGCTCATATACTATTCTGCACTTATTAGAATGCCTGGTATTTATGCAGAAAAAAATTTCTATAAAAGGTTATGAAATTCTCATTGCATACCAGAAGATCCCACTAATGTGGGGAGTACACCTAATCATAGGGGGAGCTAGCCAACCATAGCAAAAGACCAATACTTATGTTTATATGTTAAGAGAGAATTCCCTCCTTTATGTTTATGTGCCACAAAGAAATTGTTCCATCCAAGTTGTACCCGACACACATCTAGCCTCATTTTCTTATTTTACAATGTAATTTGGCTAGGGTAGGCCTTCGCTATAATGCACTTTTGTTTGACAGCAAGAAATTCTGTCAAACTTAGTAATGGGAAAATGCTTCTTTTACAATATATTGATACTTTTTATCATCAACACTGATAAAGGACAATGTTGTCTTGGAAAATACGTGCAGGTGATGACATATTTGATTCTAAACTCATCTGCATTTGGAATGGAAAGACTTTTCTTTGAAGATAGTAATAAAGGAACTTTGTGAAACCATTTCTAGTTTCATAGTGTTTTCTACTTGTTGGGGGTTACTGCTCATATAAGGACAAAATTGCTTGCTCAGGACTACTTTCATTCTAGTAAAAAATTGAATAACTTTATATAGATAAAATGTTTTAAGATAAAGATGAAAGTGTTTGGAAAAAATGAATGTTACAACATAAAATATAAGTAAAATATATTTCATTCTATTTCATGGTTCAATCTTCACTCTTGGATTCCAAACTCCCAAATGAGACATCTTTGAGAAAATCACTAAAAAATATATATTTCATTCTATTATATGGTTCAGTCTTTACTCTTGGATTCAAAACTCCCAAATGAGACAACTTTCAAAAAACACTAACCAACCATTATGAAAAGCCAAAGTGGCAAGTAATCCACATAAATAAATCTGAGCTCTACATGAATTACAACCAAAGCTCTGCACTTGTTTAAAAGGCCATATAAAGGGAAATACATGTGCAGTAAATGGTAAGATCAACATTACATTGTTCTGGAATTTGTACAATATTTTTATTGTGCCTATGTTTCTGTTAGAGCAGGGAATACAAATTTGGGATGAAAATCAAAATTTCACAATGTGGGGAGGAAAAATAGCTGTAAGGTTAAGGCCTTAATTAGTGTAATAATATCACACCATTTCATTCATTGTTGTCTGTAGTTCTTATGCTCCACTTGTCCTAAACAAAAGTGGGTAAAAATTTATTGTCTCTTACTTACCATCTACCTTTAACTCCATGTTTTTTTGAGAGATGTTGTTAGATATTTATTAAGAAATGAATACAACCAGACACTGCATAAAGCATCACAGAGTTAACAAGTTTGCAAAATAGTATCCATTTCAGGAATACAACAATATGTTGCATAAAGCATCCCATAGTCAACAACTCTACAAAATAGTCACCATTAACGGTATACAATAATATGTTGCATATATCATCCCACTATTAACAACTCTATGAAACAACAACCATTACAATAATATAGTAATATGTTGGATACAACATCTTACATTTCATCATGCTTTAAAACAGGTCATCATGCTTCAAAATGTGGTTCTGACTTCAAATTGAAGAAAGGCCCTCATACTTGGTGGAAGGATGCTTCCATTAAACACTATACTATCCTCAAAAACTCTCCTGAGCCTTCGCTAGAATCGGTTATTCCTAGGTCTTCTGATGGTGGCCCTGTGAATGGTCTTTCTGCCAGCCCTGCCAAGGTGATTGTGGAAAATGTTACTTCTAGCTATAGATAATAGTTCTTCTACTGGCTGCCTAGTGGAAGTTTTTTCTACCAGCCCTACTGGTGTGATTACTTCTATGGGTCCTGGTGCTTCTAACTCTCTTGCTGGAAGTATTGTTGGCCCCATTTTTGAGATTGATGTTCCTACCAGCTCTGCTAGCTTGTTGATAGCTATTGGAAATGGTGTTGTTCCTCTTGCTGGAGGCTATTTAGATCTGATGCTAGGGGCTATTTCCCTAAATTTAGTGTGCTGGCAGAAGGAGGCAGTGAAAGTTGAAGATGGATGGATAACTGTTAAAGGTAAACATTCAAAGAAATCCTCATCTTCATTTGATATGACCCTCAGATCTCACAAAAAGGGGACTTAGCCTTGTTGTTTTCCTCTTTAGACTGCAGTTTTCATTGATTATCCTTATGCGGTGTTCTTGTTTAGTTGTTTGGGTTTCCTTCCTTTTCTTGGTTGGATTGTTTCTTGTGGTATTCAGGCTTATGTTTTGGCTGGACTACTATTTTCCTTGAACTCCTATAGTTTTATCCTAAGTTCCAATTTTGTAAAGGGTTTCGGGGCCCCTTCAAAACCTATTTTTACCTTATTCAAAAACATCTTACATTTAACAACTCTAGTAATCTTAGATCCGGATTTTTGTTCTATGTAACCAACCTTGATTAAAATGTGCATTTAGAAAATATAGTAATCTTCAAGTGAACTGAAATAGATTATGTTTTTAAATTAATTGTATTTCATGAAAGCAGTTAATCAAAGAAAAATATTTTTCCTTATTTTATAGTATTTACAACAAATGTTGCCCTAGAAATATATTTCTCACAAAGGGTTTCCAATTGACTTTCTTTTCCCTGATTTAGTAATATTTCATGTAACGCCCCGGTAGGGGACCCAAGAGAATTTAACCTAAAACATTCTGCTAAGTTTGGTGAATAATTTTTATTTTCTAAAGTTAACATACAAGATAAACAACAGTGTGGAAGCAATTACCATTTACTCACATTAAACCAACACCCAAAACATATTACAAATCTTGAGGGTCCCATGACCTAGAATTACTTAAGAACAAAAGACAACTAAAGAATGATAACAAAAGATTCCATAACATATAAATTACAATTACATGATACAAAAAAAAAAAACAATTCTCATGGTCATCCATGATATATAAATAAACTCACATCCATTGCACATGTCGCAGGGTATGTAGTAATCACTCTAACTAATAATAATACAATGTCCAGATTAGGTATCACATGCGATATGTGAGGCCTCACCCTAGATCCGTCATAGCTTTTCCATTATCGTAATGGTAGACTTAGTAATTGGCCTAATGTTTTGATTAGTTAGTAGATTTTACCCTTTTGACAAAGATTTGATTATAGTAGATGAGAATACATTAGTTTTTATGATGCTTTCTATACTCACAATGTTGACCTTATGATACATTATGACTGACATTATGATAATCGAATTAGATGAATACTGAGATGTGCAATTAGAGAATTTATGTTGTTATGAGTTGTCAGGAAAATAAAAATCAAGAAATGAATTAGGTTGAGATGTGAATTTCATTTAGGGTTAAATGTTAGATGATGAATTATTGATGACTATTTTTATGATATAAATATGAATTCTAAATTATGGTTATTTTTATTTATGAATGTTGTGATGATGTGACAGATTTTATATGCTTACGTAAGTAACTAAGAAATGGAGATTTGATTCGATTATGATACAATGAGATTTATGTTGTGAATTGAAAGTTAATTACTTAGGTGAAGTTTATGAGTGTCATGATGACATTTAATTGCAATTGAATGATATGTGCAATGAATATGCTACAAGCTTAATTTAGTGATGAATTGAATATTTCATGATGAGTTCAATGTATGTTATAGATGAATGAGTATTGTCATGTGATTTATGAAATGCCAGATGAATTATCTTGATTATTAATGTTGTAAATTTACATATTTTTATTTCCTTGGACTACTGATGTTGGACTTTAGTGTGTAGGGAATTAGACCATGGTAAATTCGGGGAACCAGAGCATAGACTTATGTAAATCAGTTCGAGCCAAGGTTGCTCCTAATGAGAAGAAAAAACCTCATTGTATCATATTTAATTTGTGAAAGTAATGTGTATGTATGTATTTAATTGTTATGTAATTGTGAATGTAATTATTGATGAGAATGCCCAAGTGGATATGCCACATGGCTTGTGATGTGTCTTTTTTGGTTGTGTCACTTGACACTTGTGTCTGTACTTGTGGCCATGACATGTCCACTTGGGGATTGGATGCCCATCAACCTAGGATAGTACCCCTTTAGGATCCCCATGATAATTCCTTGGTCAGGGAGCTTGAAGTGGAGTCATGTCATGAATTTCGAATTTAAGCTTTACATGGATTTTTTGGGGCTTAAAAGGTGCCTAGGGGTGTGTTTAGGCCATTTTTAGTAAGCCCACTTGATATACCTATGGGTAAGGGGCATCTTTAACCATAGGACAACCCATAGTTGACCAAAAGACCCCTCCAAAAGTTAGATTTTCAAAATGGCCGAAAATCCACTTTTGAAGCATGGTCTTGGTTAGAGTTTCATCCAATAAAGTGGTAAGTCTTTGGTTCACCCTTTTGGCTACCTTTTTAGGAATCCATATTTGGAAACCATGTAAGGAACTTGGGAAGACCATCCAATGCGAATGAGATCCTATCCCTAGGAGAGTGTGTGGAGGCCTTTTTAGAGGGGACTCTTATTTTGGAAGAGTTTGACACCCACTCTTTGGATTTAGAGACTTTGCTAGTTTGGAGAAAGGCTTAGGGGAGGCTCTTCATCAACTTTCTTCCTTAAGCTTTGATTCTAGGTTGGTGGCATTCATTCTTCTACTTGTTATATTTTCATGTGAATGAGCTCTCAAGATTATTTTCATTCTTGCATGGAGAAAACTAGTATTGTGTTATTTTTGCTTATTGTTTGTGAATCTTGTTATTGTATGTGAGTAGTTGTTGTGAGAATTTCTTGAGCTTGTTGTAGTATATGATTTCTTTGTTATGTAATTGTAAAGCTTTGTGCTCTTGAAGAATTCTTTGAAGTTTTGTATTGTATTTGTTAAGGGAGTTTTCTCAAGGCCACACTCACCCTTGGGAGGGAAGAGTAGCCTTGAGGGTGAAGGGAATTTTGGGACTACCATGGGTGTAGAGTCTCTCCTTGTATGGAGAGGGAAGAAACATGGATGTATGGGCTCCATGTAGCCATTTCTTTTGGGGGTCATAAGGAATTTTGTGGCTTGAAGCCTTGGGGGTCATAAAGAGATTTTGTTGGGTTGATATTTTGTGGTAATATATGTGTTGAGAAAGCCAAGAGTGGGCTTGTCTTGTATTTCTTTGAAATGTTCTTCCTCCCCTTGAGTTTGGTTCCACCTTCACCCCAAATCTATGATTCATTTGGAGACTCTTGTTTTAGCCTTGGATAGGAGTTTAAATGTGAATATTGTGTTATTGTGTTTGTGTTTTGTTGGAGAGTGAAACCTTGTCTATGTGATGGTTCCCAAAGCTCGCACTAGTATATTTGAGACCTTTTTTCGATGGTTGAACATCTGAATTTAGGCAGTAAATTATCGATTAACAGACACCACTCGGCGTCATAGTTTTGTAGTCGAAAAGACCGATGGTTTTGTTAGGCATTATAATTACAAATACCATGGCCGTCGCAAAAAGAGGGTGCCAACATAGTGAACCTATCGTCAAACCTATTTGTGGATGTCGCAATTATGATGCCTATACTTCAAAAAAAATAACAAATGATGGTGACCCGTCAGAATCGTCCAACGGGTAGCCATCGTTTCTAACATGTTCACTAATGAAAATTCTTTTAATGCAACGGATCTCCGTCGGAAGTTTATGATGCATATCCATCATTTGTGGTTTGTAATGACGACCATGTTGTACATGTGACAGACATTTATGATGGATATCTATCATTTATGGTTTTTTTCTGACAATGATGCTATTATTGCGACGGATGGATGTTGGATGTTTTTGATGGACCACCGTCATTGTTTTGAAGCCATTGTAGTTACGACGATAATCAGTTTTTAAAAATATAGATATATTTGTCAATTGAGTTGGTATCGATTCAGAATGGTGTTCTTGCAAATCTAGTTCCTGCTCATGATTTGGTTATCGATCATTCCAAGATAACTTTATAGTAGATTTGGTAGTGGCTCGTGGATTATTGAGTCGAGTCTACAGACTTGGATTTGGAATGAATCCTACCGAATCAAGACTTGTGACAGTGACTGCTCCAACACAATTCAGAGATAACTTTGCAATAGATTTGGTAGTGGCTTGTGGATTATTGAGTCAAGTGTAGAGACTTGGATTTGGAATGGATCCTACAAAATCAAGACTTGTGATAGTGACTACTCCAGCACAAGAAGCTAGTGCGGTGATCAGATATGCATTCTTCTTGATGTGTTCATGGGATATATGCGGACCTTATTGCTTTCAAATCTGATTCAAGTGACTTCTTGACATCTTTGGTCTAAATTTGATGTGCGGATTCATCGTGTGGTCTATGGTGTTTCTTTGTGATTGGGTTCTTGACAGAGATCTATTGATTTGGTAGCCATTGAGATGGATCGATATATATTTGTCGTACGTGGATTGAGATCTTAAATTATTGAGCGTCTCTTTGTTTCGAGAATAGTTTAACATACTCTACTTAATAGGGCCAACCACATGAAGGTGGAAGCTCATCTAACCCCTCCTAAGAGCCTCTTATGACCCTTTACGACATTTTAAGATATCTAAGATGTATTCTTAGAGATCGTAAATGGTCATAAAGGGTCATAAGGGGTCCTAGGATACAACAGCTGAGAAACATAAATGTAGGCATCATGGTGACAATTGTTTGGAGACACAACATATTTGAATGTTATACCCAGACAATGCAACACAACCACTACTCCTGCAGTTCTAAGTTGACACTGTGGGATCCAAAAACCAAAGATAAGGAATCTATATATTGTTTTTGGATATTGCAGTGTCAACTTAGAACTGCAGGAGTAGTGGTTGTGTTGCATTCTCTGGGTATAACATTCAATTATGTTGCGTCTCCAAACAATTGTGACCATGATGCCTACAATGTTTCTTAGCTATTGTGATACCTACATTTATGTTTTTTAGCTGTCATGGTTATTTGCATGTTCTTTGTGTTTGGCTTATCTCCCTCGCATCAAAAATAAGATTTTCCCACTCTAAATCTAGAATGTGTGTGCAACACAAGCAGAATATGCATGGATAGTAGGTGGAGCTAAGAAGACCCAGCATGTTTACATTTTTTTCTCCTTTGTTTCTTGTACACCATCTCTATCGGCAAGTTTCTTCATGGATGGCCTCCACTATCTTCCCCACTACAACTGTAACCACTATTCATTCTCCTGCAGTCATTACTATCTTCTCTATTCATCAGACCTCCACTACAATTTCTCTGATGAAAATTTCCAAATTCAATGTTTGGTATTCCTTCATCTCCCCTCAACTCCATCACTTATGTGTATGGCTTCTCTCCAGAGCATCGAAAATAATATTTTTCCTGCTCTGAATCAAGAATGTGCATACAACACAAGCATAATACACACGGATAGCAGGTGGAGTTGAAAAAACACAACACGTTTACATTTTTTTAATAGGTCAAAATTACAATGTTTGCGATGGTCTATAACTTAAAATACGCAATTAAAGACCTCTATAAAAAATGCAACCTTGTGTTTTTCAACTCCAACTGATATCCTATGTATATGAATTGAGATTGCATATTGAACTAGGCGTCTCCTTTTGCATTGCCTGAAACCAAGAGACTATCATAGTTAACATCTAAATGGCGTGTCTCATCATCACAACTAATCCACCTTAAACAATTGATTAACCATTCTAGACAAGATGATGATTTAAGTATTATGTTTTAGAAAAGAACCCATTGAACATTCTAATACTAATTTCTCCCAAAATATGAAGTCCACTAAAATTTAGCGAAAACCCCTCCAACATTACAATAGTGTATAAAAGGAAACTCAATGGCTAAACATGGAACTAAGCTCAAACATGTGTAAATAAACATCAGTCATTATCAAATAAGTTGCATAAATAAGAATCATTTTTTTTTGGCTTTCTCTTTTTTCTGCTTCCTTATATTGTTGCAGAGGCGTATCCATGTCCAGAGCGTCATTTCTTCTCAGCTATGCACGTTATCTCACTGTCCTCTGCAATAACAAATAAAAGGCTTCAATTAAAAACATATTATCATAATTGGGGTTAATTTAAAAATACATTCATTATTGTTACAAGCATTTCAATACATTAAAAAATATAAACGTGACGCTCTTTACCTTGTCCAACCACATCATCTTGCCCGGCGGCTTGAACCTCAACACGCTCATCGGGAACAACGTCCTCTACATCCCCTACAACTGCAATACAAAATGTTTTATTAATCCCAACACATTATAATTAAATTTTTATTACTATGCCAAATTCAATTTAACATGTTTGCTTGTATTAAATATTCATTAATCAAAATTTGAATAGAAAATGTATACCTTGAGTACTACAATTCACATTAGAATCGATCTCTCCATCGTGCTCGGTCGGTGTAGTATCAATATTGGTAGGCTGCATTCCAATGTAAATAATTAGTGCATTTATCAAAAAAATATACATATAAATACAAGACAAATACTGAGAAATGTTAATCATTCAGTTTACTACATATAAATATATTCACTTTAAAGTTTTAAACAAATATATAATCAGTGTTTCCTTACTTAAAACAAATATATTCACTTTAAGTTGGAACTTAACATCAAATATGGTAATTGGTAAAGTTTTCAACTTGAAATAAAATTCAATTGGCTTATTTACCTGATCAACAGATCCAACAGAAGAACCTTGTGCACTCATTGCTCGGCATCGTTCAGCCACGACTTTATAGCCTTGTTTGTAGCCTATTTTTTTGTCCTCTTCTGTAATCGGTTTTTTGAACTCCAAGGCCTGCATTTTTTATTGGTATCATGAATTTTTATTGTAGTTAATTTCATCAAAACTAAATTGATTTCAATTTAATTATAAATATTTGCATACAATTTTTCATTTACTAATACTTACAACTCATGCAGCAAGTTTTGAATATCCACCCGAGCAAAGCCTATGTTACCCGTGCTTTTGTTTTCTTGTTGTTGTTGCCTTTGTTGTGTCAAGAAACCTATGTGATGTTTGAAGTATGTTAGATCACATAAGTAAAAAGAGTAAATAGTACATAATTTCATTATTAACATTATCATGTACCTTCTTTCCTTGGGCGATACTACTCGTCCACTATGTCTTGCACTTCTCTTAAGTGCATCCTTTTAAAGATTCTCCCACTCATTAATAGGAATATAGGGAGGCCGCTCATAATAAGGGTTGTGTTCTATTTGGCTCCTGTAGTTGTCACTAATATACTTCAAAATAGTGCCCGCTTTGTCAAGGAGTCTAAGTCTATGAAAGACTTCGGGTCCAAAAAGTGTTGTCATAGAGTCAATGAGTTTATTCTTTAACCCTTTATCTTGTGTTGACCACCTTTTAAGAAAAAAAATGGTTATATTCATAAATGAAGTGAAGCTACCTTTTAATATACTTGAAGAAGGGGATGAAACAAAATCTAATCTTGCAATGAAATCAAAATATGATACCGTATGGTTGGCCCGAAAATGCGCAAACATTCATCATTAAGTTTTTCATAAAATAGATTATTCCCTGCAAGATAATTACGAGATTATTATAATTAGTTATTGCAAGGGACCACACGGACCACACAAGGGGTTAGTGCATTACGTTATGAGTATTATATTATATAGTAAAAGAAAGGATCAGTCTTTAAAGTACCTAGAAGCTGGGCTACTCTCAAGGGAAGTCCATCTTCATTGCTCATGAGCAATTGATCACACTGTATTGTTCCCGTACATTTAACATGAGTACATCCAATAATTGCGTCATCACCTCCTACATAAAATAAATCCAATATTACAAAATGCCCACTAAGAAAGAATATATAGTTCAAGTGAAATAAACACATGATAAATAAGAGAGAAAAAGAGGAGTCTACTTACCAATAGTAGGTGTACTTGATGACATTTCAAGTGGAACTACCTCTGTGGATTTGATCCTCATACCAGGCGTCATACTCAACATAGGTTCAATAGTAGGTGCTGAACAAAAATATTGTTAGAGCATAAAAAAATAAGGATAACCATGGACAAGATGGAGGATAAAACATGCGATGTACCATCCGAAGTATTTGCATCTAAGGTAATGCTCTTTAATCTATTTAGCATCCCCTATAAAGAGAACACATGTATATTTTAGTTAATGACATAAATAAAATAGTATACTATAAAAATCATTATTGAACTTTTGTTATAATTAAAAACTACATTAATACTTACTCTATAGTTATGAACATGACCAATCAACATATCTGATGCCCTCTGTATTTCAAGAGTGTGAGGTTGAATATTTTCCATTCGAGCTAACTCTTTTGATATTGCATGAAGGACCCTTTCCAGTGCAACCACAGGATCAACCTCTAATAAAAAATCAACATTGAATGGATCATCCTCATTCTATGGCTCCTCATGGACTACTTGTTCCTTTCCCTTTCTCTGGTCAGCACTCATTTGTGAGAACAATATTATTAGCCCTTTATTTAAAAGCAATCCAAAATAGTATAACAATAAAAATACGCATTAACATAATAAAACTATGCGTTAACATTTTTATTGTATGTGCATTTGTACAACAACAATGAGTTTTACCTGTCAGGAAGAAGAAGTCCCATGAGAACTATCACCGTCATGCATATCATGTGGCTGTTGATCCATACTATAGCTCTGTATTTTTAAAAAAATCATTTAGACATGTTAAAACATGTGTTCTTATTCTAAGTTATGTTAAATAATAGACAATTATCAAAATGTGTACCACCTTGTCCATGATAGTGATGGGGTTTTTTGTATCTATGTGATTCAAATTGTAATCGATAAGCAACTCCTCGCCTCCACGTATTGATTTGATCACACATACAAATACGTGATTTCCCTTGTGCACCTCAAATATGCAATTGGGTTGCTTCTTAGTTGACGCAGGCCATGTACTGTTTATAAAACCTACAATATTCCCCGATGCTTTTGGTCTTTCGTCAATGTATATAGCTACTTTTTTACTTTGTTCACTGACTTTTTGTTGTATATAATTTGTCACGAGTGCATACCTACACATACTTTTTTTATATTTAACAATCTGCATCCAACTACTGTAATCATAACAAGGTTCGACATACTCCATCAATTCGGCAACTTTGTTGTAAGAGCCCTTTATGCCATCCATGGAAAATAGGCCCAAACCATGTAATGAAGATGGTGTTATGTGATATGTCCTCTCTTTAACACAAAAATCAGTGTTTATTGGAGGAAATTCATCGGGGACCCATTGTTTTTGTAGATGTTTGTACCTAAACGGCAGCTCGAAGTCTCCTTTGCTCTCATCATCATAAGAACACGACCCCCCTTGCACAAGGAAAAATTTCATGCATTTATTGAATTTCTTTCTGATCTTTTGACCTCGAGTTGATCTTATTGAATTACATGTACTAAATGTCTCACTTTCTTCTTCCATTCCTAGATTTTCTTCGCTCGAGGAAGATAATTCTGACAAATACCTTTTCGCTAGTACCTGCACCTCATGCAATGAGAAATACGGGTGGCAATGAGAGATATTTTACATATGGTAAAAGATATTAATCTCTATGGGGTGTATTGACTTGTGCCTAACAATCCATGAGACTGTGTGGGATACTTGACATAAGATAATAGTTATATAATCAGACAAACATAGTTCACTCCATAGTTTTCATTATATCTTGTGAAGGACATTATTCATTGTTAAAATTATCTATTTATCCAACAATATTTTGAATATCTCAGCATTGCATATAACTAAACATCTCAACATTGCATGGGACACCACTATTGTGGCATTTCATTAAACATTTCTCGTGCCTTTCTACTAGTGTTTTTATTACATCTTGTGAAGGACTTTATACATTGTTAAAATTATCTATTTATACTTTTAGAATTAGCTCACTCCATTGCAAGGAACAAAGAGAATCCCATGTGATTTAACATCATTGAGATGCCTCCTTTCATTAGCTTCATGTCACCTTGTCATAGCTTCTCATAGCTTCCTATGTGTTTCATCCTTCATTTATACACTTACTTCCTAAGGGGTATTCTTGAGTTCAAACACATTGAGCTGCTACAACTGAATTATAAATCATGAATTCACTATAAATCAAGGGGCATTATAATCATGAATTCGCTATAAAATTAATGTATTGCTCTAGATTTCATATGGACATTTTGTCAAATGGTTGGCATGTATGTTTATTCAAATGGAGTTATATCATTTGGAATGCATATATGATCGGTTGATACCGAATTATATGTCAAGATTTACAACATTAAATTGATCATAGTTAGAAGACTCGGACACAAGAAGAATATGAGTATAGCCAATTTTTAAAAGAATATGAATGAATGCAAACATACATAAGTGGATGAACATAAATAATGAAGGTAACTGATATTGCTTGAAGTAATGAAGTGTTGACCCTGGGTTCAATCCAATATGCTCATGTATGATCTAGAAACTACAAGGAAAGAAAGGATGGGGTTAGATCCAAAGGACCTAAGCAATGCCTGACACCCTATTATTAATCCTCATCTACAATTATGCATGTGCATAGTTAAGCCATACACTTCTAAAAGGAACTATGCTACAGAACATGTACTCAATTTCATTTTGATGGCATTTGTTGATTTAATTGTGACACTAGCTTGGTTATAAACAAAAAAAAGAAAAAGAAAGTGTCATTTGTAATTTTTGTGAATTTGAAGAGCTGCCGTGAAGACGACACTGCACTTTTGCATGGCACAAAAAGGGCATTCAATTTTGGCTCACAGGCTACAAGCTAGGGCATCATGCATTTTTTATGAGCTCACTGTTTGAGCACCGCATGTCCCTATTTGATTGGTTGGTGCTCTATTTGTTATATTGAGTTTACATCATATATTTAATCTTAATAAAATCTTATAAAACAAAATAAAACTAACCCAAAATACTTTGTCTTAATAAAATCTTAATTGTTAGAGTAAAGTATTAATTATATTAATTAACTTTACTCCCTTATTAAGATGTCAAATCTTTTACTTTAGTTGTTTATATTTAAACACACATGCACGAGTTGTTTTAAACCCATGCACTTGTTCTTTTAAATATAAACTTGCATGCATTAGTCTTGTAATAATTTAACTAATTATTACATGCACTAGGGTTTGTCTTTCAAGGCTTTTGATCTCCTTTATAAGGATGATCCATTGTACATTTAATTCATTCATTAATTGAGGATATTTTCTTCTTCATATTTTTTAGTCAAACTCTTGCCCTCTTCTTGTCTCTACTTCCTTGTAATAGGTTCTTGTATGCAGGTGATCTTCGGGTTTTGTGGATTTGTTTTGCTCAAATCCTACATGGTGTCAGAGCCTAATCTACTACAGCTTGTTCGCATTTGAAGGAAAACCTTCTCTAGAACTTTTGACCCCACATAATTATCACACATGGAAAACCCTGATGACACAGCTTCTCCATTCAAAAGGGCTCTAGTCTTGTCTAGATGAAGTGCAGCCAGTATTACAGAGGCCCTTTGAGATCATGCAGCATCGAAACAAGATGGATGAGGCTATGGGGCTGATTGCTTTACAGGTATCAGACAACTTGTAGTTTCATCTTGATGGGTGTACTACCCCTCTACAGATGTGGGCTAAATTTGAGACATTATTCAGTACCATCAATGAGTTCAGAGCACTTCAGATTGAGACAAAGCTTACTTCTCTTGTACCTGATTCTTTTCCCTCTATTGAGGACTTTCTGATGAAGTTTAAATAGCATAGATCTTTGTTACAGAGATGTGGAAAGTGAAAGACTGATAAATACTGCATTTATCTAATTCTATCTAAGCTTAGGGGAAACTTTCAGATCTTCTCTTCTACCTTTCATTCTACCATGGATGCTTTGGTACTATAGAAACTAAGAAATAGATTCAACTTCCAAGACCAATCTGCATGCAAAATACCTGTTATAGAGAATGAAGCAAAAGATGGAAAAAATTGAAACCCTTCTATACTAAAAAATGAGAGACAAAAAATGTATTCAGCATAATGAAAAATCAATACAAGGTTCAACCTATAAAGGTGAACAAAACCCTAAAACTAGAAAAGCTAGGTTGCACATTATAATTAATAAAGATATTAATTATAATGTACCTAAGAGAAAGCTTAAGTAAAAAAGAGTAATGAAACTAAGTGATTACTCTAACACCTCCCCTTAAGTGAAGCTCAGGAGGAAAGCAAACCTAGCACAGCTATGAAAGCAGGAAATGGGTCCCGACAACAAGGCCTGATCAAATACCCAATACAAGGAAATCTTTGTAAACCAGAGACAAAGGAGAAAACCTAGTGGGAAAGACTCCTCTCCAAAAAGAGATATAAAAGCAAGCAAAAGAAAAAGACAAAAAATCACTTCAAGAGACTCTCTCAAAGCCATAAGTACAATGCATGATGCCAAACCCCCCCCCCCCCCCGCCCCTCGTGAAAGAGGGTTAAGGCTCCAAAGCCCCCCCAGAATCAAAGAACCCTTGGATCAATGAACAAACCACCATGATGCCAGTAAAAAGGAGTGAAAGGTAGTGAGTACTAAAGATGTAACCTTGAAAGGTGAGGTGTCACTAGAAGGCCAAGCTGATGCTCAAAGGAGTAGACACGAGGATCCTGAAAGGGAATCCCCAATGTAGGTGGTAAGACAGGTGTGCAGACACTGTTAGGAGAGAGGAGATGAGTGTCCTCTGTAGAATCCTCAATAATTGCACCTGATGGCTCAATGAATGGAGCTGGAGGGTCTGGCAGTGCTGAAGAAGAGTCTTGCTGAAGAGAAGAAACCCCAACAAGATGAGGTGAGGCAGTCACAAAAGTGGTCTCAGGAACAACATAGAGGTTCAAGTGACCTGACTGTCCCACATGATGCTCTCGTATAAGAGGAGACCTGTGCTCTGATAATGGAGATGGTGGACCAAAGTGTGAGAAGGTGTAGAGATGGGTGGAATGTGTAATACCCCAAAAATGGGCTATAAGTTCATTAATCTCCTACATCTTCAATTCGAATGAAATCGACATCAAAGTCCTAACCTAAGGCACATCTAAACATCATCGAATCATAATTGATTATCTTAAATTTTGCATCGGGGAATATTCTTAGTAATATTCCTAATTATCTTAATTATCTTTAATTTAATGATTATTTGGCGATAAATCACATTTATCCTAAGTTTGATTAATTAAATATTTTCATATTTAATTAATTAGATTTAATATTTGCCACTTAATTGTGTAATTAAATTTAATTCTATCTATTATTAATTGTATTATTTAATTTTGAAAATAGATCAAAATTCCTATCTTTAATTGATTAAATTCTTATTTAATTAATTAAAACATGTTGTCATTATTTAATAATATAATTTTTAATAAAAGTTTGGTAAAATAGTTAATTAACCCATAAATTAATTGTTTTATTTCAAAAATCAGTTGAGTTGAGGATAAATCACTTTATTTATTTATTTAATTCTTAATTATTATGCATATTCAAAAGAAACAGTTAAACTCCAAATCAGAAAATCAATGCAAGTTATTGACTTTTTGGAACTCAACATCCTTTTGGAGTTCAAAAAGCTGATCTAAACTCTAATTTGAGTTAAAAAGCTATTTTTGCATGATTTTGAGAATTAACTATCTTTTATGATCAGATAACTCAAAAATCAAGATGAGTTAATTTGAGTGATTTATGGCTTTCTTCCATGCACCTCCAAAGCCCTGGATTTCTATAAATTAAAGGCTTCAGCTCTACACAAATCATCTCATATTTTGCACAATCACGCTGGAGAATTGGAATTGAAGAATCAAAGCTCTTGCGAATCGGCATTTTTGTGAGATCAATCTTATTTTTGCATTCATATTTCATATCATTATTAGATTAGCATAGCATATCAGTTTTCAATAGCATTCATATCATATCAGTTTTTATCATTCTTATTGCATAGAAAATATCAAAAATATAGATTAATTGCATTCAATTTCATATCCATCTTTTGCATTCAAATCCTTCATTTAGGTGTCATCTAGGTCACTGATCTCGATTACAATCTGAGAACATTAATCTCGCACCTATTAGAAGGCAGTAAATCGCTTGGTTAGATAGCTTTCAATTTTGCACGATTTTGATTATAGCTAACCTCTAATATTTTACTGAGTGTTGTGTCTACAGATCAGGTACAATTTTCACACACACATTTCTGGCGCCCACCGTGGGGCCCTGAAATGGGTTTCCCTTCATTTCTATCAATTTTCTATCTTTTGAGGATAAGGGTTTCAAGGGTCCTGGTATACTTTGTAGGACATTATTTTTTGTTTCTTTTTTGCCTGCAAAAAAGAAAAAAAAAAAAAAATTTGGCACTTTTTCTATCAAAGTTGTCCGTACACAGCGATTTTTATCATTTTGTCCGTACTTTCGTACATCTCTGTACAAATTCTCGCGTGAGATTTCACTTGCGTCACGCGAGATTTCTTTCTGTGTCGCGCGAAATTTCACTGGTATCATTTTTGTGCGCGAAAAATCACTTTCTGGCGCGAGACTACAGTTCCTCGCGCGAGACTTTATCTTTTATCGCGTGAGACTCCACTTCCTTGCGCGAGGCTTCATATTTTTGTCACGCGAGATAGTACTTCCCCGCGCGAGACTTCATTCTTCATCGCGCGAGATAGTTTTTCCTCGCGCAGGACCGCATTCTGCCTCGCGCGAGATTTTTCTACAGACACATAATTTGCAGATTTGTACTTTCAGATTATTGATTTCTAACGCTTACAATTTACTGTTGATTGGTCTTGATTTTGTACTTTCGGATGTGTGCTAAATTTTGGATTGCAGAGCGTTGGACCTAAGGTATTCTTCTCAAGCTGATAATATTTCAATTTGGATCCTAAAATAAATCTCTTATGTGTCTGGCTTGTGTGCATCCTTTCATGCTTTTATCTATTTCTACACACTTGCATAATTGATACTAGGTTGTAATCCCTTAAGGATTCATTAAGTAGTCTTAGAATACTTGTGATTGATCTTGATTGCTATCTTGGGTTATTGGACTCGCTAATCCGTCGGCCCCTCATTTCCGCCCCGTGGTTGCAATCTCAGTGCCATAAAGGGGAGGGGTCAACAGGACAGAAGCGTTAAATGTTCCACTTGGCAACCCTTTTGTGCTTTTAGGAACTCACTTGTTTTCTAAGTTGTGGACTTGTTTTTAGCTTGTGTGAGGTGTTAAGTGTTCCACCTTGTGGACTCATCTCATATTTGCTTTAAGCGTTAAGTGTTCCTCTTTCTACTTTTTGAATGCTTTTGGTAGATTTACTTTCGGAACATATATCTGTGCTCACATAGTAATTAGGCCCTATGAACACTATTCGTGATTCTTGAGAGATTGGATTCCTAGCGAAATCTTTCTTGACGATAGAATCCTTGTAGGTAGGGAGGATACTTAGTGCGTTTCACATTCAACTTGGTTAGTGCATCTTCTCTTATTGATCGACACATTCTCTCTCCGGAGAGGTTGATAGATCACGTGGGGTTGATATCACGAGCTTTGGTGAATCAAAATTGGTTAGTGCGTCTTCTCTTATTGATTGATACATTCTCTCCCCGGAGAGGTTGATAGATCACGTGGAGTTGATATCACAGACCTTGGTGGAAAAAAACTTTGTCTTAGCGTGTCGGATTAATCTGCTTGCTTTGTTTGGGTTAAAAGTGAAGAGGTGTCAAAACCTTGAATCTGGAGCCAAGTCCCCTTGTGGTATACTATTGTGAGTCATCTTTAGAGAGGGTTAACCATAGCGGACAATCCCTTCACAGGGCAAACTGCATTGACGGAACCTCAAGCCGTAATAGCCATTTTTGTCATGGTAGTGACAGCCGCTATATAAATGTCCTTGTGGAAGAAATCTCCATGGGTATGGTTCATTGTTGGGTTGTCAGATCTCCCTAGCAGCTCTTGAAGATTAAGTTCTCAGACTGTGTCAAAACCCTGGTGCACCGGGATTGGAGTTCACCCCTTTGAATCATAAAATTTGCAGAGTCAAACCATTACTAAAAACCATAGAGAGGCCAATTTTTCATTTTCAGGTATATGTGTGTTATTTCAAAACTTTTCAGAACATACACAATTAGTACTCTCAGGGATTAGCACAATTTGGTCACTTGATTATTCATGCACAAGGTTGCTTTTCCCCTTGTACATTATTTTCAGACGTGCTTGGAATCACTTGCTTGCTATTCTGCGTGCTTATTTATCTACTTGGCTATTAAAAATGATCAAATCTGGTATAACCTTCAAAATCTGAACAATACAATTTGCAAACAATCCAAAACTGAAGACCTTATATTTTGCAAAAATTGACGTAAAATCTTTTCTGGAGTCAAAAGTCATTTCAAGAAGTCAAAAGTCGTACGAGTTTTGTCAAGTGTCATTTCAGTATTACCCAACTGTCGTATGAGTTTAGCAACTGTCATTTCATAGACTACCCAGTGTCGTACGAGTCTGCAGAGTGTCATTTGGAAAAATTTGAGAGAGTTGTCAGAAATTGTCAAATTGCAAGATATCCAATGTTTCTAGCCTAGTTCCAGAATCTGTCAAAAATATCATTGTTTCAGGAACAGAGCAGTAGCTATTGAGCATTCTACCATTTTCTGAGTTTGATCTTTTGAATCTGATCTAGTCTTCTGTTTGATCAATTTGAATCCTTTTTATCTTTTGTCAAAACCTTGTCATAACTATCAATCTTCAATCAATCAATCTTCAAAAACAAACTAAGTGTTGAGAACTCGTGTCCGCTATCTTTTGGGCAATCTATCCCATACATCCAGGGCACAGTTTCCTTCACCCACATCTCATCAGATCTTCAAAACTATCATAATCTTGACAAGGTTGCATCATCCGATTTTCTCGAATCAAATTGTTCTTCAGTTGTCTTCATCTGTTTCTTCTGTTTCATTCAAAGTTAATGGTGGAGACCAGAGCTTCTTCACACAAGAAATCAGAAGAAACATCTCAGAACTTACTTTTGACCAATACCCTGGGTCCAACTCTTGAACAACTCATCAAGTCAGGTATCTACGAAGACGACGGTCTCAGTAACTTTCGATTGAAAACTGGTTACATACCTCCTCTATCAACTCACAGAGGTAATCAACAAACTCCTCCTCAATCTATTCCAGGGAGCCCAAAAACTCCTACCATGTCTCAAGCAGGGACAAACCATGGTTCTCTAGGAGGAGGATCCCAGGGACACCATTCTCAACATAATGCCAACCAAGACCCTACACCCTCTGAAATCCATCGGTGTCAGAATGACGATGAATTCAAAAGAATGATGAGGCATTTCTTGAAAATGGATAGAGAGGCATACTTTTTGCAATTAGCCCAAGAAGGAGCTAAACTTCCTCCTCACTTCAATGTCGAAGATATCATCACGCATGAGGAAGAAACTCTGATGACGGCCATAATGAACCAGTTGCACGCTATGCAGGTCAAAATGAATAAAATAGAGAAAGAGAAGGAACCCAAGGAATTCTCCATGGAGGCCCTATGTCCTTTACTGTTTGACAAACACTTGTATATGCCTCCATTCCCAAAAAGAGTGGAGATACCAAAGTATGACAAATACGACGGACACTCTGATCCTCAAGATCATGTCAGAGAGTTCTGTATGCAATCCATGGAATTCATGCATGAACTTACTTATCTAATGCATCTTTTTCCTAGATCCTTGGGAGGAGCATCCATTCAGTGGTTTTCGAGATTACCTTCTACGATCAAAACTTTTGAGGAATTGATTAAATTTTTTTATCAACAATATTCCTACAATATTCAACATCTGATTACCATGATCGATATTTGTAACCTCAAGCAATATCCAGGGGAATCATTCCTAACTTTCCTCAAGAGGTGGCGAAAGAAGTTTTCTCTATATGCTAGACCAATTCCCGAAATGGAGAAACTTGAAATCTTTATCAATAACCTTGTTCCAGAGCTCAACTATCCATTACAAATGCAAGATCATGTATCTTTTGATAAAATGGTGGATAATGCAATCAAGATTGAGAAAGTACTTGTCAAGAAAGGAGAAATCACACTTCAAAAGGACAAGTCTGAATCTGGATCTAGCTCAAAAGATAAAAACAAGAGCTGGAATAGAAACAAAGGTATCCTCTTTGACAGTGTTGTTGACACTATCCACACCCCATCAAAGGCACCGGCCTACAATCTCACCCTTACCACCAAAGCCATTGAAGCTTCAGAGAAAAAATTTACCGAACCATCTCCAAAGAAGCCATTCAAATGATGGGATAATAAACGAAAGTTTACTCCCCTGGGAGAATCTTTGGAATCTACCCTGAGAACCCTGATAGCTGATAACATGATCTCTTTACCACCAATCCAAAAACTTGATCCAGATCCAAAACCATATTGGTGGAAAGATAATGAATTCTATGCTTTCCATCGGACTAAAGGCCACAGAACTAATGGATGCTTCCACTTGAAGCATACCATTCAAGACTTGATAGATCAAGGGGACATCACGATCGATAATCCTACTACCAATAATGATCACACAGCATTTACAGAACCTTTTCCACAACATGGCAAGGGAGTTTCCACTTCTCAGCGTAACATGGGGGAAAAAGTCAACTATGCCTACCCTGGAAACAATGCTGTCATCAATATGGTTGAACCATGTCTCTCTGAGAGCTGCAATGTCATCACAATTGTACGAAGAGATAGCAATCATTCCTCAGCTAATGCGGTTACCTGATCCCAAGCTCAGACTCATCTGAAAGGACAAACACCAAGTTCATCTAATGTCCCTAAGATACCTTTCAATCTCACATCTGCTTCTAAACAGAGGGTTGCCTTGAAATCTTCCAATCCAAAGGATACCAGACCTACATCTTACAGCATCGTACAACAACTCCAGCATACCAATGCCAAAATCTTTATGTTTGAGTTACTTCGAATATCTCCAGCTCACAGAGATATCCTAGACAAAGCTTTGCTCGGCTCTAATGTTCTTGATGATCTAGATCTAGACAGGTTCCAGACTATGGTTGGTCATCTAACGTCTCCACAATATATCTCCTTTTCAGAGGAAGATGACAACTCTTTGAGTCACCCACACAATCAGCCCTTACACATAGAAGTCTTGATCCAGAACCGTCGAGTCAAACATGTGTTGATAGATGGGGGCGCAGGCCTCAACATTTGTTCTTACAACTTAATCACACAGTTGGGATTCTCAAAGGTGGCTATTGATCCTCGAAAGAAGATCACCATAAAGGCCTATGATGAACAGGAAAGATCTTCTAAGGGCACCATTATCTTACCCATTCGAGTGGGTCCAGTCATCAAAGATACCACATGTCAGGTGCTCGATCTACCATTGGCTTATAATATCCTTCTAGGGAGACCCTGGATCCATGAAATGCAAGCCATTCCTTCTACGTATCATCAATGCTTGAAATTTCCCTATGAAGGAGTGGAAGTTACTATCCCAGTAGATCTGAATACAACTTGCAATACATTGAAGGAAAGTGCCGATAAGCTATTTCCCAACAACAGAGAATCTTTCATCAAGCAACAAAATGTCGCTTCCACATCTAATATGGATGACATTGCTAAAGATATCAATATCAAAGAAAATGGGATGGGAGAATACACTATAGAGCCAGTCTTGTCTCTGACATCTCTCCCAATCTCACCTAAGTCGTATGGCCAATCCTTGAAGCAGTCTAAATTAGAACCTAAGGAACCTATGGGAGCATACAAAAGACATTTTGTGGTGGAGCAAGTATCCAAACAAGAATTTGAAGAGGATGAAGTTGTGCTGGCATGGCTATATAAAGAGGATTCTGAATATAAAATTGTTCAACCTAGTGAATCTATAGCACCTACAATCCCTGCTAGTTCATATGGTCCAGGAAACAAATTGATAGCCAAGATGGGATATTCTGGTCAATGACCTCTAGGAATTAGGGGAAAGGGTCTTGTGACCCCCATTTCACATATTGGTCAAGCCAAAAAAGATACTGGTGGCATAGGGTTTAAAAAGAAACCCTATCATCTCAGAGGTGGTTGTTCTCATGTCATAGAACAAATTGCACCAGGAGAACCCCTTCTTAAGAAAGAAGAAACAGAACCCTCTGATGATGATTCAGATAGCTCTGAGCTTATCCCCTATGAAAAATTGCCTAAAGAGATCAAAGATCTTCTTGATGATACAGATGATCCTATCAGAAGAATTAATGTAGTAGAAACACAAGAACCTACTGTAGCGCAAGAGATGGTTGTACCACAAGAACCAGCCAATCTTGAAGGCAATCAAACTGATCAAGAAGCAGGGGGTAGTTATTCTGACACTGATTCCCATGAATATGAATTCAAGTCAGAGACTGAGGGTAATCCTTCTTGGGGTATTCATCCTGATTTCACGCACTTTCTAAGATTTCCTAGAGATTCTGAATCAGAAGATGAGTCAAATGATTATGAATGGGGTGCCATTCTAGAAGAAGATGAGCTTATAACAGAGAAATCTATTGATGTTATTCACCAATATGTCTCTCAACCCAACGTAAGTCTAGAGTGAAACAATGAACTTAACGTGTCTGATCCACCTATGGCTGAAGAGGACTCCCATGATGACGTTGAGCCTATTCACAAATTGAACATTTTGAGTTGTAATATCACCTTTGAACTTGAGCGTTGGGTTAGGACCAATGATGACATATCCACATCTGTGAACACCATATCCCAAGCCTTTCCCGCTTTGACTATCCAACGCCCTGATCTTATCGACCAAACTTCCACAAACCCAAACCATGGTATGTATACCTTCCCAAATGACTATGCCCTTGCCTGCTACCTCAATGCAGTTGAGCCTATGAGTACTTCCATCAGTGAACCGAGCGTTAGCATGACCGAGTCAGACATCAAATATCTTAGTCAGAAAAACAAGAGTAAAAAGAAAAAGAAAAAGAGTTCTGAGGGTGAAAACCACTTTGTGGCAGTCTCAGAACTGACAAAAGTAAAAAGAAAAGACGTATCTGAAGGTGAAAACCTCTCTGAGGCACCTAAGGATGAGATATTTGATGTCCTTTTGAGTCATTTATAGGATAGATCTCCAGTTCTAATTGAGCCAACTCAATCCATCAATTTGGGTACAACAGAGGAACCACAATTGGTACATATAGCACAATCTCTATCAGAAGAAGAGAAACAGAAATTCACTACATTCTTATCAGAAAAAAAGATCAACTTTGCATGGAAATATTTAGATATGCCAGGATTGGATCCCAATCTCATTATGCACCATCTATCCATTACTCCTGGAGTAAAACCAATCAAACAAAAATTGAGAAAGATGCATCCTCATGTTGCACTCTTAGTCAAAGCAGAACTAGAAAAACTCCTAAAAGCTGGATTCATCCGTGTCATAGACTATGCTGAGTGGATTTCCAACATTGTACCTATTTCCAAACCAGATGGTTCAATCAGAGTATGCACGGACTTTAGAGACGTGAACAGAGCATGCCCTAAGGATGATTTTCCACTGCCTAACATTGATATGATAGTGGACATGACTGCGGGCTATGAAATGTATTCCTTAATGGATGGCTTTTCTGGATACAACCAAATCAAAATTGCTCCAGAAGATCAAGAGAAAATAGCTTTCACATGTGCGTGGGGAACTTTCTGTTGGAATGTTATGCCATTCGGACTCAAAAATGCTGGAGCTACATATCAAAGAGCAATGACATCTATTTTTCATGATATGATGCATAGAACAATGGAGGATTACGTAGATGATACCTTGGCAAAATCCATGATTAGAACTGAACATCTAATAGACTTGAGCATGATCCTCGATAGAATGGAAAAATTTAGTCTTCGACTAAATCCTAAAAAGTGTGCTTTTGGAGTCACTTCTGGAAAGCTCCTAGGATACATCGTCTCCAAGAAAGGCATTGAAGTTGATCCAGCTAAGGTCAAGGCTATAATAGAGATGCAACCTCCCACAAATATCAGTCAAATGAGGACGTTGCAAGGTAGAGTTCAATCTATCAGAAGATTCATATCACAGCTAGCGAACATCTCACAGCCTTTTACAAAAACATTACATAAAGTTGTGACCTTTGCATGGAATGAAGAATGCGAGAACAACTTTAAACATATCAAGAAGTATCTATCAAATCCACCTATATTGATGCCTCCTATTCATGGGAGGCCATTAATATTATATGTCTCTGCAACAGATACATCACTGGGGGCATTGCTAGCACAGCATGATGAGAACAAGAAAGAAAGAGCCATCTACTATATCAGCCGAACTTTAGTGGCCTATGAGAAGAACTACTCAATGATAGAGAAGGCATGTCTCGCTATGATCTTTGCATCACAAAAATTGAGACACTACATGTTAGCTCATACCACTCATTTGGTAGCTAAAATTGATCCACTGAAATATCTCCTAAGCAAGGCTGCCCTCACAGGTAGACTAGCTAAATGGGTCATGCTCTTGAGCGAATTTGACATTGCATATGTTGAAAGAAAAGCTATCAAAGGATAGGTCATTGCTGATCAATTAGCTGAAGCACCACTGTTTGATGATACACCCATGCAAATGGAATTTCCTGATTCCTCTATCATGCACCTCTCTTCTAGAGCATGGCAATTATTCTTTGATGGCTCCTACACACAGAATGGATCTGGAGCAGGCATATTGTTCATCACTCCTCAAGGATACTCGATACCCAAATTATTCAGATTAAAGTTTCCTTGCACAAACAATATTGCTGAATATGAGGCACTTCTCAATGGTATGAAAATGGCAATACAGTGGAGAGTTACAGAGATGCACATCCATGGGGACTCACAACTGGTTATCCACCAAGTCAATGATGTATACCAAACCAAAGATGAAAAGCTCATTCCTTACAAGAGAATGGTAGATGATTTAAAGAAATACTTCATCTCTATCACGTTTGAGCAAATACCCAGAATGGAGAATAAGGCTGCTGATGCAATGGCGACATTATCTACTCTTTTACAGTAGCCCGAACATGAACTACGCTACGAGTTCCTGGTGGAAGCCCTATCCTATCCTGCATATGACTCCCCTGAAACCTGCATGATCTGCATTGTTGTAGATTATGACTCATCTCGCTAAAAAAATCTATTCTCCTATCTCCACGACCAAATCATCCCTGAGTCCTTTAACCATTTTGAGAAACGAAACCTTATCCGATCTGCATCCCGATATGTCATCATTGGTAATGATCTGTACAAACGAGGTCTAGATGGTACACTGCTTAGATGTTTAGAATGAGAAGAGTCTCAACGTGCATTAGAGGAAGTCCACGAGGGTATATGTGGGTCACACTCGAACGGTTTAACATTAGCTCGAAAACTTATTAGGGCTGGGTACTATTGGCCTGAAATGGAAAAAGAGGCTATTAAATTTGCTAAAAACTGTCAACAGTGTCAAGTACATGGCAACTTGATTCATGCTCCAGGGAGAGATCTGATTCCCTTTACTACACAATGGCCTTTTCAACAATGGGAATTTGATCTCTTAGGTGCTATCCATCTGCACTCTTCTAATGGACATACCCATATAATCATAGCTACAGATTATTTTACAAAATGGGTAGAAGCAGTTCCTCTAACACAAGCAACAGGGAAACAGATCTCTATGTTCATCCTGAACTACATCATTTGCAGATATGGGATCCCTCACTCTATAATCATAGATAACGGGGGACAATTCAAAAACAAGGACCTAGATGACTTATGTGCCAAGTTCAAAATTACTCAACATTGGTCATCTATCTACTATCCTCAAGGGAACGGACAAGCTGAGGCTTCAAACAAAAATCTCCTGAAGATCTTACACAGAATAGTGAATAAAATAGGAAGAGACTGGCATCTGATGATCAATCCAGCTCTCTGGGCATACAGAACTAGTATCAGAACACCTACAGGGGCTACACCTTTTGCTTTAGTTTATGGGTCTGAAGCGGTACTGCCTATTGAGGTTGAAATCCCATCACTCAGGATCAGAATGCATGGACTTGTCACTGATGAAGACTACAGAGTGTCGAGGTTACAAGAACTTGAACTACTAGATGAGCGTAGACAAGCAACGTATGATCATCTTAGAGTGTGTCAGAAAAGAATGTCTAGAGGCTACAACAAGAAAGTCAGACATAGAGAATTTCAGGTTGGCGATCTAGTGTTGAGAGAAAATCCTAAAAATCAATCACATCGAGAACGCAAGGGGAAGTTCGAACCCAATTGGTTAGGTCCCTTTGTTATCACTGCTACTTTTTGCTCTGGTGCCTATCAACTCTCAACGACTGAAGGAGAACAGCTCCGAGAACTAATCAACGTTCTCCATCTGAAGAAATTCTACGCCTAAGGCATTTAGTGCTTGGTAAATGTCCTGAAAAAAATCTTAAAAATCAGAAAAAGTCCTGAAAAAATGAACATCTTGGTGAAAACCTAGCAATAGGCGCCTTGATGATTCACAAAAAAAATCAAAAAATATCAAAAGTACAAAAAAAATTGAAAAAATGAAAAATACAAAAAAATAAAAAAGAAGAAAAAGTGCCTTGGTGAAAACCTGGAAACAGGCGCCTTGGTAGCAAAAATAGAATCTCTACCAAGATGGTGAAAACCTGGCAAATAGGTGCCACTTGTTCCAAAATGCTCCATCTATCAGCACAATCTTGGTCTTTCCCAGCTTTCAGTCTTGCTTTAGTTTGTACATATCTCCCGGTTTGTTTCTGCATATCCTGGTTTCAATAAGTTGGTCTGTACACCAATCAGCTCAAGCATCTGTATCCTATCAATGTTCAAATTTGGGGGCAATCAATGTCATATCCTATGGTCTCCCATGTATCTTAGACATTTCCTATCCAGTCAGAGTCCTTTGAAGCTTCCTGTTGAGTCTGTCTGTCTGTCTCGTCTCTAGCAAGGATTTTGCATCAACAACAATCAAACATCAAAACTCAACTGAAAACAATCTGTGCTTTTCATGCTTTTATCTCCTTGTAGGCTTACTGATTCGCATTGAGATTTTTGCATATTGTGTCCCTTCGAGCTCTTCAATGATGTCCTTTACAGGATTTAGAGAGTGATGACTGGGGGCATAATCTTTTCTTTGTCTTCTACTTGTATGTAAAAATCTAACAACTTTGGAAATTTTGGATTGAAATGGTGTCTGACTGTAAGAGCCTCTATCTTGAATTGGATGGCCATGCATACCTCGACCATTGATACCCAAAAAAAATTCAAGGATGTTTGATCTAACTACTATCTTTTTGAGTAAGTTCTTTCTCCTACTGTGGAACGCAATCTTGCCTAAGGATGTGAACGATAAAGGGTCACTACGGGTAATTCACATTGGATTTAAAATGATCTCTTGACTGTTTGATGTGTTTGCAATGCAAGGCGTACTCAGGTCATCACGACGTGTATGTTTTGATGCTTGTACAAATTGCTATATCAAAATGGACATGATATTCAGGTCATCCTGGCATTTGTGCCTTGATGCTTATATTTAATCCGACATTTTGAAAATAAAGTCAATATTCATATATCCATGGTTGTTGACCAGTGGGTGTTGTATTGGTTCTTGAGCGTTACAAATCAATATTCATATGTCTATGGTTTCGTAGCTAATGGGCATTGTATTGATTTATCCAGTTACCTAAAAGTTCAATGATGATAACAAATCGACATATGATCAGTGACTAGGTCCTCGGTCTTAGGTTGCATTTCATTTTGCATGTCTCATTTCATTTTGCATGTTGCATGATCTCACAATGATTAAACGAACTCCAATGCTTAAACGATTCTTCAAATCGCATCTTCAAATCTAACAAGAGCTAAATCTCACATGAAGGTTCCTCCAATGAAATAGCAAGTAGAATCCTTTTTCGGGATCAAAATTCAAATCTGAGATCATTCATATTATTAACTACTTGCATAATCAACCTTTAATCATCACAGAAATCTAGTATTCAACTTAACTGATTATCTTACATCAAACTATCAAATTTCAACTTGGTCAACCATGGTCAACTCATGGTCAAACCTAGTCAAATTCGGTCTCCAGGACCTCCAAACGATGCAGAATGCATTCTCGGACGTAAATAACCACTTCTCAAATCAATTAACTGCTTCTAAACTATAACGCTGACTTTTCTTGTCAGATTTCAATTTTAATCCCGAAGGGGGCATGGTATTGCACATCATTCAAAGTCTGTAAATCAAATTCTATCGATCAAATCTATCAATATCTTTCATCAGTGATCAAGACAACAATCATGTCTAGTCGTTGATTCATCAAAAGTCCTCATCACTCGAGGCAAATCTATCATCACTTGGGGCATATTAGATTCATCAAGATCCATATCAATCTGGTATTCTCCTAATCTTGTAAACTGTATCAGTTTTTGCAACCATCGGATCATAGTGTTCTTTCCTTGGTTCTTCGACAACTGAAGGATTCGGATGTGATACTTGCTAGTTCTGCTAAGACAATCGAGTCTAGAATGGGTCACTCACTTCTTATCAATCCTAAGGTTCAGAATCAGGCATTTTGACACTTTTTCGCAATCATAGGTTCATTTGCTTCTACAGTGAACATTATCTTTGGTCATTCAAGACCTATTATCTCCATATCAATTCAATATCAATCAGCTTCTATCTCATATCAATTATCAATTTCGAATCAGTTTCATATCTCTATCAAATACAGACTATCTTTGAACCACTGCGCTTCGCACAGTAATTCAAAGAGGGGCAAAATGTAATACCCCAAAAATGGGCTATAAGTTCATTAATCTCCGACATCTTCAATTCGAATGAAATCGACATCAAAGTCCTAACCTAAGGCACATCTAAACATCATCAAATCATAATTGATTATCTTAAATTTTGCATCGGGGAATATTCTTAGTAATATTCCTAATTATCTTAATTATCTTTAATTTAATGATTATTTGGCGATAAATCACATTTATCCTAAGTTTGATTAATTGAATATTTTCATATTTAATTAATTAGATTTAATATTTGCCACTTAATTGTGTAATTAAACTTAATTCTATCTATTATTAATTGTATTATTTAATTTTGAAAATAGATCAAAATTCCTATCTTTAATTGATTAAATTCTTATTTAATTAATTAAAACATGTTGTCATTATTTAATAATATAATTTTTAATAAAAGTTTGGTAAAATAGTTAATTAACCCATAAATTAATTGTTTTATTTCAAAAATCAGTTGAGTTGAGGATAAATCACTTTATTTATTTATTTAATTCTTAATTATTATGCATATTCAAAAGAAACAGTTAAACTCCAAATCAGAAAATCAATGCAAGTTATTGACTTTTTGGAACTCAACATCCTTTTGGAGTTCAAAAAGCTGATCTAAACTCTAATTTGAGTTAAAAAGCTATTTTTGCATGATTTTGAGAATTAACTATCTTTTATGATCAGATAACTCAAAAATCAAGATGAGTTAATTTGAGTGATTTATGGCTTTCTTCCATGCACCTCCAAAGCCCTGGATTTCTATAAATTAAAGGCTTCAGCTCTTCACAAATCATCTCATATTTTGCACAATCACGCTGGAGAATTGGAATTGAAGAATCAAAGCTCTTGCGAATCGGCATTTTTGTGAGATCAATCTTATTTTTGCATTCATATTTCATATCATTATTAGATTAGCATAGCATATCAGTTTTCAATAGCATTCATATCATATCAGTTTTTATCATTCTTATTGCATAGAAAATATCAAAAATATAGATTAATTGCATTCAATTTCATATCCATCTTTTGCATTCAAATCCTTCATTTAGGTGTCGTCTAGGTCACTGATCTCGATTACAATCTAAGAACATTAATCTCGCACCTATTAGAAGGCAGTAAATCGCTTGGTTAGATAGCTTTCAATTTTGCATGATTTTGATTATAGCTAACCTCTAATGTTTTACTGAGTGTTGTGTCTACAGATTAGGTACAATTTTCACACACACAGAATGATCAATTGTCCCTATAGCAACAATGCCATCTATCACATTATCCCGAATGAAGACTAAATCTGGTGTGAACTCAACTATCTTCCCTGACCCACTGAGTGTAATCTGATAAATTGAGAGGAGGTTTATAGATAGAGATGGAACATATAATTCATCATTGAATGTGCCATCATGAATGAGTACAAAACCTTTCCCATAGATTGGCATAACAGTGTTATTCCCCATGAGAATGTGAGGAATAGGAGAAGCCTCAAAGAAGAGAAGATCTCTGGAAAAGATGCCATATGGTGAGAAGCACCTGAATCCAGTATCCAAGGGACTTGTGAAGGGGATGCAATAGAAGCCTGTAATGCATGACCCTGTCCAAAATCCTATCCAGATGTCGAAGATGAGGTAGAAGACTGAAAAGCATACCCCTGTCAGGTGGAAGAGGATGGAGAGGAAATAGTGCTCTTCTGAAGGACAGCTTGCAAATCTACAATCTATTTTTCATAGCCATCAAATCTCTTCTAAAAATAATGTGACTCATCATGAGGTCCCTTCTGACAATAGGAACATGTAGGGCTCTTAGTCTTCTGTTTCTCCTTCTTAGAAGAAGATGGTGGGCTAGTAGAGTGCTGAGAAGAGGAATCAGATATATGCTTCAGCTTCTGCTTCTGTGTATCCTAAGGTGTCTTGGCAAGAAATGCCTGTGACTATGAACCTGTAAGTGAATCCATTTGATTGAACTTGGACTTCTCACGTGTCAACCTATCACAAAAAGTCTCAAAAGAGGGCATAACATGACAAGCACCCAGTGCATCCATAGTGGAGTAGAAGGTAGAAGTGAAAATCTGATAAGGGCCATGAAGCTTTGAGAGTATCAAAAAGATACACTCATCATCTGACTTCATCTTTCCAGCAACCTGTAAATGGATCGAAGAGACTTGAACTTCATCAAGAAGTCCTCAATGCTAGTGAATGATTCAGGTACCAAGGAGGTGAACTATGCATCTATCTGGAGAACCCTGAACTGATTCATTGTGCCAAACAAGGTGGAAAACTTGTTCGACATATCCCTGAGGGTGGTCAAACCATCTAGGTGGAACAACAACCCATCTGAAATGTTCATGGAAATGAGGCCCATTGCCTCATCCATCCTATTTTTGTGCATAAGAGCCTCATAAGGCCTCTATAGAACTGGTTGAGCCTCATCGAGGCATGACCATAGCCCTTTTTCCATAAGAAATATGGTCATCTGCCCTTTCCAAGTGTGATAGTTGTGAGGTGTAAGGTGAGTGACAGAAGAGTCTGCCATTCAAAGAAAGAAGACAGAAGTAGAAGGGTCTTTCTAAAGTAAAGTACAGAAAGTAAAGAGCACCCCCCCACAAAGTATAATACTATCCCTCGTACACAATAAATTACTATGAAAGCACAAGAAATGAGAAAAAAAATTGAGTTCTAGAAGCAGAACAGGAGCACAAAAGGTGCGTCTTTGACTGTTGTAGACACGCAAAATTGGACAAAGTGCTTTTAAAATGGCAAAAATCAATAAAAATGCACTAAATCATCAAAATGCTTCAAATCAAGTAAAAATGGACATAATTAATAAAATGGACAAAATCAATTAAAACAAAACAGAAATTAAATGATGTTAAATAATTAAATCAAAGCTTAAAGGGACCAAAAACAATATATAATTGATTTTAATTAATTAATTGTATAGTTGTTTTAATCAAAAATCCAAATGAACCCATTACCCATACATGGATAAATTTAATTAATTAATTGAATTTAATAAATCCTAATTTCTTTCAACAAAGTGATTGAACCAATGAAAATTGAGGACAAAAAGACATAAATCACTCAAACATTTAAATTGTCCAAAGCTTTGAAACCATTTAAAGGCTTGTCCCCTCATTTGTCCCCCCATTTATGAACAAAGCAAAGTATTTGACTCAACCAAGGGATAACCATGATTACTTCACTCCAACCCCTACCCTTGGACATTTACTATAAATATAAGGCATTTTGGAGAGCATTTCCATCTTAGAACTTCATTTGCAAAGCATTGTTGTTATAGGCAATTGAGTGCATTCTAAGAGCAAATTAAGAGCATTTAGAGCAATTATCATTGTAATTTGTCAATTTGAGCTAGATTAAGCATTGAATGAGCATTGTAGAGGCATAGTAGAAGAATATAAAAGCATAATTCTCATTTTAGAGGTGTCACTAGTGAGGATCTAAGCTGAGAGCTTCATTTACCACTTCTTTCTAGAGAACCATGAGATGTTCTAGATTATAGTTTCATTTTAAATTAGATTTGCATTGTATTTTCTTTAAATTGATGTTATTAGATCTTTATTTCATGAAGGTGATATTCATCATCACACAAATGGCACCCACCATGGGGCTCTAGGCCTCATTTCATCATTTAGATCTTCATTTACATACTTGTATTCTCTATTTTCCGTGTTTATCTTGCAAGAAATTGGTGAAGTCACGCTTACAAGAGATTTGTTCACACTGGCAGTCATTTTACTACTGCCTACAATCTCTGTACTAACACAGTTTAGTTAGAGATTCATGCCTGCGACCGTAAAGTATTCAGCCTTTGCTTCTTCAAGTCACGCCTGTGACTCAAGGAGTATCACCTTGCTTGATTTTATTGTTGCATATCTTAAAGCTTTGCTTCACACTTTTAATTAATAGTTATGCCTATGATTCTTGAAATATCGCTTAGTTGAAATTTGTTATCGCTTAAGTCCAGGCTTTGCTTGACAATTTTCAAATTACTATCACACTTTAGATATTTCAGTTTCTGCTTACTGTTAGTTAAAGTGTCACTTTGCAATAATCATTTTCTGCAATTTAAAGTTCTATTCACGCTTAGAAATAAATTGTACACGCTTTTTTGATTTTCAGTACCACCTGTGGCACTGCAGAGTGTCGCTTGATATCTGTAAAATTACACCTGCGAACATTTTGTTTCCGCCTATTAGCTAGACGATGTCGCCTATTACCTGTTGTCTATATTTACTATTTAATTGATTAAAACACTCATCTAACATTCTGTTTATGTGATTTAACAGTAAATGAACAAACATTCAAAGGTGTAGAAACCTGAAAGCGGATTCAACCAAGAGGGAAAGGCACTAGCTAAGAAGATAAAGAAGGAAAACATAGCACATATCAAGTTTGTTCTAGAGTTAACACAAGAGGAGGATAATCAGGTATATCAAAAATACCTTGTTGTAATTAAAGCTTATAAATGGAAATTTGTCTCTCTTAATTGGATCTTTAGTCCTTAATTCAAGTTTTTATTTGAAAATTTTGCAAATAAGCTCTAGAAGATTCATACATAAGTGTTGTTCTTTCCAATTTCCATTTTGGTTTCCCCTCATAGTGTTTGTTAGTGTTGACTAAATTTCTGGTGGACAAGCACATTTGGTGAAGGACCTTGCCAAGGTGAGTGAAAAACAATGATGAAACCTTTCAAAAATGCCCCTAGCTTAGGCTAGCTACAAGGAAAGGTATTTTCCTATTCAAGCTTGCATTTGATTAAATTGCGGCATTCCTTTTGGTATAAGCTTGAGATAAAATAGGAAATGAATTTCACACTTTAATTTTAAGAATCTCCTTGTCAAGAGATTGGGAAAGAACAAACGTGTGTCTAAGTGTGTGGAATAAAGAAAGACAATAGGGATATGCTCTTCACTCTTTGAGTGAACCAAACTCCCAAACTTGTCAACCTAAGTTCATTTCTTGTTTTTCATATACATGCTAGAGATTTAGTGGGCTCACCTCCCAAGTTTTCCTTAACAAGGCCAGTGAGAGGGACAGCCCAAAGTGGGATACACTCACTTTTGCCATGGGAATCCAACCCACTCTAAAATGAAATGCATGTATCCTTAATGGGGTGCATGACAAATGGATTTTAATTTTTCAACCTTCCTCTAGTAGTCCTCACGGATTACACATAATCATACTTCGGTGCATGTGGGAAGCCTCCTTGGAGGATGAGAGATTGAAGTCTATTTGAACAGAATATATACTAAAACCTGGATAAAATAGCAAGGCCACCTTATAGAGCCATGTTTACAAGCCAAAATTGACTTTAGGTAGGCTGTTTGGAATTCTTTCTTGTGATATACTTGTGAAAAACATTGGAGAATATACACATTAGAGTGTTGTTAGGGACATAATGACAAAGTGACGTGTGTGTTGTGATTTTTTTTCTATTTTCAAACAAAGAAATTTCAAAAGATTGATCTTAAACGTTTAAAAATCCAAAATCTTACAAACTGGTTAGAGAAGTGTTGCCTATGCACAAAACAAACTCGCCTATCAGAGGTTCAATAACACCTGTGACTTGTTTAAAAATGTGTAGACACAGTTAATTCACACCTAGAAAATTTTCAAACATGCCTGTCAAAATTGGAAACTCGCTTAATAATAGCAAAGTGCCACCTATACATCTACAGTGTGACACCTAACGATAAACCAGTTCATGCTTATAGAAGTTTTAGTCATGCCTACACTCAAGCCAATGATGCCCAAAAATCTAAAAGGGAAAATAGAGAGTATTTACAGGGGAGGTCATAAAATTTTGAGCACATATTTGAGTACCCTTTTTCGCGTTCTTACTGCTCCAACTTTCAGCTCGATAAAAAATCTTGTTTCTATATCATTGTTGCAAACTCAACAAAGGATTAGACCCCGAGTAATATCAACTCTTACTCTCCAAGGTTCATGCCTGCTATTACTAGATCTTACTACATCAAACAAACCTTTCAAGTAGACAGGACCTATTTGAGACAAGAGCTCCATTACCCAGGAGATGAGTCTACCACTCCTAGAATACCCCAAAAATCACCCAAACAAGAAAGTGGAAGACAACATGATGTACTATGGTAGTTTGGGTGGTAAAGATAATGGGGGCATTGACACAAATAACCAAGGCAATACCAATAATGGAGGGGTAGATCAAAATGCTCAAGGGATTGACAACACTCACAATAAAACTAACACCGAAGCAACGACAGAAGATGCCACGGATGAAAAGGTTAGTGAGGCTATCTAATGTCCCTATTTTTGAAAGCTCATGGAAAAGGCAATGGATAGAGATAGAGAAAAGTACTTTCTAGACTTAGCACAAAAAGGCCTCAAGCTTCCTCGTGACTACTATGTTAACCAACTCAAACTACCAAAATTTGAGGAGAGTACCTTAGACATCATGAATAAGCAGTTCAAGATGTTCCAAATGTAATTGGATACCATTAAGCAAAGTGAAGCTCCCAAGCCTTTCTCCATAGAAGCATTGTGTACATTCCCATTTGATAAAAGCTTGGTCATGGTGCCATTCCCAATCAATGTAGTGTTCCCTAAGTATGACAAGTATGAAGGAACGTCGGATCCCCAAGACCACTTACATGAGTTTTGTGCATTGAGCCTAGAGTTCATGCATGATACAACATATTTAATGAGACTATTCCTGTGAAGCTTAGGAGGCATGGCTATGGAGTGGTTTTCTAAGTTACCCTTTGGCATTAAGACCTTCAAAGAGTTAGCTTCAAAATTTGTGGCCCATTACTCATATAACATCAAGCATGAGGTCACGATGATAACATTATGTAACACTAAACAAAAGGATGGAGAGGCATTCCTCACTTTCCTACAAAGATGGAGGATAGTTTTTGCAAGATATCCTAGGAGTGTGCCTGAAAAAGAGAAGATGGATATCTTCATAAACAGTTTAAGCAATGAGTTGAATTACTGATTACGAATGCAATGTCCCAAGACCTTCCAGGATTTAATTGAAAATGGAGTAACAATGGAGGAAGTGTTGGTCAAAAGTGGATAACTAAAATTGTATAAAGATAATAAGAACAACTCCAACAATGGCAACAATCAGAAGAATAATTGGTTCAATAGTAATAGTCAGTAGAAGAACAACAATAAGGGAATTGTTAATGATGGTGTGGTGGAGTCTAGCAACTTGAAGGTGGTCTCATTTTATCTTACAAGGACACCTAATTAGGTGAATAATACCAATCAGACATCCAATGCACCTTCCAATAACAACAATGCCAATAAGGGCAACCAAGGAAATAATGCAAGAAATAATAAATTTGATAAATATTTGGTGCCCACTCCTCAAAGGAACTTCACACCCTTGGCTGAACCCCTCAAAAAGGCATTAAAGACTCTCATGGCTAATAATGTCATTACTTTACCTAGCATTCAGCCTTATGAGCCAAATAACAAGCCTAGTTGGTGGAATGCCAATAGCCATTGTGAGTACCATAGGATTTGAGGGCACACAACAAATGAATGCTTGCAGCTAAAGAATAGTGCAAGACTTAATCAATAATGGCATGATCACCATTGATGGACCTCAAAGCAATGAAGATCATATAGCATTCAAACAACCTTTTTAGAAACATGACAAAGGGGATTCATCTAATGGCAAGAAACAAAGCACCAATAACATTAACTTTGCACCACCTTATGATAACATTGTGAATGCTATAATAATCAATGAATAGCCCCAAAAAGAGGCATCAAATATCATTACCAGAGGGCAAACTTCTAGAATGACCCTACAAGGGGTTACTCCTAAAATTATTAGCACTCCACAATCCAACATTGTGGTCAAACAACCTTCTACAGTAGCAAAACCTTATAGCTTGGTTGATCAGTTGCAAAGAACTCCAGTGCAAATCTATATCTTGGAGTTATTGAAGTTATCCCCTAACCATAAGGATATTTTGGAAAAAGCTCTAATAAAGATAAACATTCCTACTAACTTAGAAGAGGAAAAGTTCCTAAATATGGTAGGTCATCTTGTGGCACCTCATTGTCTCTCATTTTTTGACCAAGATGACATGTCTATAACCCATCCTCAAAATCTACCATTGCATATAGATGTATTAATAGAAAGGCATAAAGTCAAAAGAGCCCTCATTGATGGAGGAGCTAGCCTTAATATTTGTACATTAAGTCTTGTTAAATCCTTAGGGTTGTCCAAGTCTTGCATTGACCCTATGAAAAAAAATCACTATCATGGCTTATGATGAAGCTGAAAGGGCCTCTAAAGGCATGATTGTATTGCCCATTCAACTAGGACTAGTCAAGAAGGACACCAATTGCCAAGTATTGGACATGAAGCTAACTTATAACATTTTGTTGGGGAGACCATGGATCCATGAGATGCAAGCAGTCCCATCCACATACCATCAATGCATCAAATTTCCGTATATGGGTGAAGAAATCACTATTCAAGGGGATTCAAACCCGTTCCAATATTGCAATGCACTCAAACCCCTTCATGGGTTATATATTCCACATAACCAGGAAGGAATCATTCAAAGAGTCACCATTGAAGATACCAAAATGGATGATCCGGTCATAACATTAAATGCTACTCAAAACCCTCCTCAAGCTAGCTCAACGACATCAACTAAGGGAAAGGAAAAGATGAGCTATGAGGGTCCAATTACTAATGAGGGTTCATACCAAACTCCCAAATCAGAGATAGTACCCTAAAAACCTACTAGAGAAGAAAAAGATGAAGCTAAAAAGGAAAACTACATGAAAATGGATAAGATGATGGAAGCATTTGACAAACAATGCAAAATTAGTTCTAAAGGAGTAGGGGAATACTCTGTTTCCCTATTTGACATGCCCACATCTCCAAGAACACATGGTAAACCATCAAAAGAACACTTGCCTCATAAGTACAACTCTTACTTCGTAAGAGAAAGTGACAAAGTAGCATTCGACAAAGAGGAGAATGAAGTCCTTCAATGGCTTTATCATGATGAGGAAGATATTTCAAACACTCCCATAGAAAGAATCTAGCATGTTAATATACAAACCGAGCAATATGGGAAAGGGTTTGAGATAATGCAGAAAATGGGATATAAGGGAAGAGGACCCTTAGGCCAAAGAAATAGAGGATTACTAGAACCCATTGAACCTACTTGGAGGGCAAAAGAAGAAAAATCTGGAGTAGATTACCAATACAAAGGTGAAAGCTCTAGCCCAATGCAAGACGTTTATCCTCAAGTAAATGCCTTAGAATCCAATGGAGATAGTGATGACTCCCGAGATTATGAGTGGGATACCCTATTAGATGAATCATGTCAAGATAAGGAGGTGATTGTAATACATACTTATGCAAAGATCCCAAGGCAAGAAACTCAAATCAATGAAGAGCCTAATATCCAAGATCTTAACATAGGGCACGCACCTACCAATCAAGCATGGATAGAGACATTTCAGATGCCTTCAAAGGTGGGAGATTCAAATGTTAGTTTTAATCCACTCGTGGCTTTTCCCACATTGTTTCCTACAGAATTCAAAGAGGACTCAAGTGAAGGGGATTTTGACCCTTCTTCCATGGACCATCTCGAGGAAGCTCACATCATAGATCTAAATGATACAATGTATGAACCCTCAAAAGAAGTCATGTCCATAAACCCTATTGATGACATTTTACCCAATGAATCCTTACTTTTGATTCATCCAGACCTTATTGATTGGGACCAAACCGAGCCAAATGACTTACTTTATTTTCCAAATGACCAAGCAATGAGCCAATACCTTAATGCAGTTGAACCCTCTTCCACCAATGAATTTGATACGAACACGATGAGAACAGCAAGGGTCCATTCTCTTAGTCAAAAGAAAAAAATTTAAAAAAATTAAAAAATGAAAAGTTCTAGTGATGAAAACCACTATGTGGCACCACTAGAACCAAAAAAAATAAAGATTGAAGACGTTTCCTATGGTGAAAACCCAAGTGTGGCACCAAAGGAAGAGAGATTGGATACCTTGCCCAAACATGAGGAAGAAAGGTCACCTATACTCATAGAACTGATAAAAAAGGTCAACATTGGGACATAATTGGATCCAAAATTTATACACTTGGCAGCATCACTTACACCTCTAAAAAGAGAGGATTTCATCAAGTTTTTCCAAGAACAACAAGTGAACTTTGCATGGTCATATGCTGACATACCTGGATTGGATCCTTATTTCATAATGCATCATTTGAATGTTAGACTCGAGGTTAAACCTATGAAGCAAAAGTTATGAAAAATGCACCCGCATGTGGCTCTCCTAGTGAAGGCAGAATTGGAAAAATTGTTAAAGGTTGGATTTATAAGGGCAATAGCATATGCTGAATGGATCTCTAACATTGTACCAGCCACAAAGCATGATAAATCTATTCATGTGTGTACGTATTTTAGAGACTTGAATCTTGCATTCCCTAAGGATGATTTCCCACTTCCGAGCATAGATGCCATAGTGGATTTGACAGCAGGTCACTCCATGTACTCATTAATGGATGGTTTTAGTGGCTACAATCAGATAAAAATTGCACCCAAAGACTAAGAAAAGATAGCCTTTACTTTCCCTTAGGGCACCTTTTGTTGGAACATCATGCCCTTCAGCCTTAAAAATGTCGGAGCCACATATCAAAGGGCCATGACAACTATCTTCCATGACATGATGCACACCTTTTTAGAGGATTATGTGGACGACATACTAGAAAAGTCTCACAAAAGATAAGAACACCTCCAAATTCTAAGAAAGATATTCATTCAGTTGGAACAATTCAAAGTTAGATTAAACCCAAAGAAATATGTCTTTGGTGTCCAATCCGGCAAGCTATTAGGCTATTTAGTTTCTACTAAAGGAATTGAAGTGGACCTGAAAAAAGTACAAGTCATAATGGACATGGAGATACCTAAGAACATCAGCCAAATGAGATCCTTACAAGGAAAAATACAATCCATAAGAAGGTTTATTTCTCAATTGGCTAAAAAATGTCATTCCTTCACCAGATTGCTACATAAGGATACTATATTCATGTTGAATGAGGAATTTGATCAAGCTTTCACATTATTGAAGACCTATTTAATAAATCCACCTATTCTCATGCCACCAATCAAAGGCAAAGTATTGCTTCTATACATATCTGCTACTGAAAGATCCCTAGGAGTGCTTTTGGCGCAAGAGGATGAACAAGGAAAGGAAAGAGCTATCTACTATTTGAGTAGGACATTGATTAAATATGAACTTAATTACACATTCATGGAAAGAGCTTGCCTAGTAGTGGTGTTTGCATCTCAAAAGTTGAGACATTATATGTTGATGCATAAGGTCAAGCTAATTGCCAAAATTTACCCTCTCAAGTATTTGTTAAGCAAAACTGCCTTAACGGGTAGGATAGCCAAGTGGGTTATGATATTGAGTGAATTTGACATTGAGTATGTTGATAGAAAGGAAATAAAAGGGCAAGTGATAGTAGATCATCTAACTGAGAATCCCATGACTTCTACACAAACCATTCAAGTGGAATTTCTGGATTTTGCCATTGTAAACATAGAAGCAAAAACATGGAAGTTATACTTTGATGGCTCCTATACTCAAGGAGGTTCAAGGGCCGGCATACTATTGGTTATTCCTCAAGGCTACACCATTCCTAAATCCTACAAGCTCTTGTTTCTATGCACAAATAATATAGTGGAATATGAGGCACTAGTCATAGGCATCAAAATGGCCTTAAAGTGGAACATCACGGAGCTACAAATTTATGGAGATTCTCAACTCATCATCAATCAAGTCAACAATGAATATAACACCAAAGATGAAAAGTTGATGCCATACAAGACTATGATTGATGGATGGAAGAAGTATTTTGCCTTGATCACTTTTGAGTAGATTCCTAGAGAGAAAAATAGAGCAACTGACGCCATGGCCACCTTGGCTTCCTTGTTACAAAAACCAGATCAAAATGAGAAGTATGAGTTCTTGGTGGAAGAGTTGGTGAAACTGGCATTCAACCTTCCTAAAACCCAAATTATTTCCCTATTACATGGACATGACTCCCCTTGGTATGGCCCTATATACACATATCTCAAAGGCCAAGTGCTACCTTTAGACCAATCCCGAGCCCAAAAATGCAATTTCATACGCCAATCAGACTGTTACATAATCCTTTCAGAAACATTGTATCATAAGGGTCTCGATGGGATGTTACTTAGATGTCTAGAGGAAGAAGAATCTAAGTTAGCTTTACAAGAGGTCCACGAAGGCATTTGCAGGTCACACTCAAGCAGTTTAAACCTAGCCAAGAAAATCCTTCGCTTAGGGTATTTCTGGAAAACATTAGAAAAAGATGCTTGCCATTTTGTGAAGATATGTAGCAAATGCCAATATGATGGTGACATGATACATGCACTGGCATAGGAATTACACCCATTTGTTACACCATGGCCTTTCTATCAATGGGGATTTGATTTGATTGGGGTGATCTACCTACCTTCTTCAAATGGGCACAAATACATCATAACCACAACAGAATATTTCACTAAGTGGGTAGAGGCAGTTCCTTTGATAACAGCAATCGGCAAAAAAATTTCCATGTTTATCTTGAATCACATCATTTGCCGATATGGTATTCCTCATGCCATAATAATAGATAATGGAAAACAATTCAAAAACAAGGATGTTGATGAACTTTGTGCTACATTTCATATCACTCACCACTCCTCATCAATCTATTACCCTCAGGGAAATGGGCAAGCCAAAGCCACGAATAAGAATATCTTAAAAAATTTGAAGAGTTCGGTCAATAAATCAGGAAGGGATTGGCATGTGCAAATTAATCCAGCATTATGGGCCTATAGAACTAGCATAAGAACACCCACGGGAGCCATGCCATTCTCATTAGTCTATGGGGCCAAAGTAGTTCTACCATTAGAGGTTGAAATACCATCTCTACGAGCATTAATGATAGAGTTGTAAACAAAAGGCAAGAAATCAAACTCATTCTTCACCGCGAACTTTAGCATTTTGAGAGCAGAAAATTTCCAGAGCAATCAAGCGATTCAAACACTTTTGCGAAAAGAATTCTTTGTGAGCTACCATGGCATCATCCAGCACTTCAGCGATGAAAGGATCAGAAATGATAATCAAAGGGGAATGGAGAGCACTAGATTTCAAACTCATGCCCGCAATTGCAGCAGCCCTAGACCCGAACGGAGCTCAATCTCAGATTCCTCCTAAGGTACTACTTGTTAACGATATTCGCAATCATTTCAATTGTGCAATTCAAGAGATGGGAAACCTAGAGCTAGATATTGTGCATGAGGAACTATGTGTTAATGGTGTTCTAAAACCAGAGCACAAACATTTGGAAGACAAGGGATTAGTTCACATTACACATTTACCTCGAAACTTTTGGGAGAAATGGGTTAGATACATTCTCAGCCGTGTACATGAAGGCAAGATTTGGCTTGAGCAACCCATAGAGATCACTAAGAAGATGATTCACAAAATCACTGGTCTTCCCATGTTAAATAAAGTTAAAACTACCAAAACCCTAGGTCGGCCGAAACTGGAGAAGAAAACCCTAGCCAAGTGGGATGGTAGAGGCATGAAAGTAAGCAGCATTACTGATGCTGAACTGAAGTTTGGAACACACATCATTGCCCATAAAATATACAGTTCAAGTCGACAGAATAGTGTTGTTTCCTGCGAAGCCATAGACCTAGCATACAAAGTGGTAAAGAATAATTTATCATTTGACCTTGCAGATTTGTTTTTAAAACAGTTTAACAAGAACATGGAAAGCATTCAAACTTCCAAAAACAATCCATGTAAGTTTGGATCTCTACTGGTCTATTTATTTTTCTATGTTAAGAAATTCTTCCCTTCCAAAGGAAAAGTAGTATGGAGAAAGGATGTGCCAATTCTTTATGAGATAAATGAATATATTTCCGAAATGGGTGAAAATTTTGAGAACATCATGGATAGTTATTTTGAGTCTTTCAAGGAGAAAATGAATGACAGATTCTAGATTCCACAGAAGTTGGTGGAGGATTATAAGGATGATATTTGTTTCATGGTGGACTATGACAGAGTATACATTCAAGCAGCTAAACCGAGGATTGTACATGTGAAACCTCTTCCTTATGAGGTAAACATTGATGAAACAAAGAATATCATTGAAGCCCTCCTTAATCAGCCTGTTAATCCCAAAGCTCCATATTTTGGGACATATGAAGAAGCAAAAGTGAGAATTGAATTAAGTATAAAGCTTCCACAGGCAGTAAATAAAGGAAAAAAGAGGATAGCCAAAATGCAAATGCTAACCGAGGACAGAGGAGAAGACACTGAAGAAGAAGAGGAAAAGGATGAGAAAACAGAGGAACCAGAACCTGCAAAGAAGAAAGGAAAGGTATTCATCACCAAGGCACCTAAGCCTCCCACTGCTGTATTTACAAGGAGAAGTGCAAGGGGTAAGGCAGACAAAAAGGACAAAGATATAATATTCAAAAAGCCTCCTCTAACCCTTCAAGAGAAGATCAAACTTTTGAGAGAAGGATCAGGATCTGGAGTAAGTAATATAAAAGAAAAGAAAAGAAAAGAAATCATTTTCCATACATCATACATTCATGTAAATAAGAGTTAGCCTTGCATACATTTAAATACTTGAAAAATAATCAAAAACATAGGAACATACATGTGCATTTCCATAACGCATTTTTTGCATCCATACATTGAAAAAATAGAAAATCATCTCATAAATCTGTACATCATTGCACTCATCTATCTATATCATAAAATAAGATAACTGAATCCATAGCATAAATCACAATAAATGCATAACACATCATATAGCTGCATAAAAGATAATCTCATAAAAAACTCATCAAAGAGACCGCGGGAATAGATCATCATATATCATCAAAAAAGTGCTCATTAAAGGATCTAGTACATCAAGTATATCAAGATACAATATCATCAAAAGAGGTACATCAAAGGTCTCGATCAATCAAATAGCATGAAATATGAAACAGAGGACATCAATGATGGATGAGGCTATCAGTAGTCAATCATGATCCTGTGACACCTGGATATCTACCATTTGGTGGAGGAGCCTGAGAAGTACTCGCTCCATCCTGTCTCTGAACAAACATGGCTGACACAAATTGTGTAGCAAGGAGGCAACCTGATCCAAATGACCCACAATAGTGGACATATCTATCCTCAACACCTGCATATCTTGGGCTAATAAACCGATAGTGGGAGCATCCTGTGCACCCTGCCCCTAATCCTATGGTTGTTGAATTGGTGGAGGTACCTGTTGTGCCTAATCTTGATAAGCACCATCATCCTACTATGCCAAAGAAACT
Organism: Chamaecyparis obtusa; assembly: GCA_027943335.1. Lineage (NCBI taxonomy): Eukaryota > Viridiplantae > Streptophyta > Pinopsida > Cupressales > Cupressaceae > Chamaecyparis > Chamaecyparis obtusa. The sequence goes on from BSBK01009837.1 coordinate 293,528, forward strand.
CAGTGTAACTACACCAAAGGATCTAAACCCCTGGGAATCTATCTAGCAACATCAATATGAGCCTCTCTCTTAGCTCTATGATGTCTATGAGCTCTATCTTGTCTAACTACTACTCTAGGATGAACTGTCAGGACTGCATCAACCTGTATATCTCTGGCACCACCTCGACCATGTCTATCACCATGAGGATCTCTACATCCTCATCCTCTCCTATGTCTACCACCACCACCATTAGCACCACCATTGTCATGTCGACCAAGAATAGTGTTGGATTAGTGAAATGAATAAACCTATTGCGAGCCCACCAGTCTTCATACTCATGAGACATACCTGCATCTACCATACCAGGAAGCATCTCCCATATGCACATAGTCATACCTACAATCTGATCTAAGGCAAACTCATAATCAATGCAAGGCCCCCACATAGATGTCTCTACCTATACTCACGCATATAAAGCATTGCCCTGAGGCATACCCTGCATCTGACCATACTGTCTCAAAACTCTGCCGAAGCAGAAGCGCTCAATAGTAGTAGTAGTGCACCCAATCATCCAACGAGGAGCGAACATATAAGATAATTCATCATCATCCTCTCTCCACCAATCACAACCAATGTAGGGACACCATATCACCTGATCAATATCATCTATCTATCGGCACTAGTAGTCCAGATGACCTAAATGATGCTGAGTAACCATCCCAGTATATAGAAAAACATAAGGATATCCATGTGGTCTTCTCTTATCAGAAATGGGCGTAGTAATGGGAAGATGCTCCCATATCCATAACTGAAGAAAAATAGCACCAACTGACAATGCAAAACTCTATCTATACACTACCTCTTGTAAATCATGATAAAGTTGAGCAAGGATGCAAGAACCCCAATCAAAGCATCGAGGATGAGCACGCAAATCCTCCAATATCCTACCCCATCCGACAGAAAAACCACGACCTCATCGGTTAGGAAGGAGAAAACCACCAATCAAGGCACCAAGTATGGATGGAAATCTCAGAAAGGAAGCAAACTGAGGCCATGTGATAGTATCACCATCACCTATAGTGTTGTCCCCGAACACTCGTTGGCAGATAGTAGAATCATAGACGGAGTCATAATATACCAACTCTCCTCTGCAAGGGATACGTAGTAATCGATATACGTCCTCCAGCATGATCATCATCTCTCCATAAGGTAAATAAAATGTGTTGTGGTCGGAGTGCCATTGCTCCACCACTACAGTAAGTAACCCATGGTTTAGCTGAAACCGTGGGAGATCAAGCAGGAAACTCAAACCACATCGCTCAATCACACAATACTCGGCTGATGTCAATGCCTGACCTAAATCAATAACCCATGATGCAACCAAATGGATATATAGGGTATGAAAGTGAGCCTGTTGGCAAAGAAAAAGGAATCATATCAGTATATCATATCAATGAATTATCTCAAGTCAATCTTATCAAAAGTATCAAGTAATCACACCCAATACCATTTGTTCATGTCTCTGTATCCTAAGAATGAACTAAGTAGTATTCAAAATCATATCAATTTTCACACTGATTGATTTATCCTATTAGTAACTATCCTAAGCGAATTGACAAATTATATTCTGTGATACCACTATCCTGATATCCTAAACCAATTGTTTTGTTGAAAGCAATAGACCTAAACCTAATCATTCGAACCTATCATCAAAAGTTATCAAATTTTTCATCAGAAGCAATCAAGTATAAGTGTAAATCTTTCAAAAAAATTAGCAAGCATGATTTTACTCAGGTGATAGTTTAACTAAGGCAATAATAAAAACATGCAACGCGACATTATTCAGTTGTTAGGCGATAGTTTGCATGTTACGCGACAACAAAAGTTATCCTAGGCAACAGTAAAATCGCTAGGGTTTTCATACGCGACAACATACATGAAAAGGGGCATTTTGACCTAGCTGTAGGCGTGAGTATCTTATTCTTAGGCGAGGATGAAATTTTCTTAAGTGGTATTAAAATACATGAAAGTGGGAGAGAAAAGCACGGAGGTGACAGTTAAAAGTTCTAAGTGACATTCAATTACTCCTAGGTGAGATTTTGCATATTACACACAATGATGAAACAAGGAAATTGCAATAAATGCATCATAAATGTAAAGGAGTTGGGAATGACTTACCGGAGGTCCATAGTTAGGTGGCCTCGCATATCTCTGGCACCTCTTGAATCTATGCTCTCGAATCGGCACAACCATCTTGAAATTCACCAGAGGATTAGAGCAAAATCACCAAAGATGAAAAGTAAAAATGAATAGTAAAACAAGGTTTGTCAACCTATTTAAGGTATTTTGACCTAATTTTGGAGGTGAAAATGGGCGTGGACCTATATTGACTAATCAAAGCAAATGGGGCATATTCTTAAATCATGACATATAATCAAATATTCAGAAATGAAAACATATTCAAGAACTCACACATAATCAAATTTTTCAAATCAAGAACTTAATATGTGTGTGATGAATGAAATCACCTTCATGAAATTAAGATCAAGTAGAAACAATTTAAGCTAAATACAAAAGAAATTTACTCTAAAATGCCACTACAATCTACAGCATCTCATGGATCTCTAGAAAGAAGTGGTAAGTGAGCTCTCAGCTACAAATCCTCACTAGTGACACCTCTAAAATGAGAAGAATGTTGCTACAATGCTTCTAAATGCCTAATCTAAGAGAGATTCATCCTTAATCTAGCTCCATTTTGATAACAATGCAATGATAAAATGATAAACTCTAAATGCTCAAATGCTCCAATTGCTCTTAGAATGCTCAATTTGCCTATAGTAACAATGCTTTTGCAAATGACTTCCAAGATGGATATGCTCTCCAAAATGCCTCATATTTATAGTAATTTCCCAAGGGTAGGGGGGTAGAGTGAATTGATCATGGTTAGCTCATGGTTGAGTCAAAAACTTTGCTTTGTCCACTAATGGGGGAACAATTTACAATTTGTGAGTGATTTATGTCCCTTTTTTAAGTGATCCATGTGCACTTGTTTTCTCAATTTTCATTGGTTGATCACTTTGTTGAGGGAAAATAGAATTTATTAATTCAATTAAGTAATTAAATTTAGCCATGGAAGGGTAATAGGTTCAATTTGATTTATGATTTAAACAACTATACAATTAATTAATTAAAATCAATTATATAATGTTTTTGCCCCTTTTAAGCTTTGATTTAATCATTTAACATCATCCTTATTTAATTATTTTATTTTAACTGATTTTGCTCAACTTCATTTAATTATGTCCCCTTTTTTTAATGCATTTTGATGATTTTGAGCCATTAAATTGATTTTTGCACTTAAAAGCCTTTGTCCAATTTTACGTGTCTACAATATGTTTTAATTTCTAAGGGGGCATCAGGGTATCAAATTGAAGTTGTAATCAAACATCATGGAATCAGTGGGGCATCATTAAAAAAAAAAAATTATTATCAGAGACAGCAATCATATCATATTGTATCAGAGGTAGCAACCAATCAGTATCAGAGGCATATCAGTGAACCAACAATCAGGAAAAAGTGATCAGGACTCACAAGAATCTTTGAATCAAGGTTCTTTGTACATCAATTCAAAGAGGGGCATTTGTAGACATGCAAAATTGGACAAAGTGCTTTTAAAATGGAAAAAATCAATAAAAATGCACTAAATCATCAAAATGCTTCAAATCAAGTAAAAATGGACATAATTAATAAAATGGAAAAAATCAATTAAAACATAGGAGAAATTAAATAATGATGTTAAATAATTAAATCAAAGCTTAAAGGGACCAAAAATAATATATAATTGATTTTAATTAATTAATTGTATAGTTGTTTTAATCAAAAATCCAAATGAACCCATTACCCATACATGGCTAAATTTAATTAATTAATTGAATTTAATAAATCCTAATTTCTTTCAACAAAGTGATTGGACCAATGAAAATTGAGGACAAAAAGACATAAATCACTCAAACATTTAAATTGTCCAAAGTTTTGAAACCATTTAAAGGCTTGTCCCCTCATTTGTCCCCCCATTTATGAACAAAGCAAAGTATTTGACTCAACCAAGGGATAACCATGATTACTTCACTCCACCCCCTACCCTTGGACATTTACTATAAATATAAGGCATTTTGAAGAGCATTTCCATCTTAGAACTTCATTTGCAAAGCATTGTTATTATAGGCAATTGAGTGCATTCTAAGAGCAAATTAAGAGCAGTTAGAGAAATTATCATTTTAATTTGTCAATTTGAGCTAGATTAAGCATTGAATGAGCATTGTAGAGGCATAGTAGAAGCATATAGAAGCATAATTCTTGTTTTAGAGGTGTCGCTAGTGAGGATCTAAGCTAAGAGCTTCATTTACCACTTCTTTCTAGAGAACCATGAGATGTTCTAGATTATAGTTTCATTTTAAATTAGATTTGCATTGTATTTTCTTTAAATTGATGTTATTAGATCTTAATTTCATGAAGGTGATATTCATCATCACACAACTACAAAAACTAGCAATCAAATGGAGAAATCAAGAAGTGAAACTTGCATGAGAGCGACGGGCTCGAAAAGACCTTTCCGACAATATATCATATGTCGAATTTCAAGTCCGTATGAGCCCTATAGGACCAAAAAAACCCAGGTACCCCTGAAATGCAAGCTACCTGGAAAAAATTAGTCCCGGGAAAAAAATTGACGGTCGTCTGCACATCATGAGCCCATTGATGATGTCATCATGACCAGGGCTGACATCATCACCAGAAAAAAAAATAGTTGCCAGGAAAATTCAAACTTTGGCCAGAAAACCCCGCCGAAAATTTTTTCCAGCATGTGACGTCACCTGCTATGTCAAGTGGTGCAGTGGAGGCCAACGACCGGTGGGCGGTGTGGTGGGTGTCAAGTGGCGCGGAGGCCAATGGGCAGCATAGAGGCCTCAGGCAGTGCGGAGGCCAGGCGGGGGTGGCACCAGGGTGGCGCACTGGCTGCGCCTTGAAAAACAAAGAAGAAAGCCCTTTTTTTATTCGTTTTCTCATTTTTCATGTCATATGACCCGAATAGGCTGTAAAATTCACCCAGAGGCCCCGAAGGCCAAATAGGTCAAATTTTATATGGAAATAGGGATTTTTGGGCCTTCCAGACACAACCGTGAGGTTAATTTTTGCCCAAAGTGCTCCAAAAAAAGGAGACCCACTAGATCCAATAAAAAATAATAAAAAAATTGCTTGATCCACAGCTTCAAATGAACTTGAGAAAGCAGCAATAGAATGGCTTTGATATCATGTAGAAACTGAGAAATAGATTCAACTTCCAAGACCAATCTGCATGCAAAATACCTATTACAGAGAATGAAGCAAAAGATGGAAAAAACTGAAACCCTTCTGTACTCAAAAATGAGAGAGAAAAAATGTATTCAGCATAATGAAAAATTAATACAAGGTTCAACCTATAAAGGTGAACAAAACCCTAAAACTAGAAAAGCTAGGTTGCACATTATAATTAATAAAGATATTAATTATAATGTACCTAAGAGAAAGCTTAAGTAAAAAAGAGTAATGAAACTAACTGATTACTCTAACAGGGACCTACATTCACCATGCCCACTTTTGAGGTGTTCTATGATCATTTGACTAGAGAGAAGGCCAAGCTTACTCAGTTGGACTCTCTAATAGGATTAAAGAACCATGCATTGGTTGCCCAACCATCCAAAGAAAAGCTAAAGCAGATATCATATTTCTCTTCTCAGTACTCTACTGGTCCACCATCTTCTTCTAAGAAGGAGAAATAGAAGACTGAGAGACCTACATGTTCCTATTGTCATAAGGGACCTCATGATGAGTCACATTGTTTTCAGAAGAGATTTGATGGCTATGAGAAACAAATTGTAGATTTGCAAGCTCTTCTTCAAAAGATCATTGTTTCCTCTCCATCCTCTTCTACCTTACAGGGGTCTACTTTTCATTCTTCCTCCACATCTTCGACATTTGGACAGGATTTTGAACAGGGTCATGCACTACAAGCATCCATTGCATTCCCTTCATAGGTCCCTTCGATACTAGATTTAGGTGCTTCTCACCATATGGCATCTTCTCAAGGGGTCTTCTCTACTGTTGAGGCTTCTCCCATTCCTCATATTCTCATGAGGAATAACATTGTCCTAACAGTATGCGGGAAAGGTTCAGTAGCCATTCAGGATGGCACATTCAATGATGTATTGTATGTTCCATCTCTGTCTATAAACCTTCTCTTGATTTATCATATTACTCATTACACACAGTGGATTAGGGAAGACAGTTGAGTTCACTACAGATTCAGTCTTCATTCGGGATAGTGCGACAGGAGGCATTGTTGCTATAGGGACAATTGATCATTCCACCCATCTCTTCACCTTCTCACACTTTGGTCCACCATCTCCATTGTCGAAGCACAGCTCTCCTCTTTCACGAGAGCCTCATGTGGTGCAGTCAGGTCACTTGAACTTTTGTATTGTTCCTGAGATCACTGCTATGACTACCACACCACATCATGTTGAGGTCTTTTCTCTTCAGTAGGATTCTTCTTCAGCACTGCCTGACCCTCCAGCTCCATTCATTGAGCCACGGGGTGCACTTGTTGAGGATTCTACAGAGGATGTTCATCTCCTCTTTCATGATAGTGTCAACACACCTGTCACACCACCTACATTGGGGATTCCCTTTCAGGATTCTCGTGTTTTCTTATTTGAGCATCAGTTAGGTCTTCCAGTTTCACCTCTCATTCAGGGGTTTCCTTATTCCATGCCTTTGTTTCTTCCACATTGGAGTTCCATTGATTTGATCATTTCCATAGGGGTTCCATTATTCTGGGGGGGCTTTGGTGTCTCATCCCTCTCTCATGGGGGGGCTAGTTGTACTTATGGTTTTAAGAGAGTCTCGTGAGCCATTTCTTTTTCTAAATTTTTCTATCTCTTTTTGGAGTAGGGTTTTTTCCCACTGGGTTTTCTCTATTTCTTCATTTTACAGAGATTTGGTTGTGTTGGGTACCTCATTAGGCCATGTTGTCGAGACCCATTTTTATGTTTTCAGCACTGTAGTTTCCTTTTCTTTCTTCTTGCATTGTTTGTAGCTACATTATTGCTCATCTTAAGGGGGGGTGTTAGAGTAAAGTATTGATTATATTAATTAACTTTACTCCCTTCTTAAGATGTCAACTCTTTTACTTTAGTTGTTTATATTTTAACACACATGCATGAGTTGTTTTAAACTCATGCAATTGTTGTTTTAAATATAAACTTGCATGCATTAGTCTTGTAATAATTTAACTAATTATTACATGCACTAGGGTTTGTCTTTCAATGCTTTTGATCTCCTTTATAAGGATGATCCATTGTAGAATTAATTCATTCATTAATTGAGGATATTTTCTTCTTCATATTTTTGAGTCAAACTCTTGCCCTCTTCTTGTCTCTACTTCTTTGTAATAGGTTTTTGTATGCAGGTGATCTTCGGGTTTTGTGGATTTGTTTTGCTCAAATCCTACATTAATAAAACAATATATTTAGTCTTAATAAAATCTTATAAAACAACATATATTGTGTGAAGTGTTTGATCTCTCTTTATTTGTTTTGCTATTGATATTCACTATCTAGTACTCCCCGCTTATGATCATTTCATGAGGAAATGTCTTGATGGCTCGCGGTTGCAAGCTAAGACATCATACATTGCTCATGAGCTCATTGTTTAATACTGGCATTGTTTACATCTTTTCATTTGGAATGCTTGATGACCCGTGAGCTTTGAGAGCTAGGGCATCATTGCTATTACCTTCAAGGCATTGTGTGAAGTGTTTGATCTCTCTTTATTTATTTTGTTGTTGATATTCACTATGTGGTACTCCCCATTTATTATCATTTCATGAGGAAATGTCTTGATGGTTCGCAGGCTGCAAGCTAGGGCATCATGCATTGTTTATGAGCTCACTGTTTGAGCACCGGCCAATCAAATAAGGACATGAGGTGCTCAAACAGTGAGCTCATAATGACATAAATAATACATGATGCCCTAGCAAAATAGCAAAACAAATAAAGAGAGATCAAACACTTCACACAATATATGTTGTTCTATAAGATTTTATTAAGATTAAATATATTGTTTTATTAATATTTTATTAAGAAAAAGTATTGTGGGTTAGTTTTATGTTGTTTTATAAGATTTTATTAAGACTAAATATATGATCATACATTAATACACTTACTGTTTTGAATTTGAGGTCGGGCATCATGCAATGTTATTACTGTCATTGCATGCTTGTGCTGTTGTGCACCATATATTGTTTTATACACTGTTTATTTCATTGAGACCATGATCTTGGAATTTTTAATGTATTTTCTATTATTGGATCAATGCTACCATGTTGTTGAGGCTATAGATGCATTGAATCACCACTGGCATTCTATTTTGATAGCAGTAATATAACAAGAGCTACCGCGAAGATGACACTACAATTTTGCATGGCGCAAAGAGGGCATTCAAGTTTGGCATGTGTGAAGAGGCCAGCACCATGTGGGAAGAGGGCACTAGCACTTGAGGTAGGCATTCGAGCTTTGTCTTCTCATTAAATCAATTTCAGTGTCATTGTTTACATCTTAATTAGCATTTGGAATGCTCGATGACCCACGAGCTTTGAGAGCTAGGGCATCATTGTTATTACCTTCAAGGAATTGTGTGAAGTGTTTGATCTCTCTTTATTTGTTTTGTTGTTGATATTCACTATGTGGTACTCCCCATTTATGATCATTTCATGAGGAAATGTCTTGATGGTTCGCAGGCTGCAAGGTAGGGCATCATGCATTGTTTATGAGCTCACTGTTTGAGCACCAACCAATCAAATAAGGACATGAGGTGTTCAAATAGTGAGCTCATAATGACATCAAATAGATCACTGACCAATCAAATAGGGACTACAATACTTGTGAGGGCACCTAGGTAGGGTTGTTTGGTACCTAATGTTCCTAAATTTTGGCTTGTAGTGGCCTTAGCCAAGCCGCTAGGTTAGGGAGAAGCCTATTTGGTCTCTCTACGTGTGCTAGCTAGTGTTTTTTCTTCTTTGTTCTTTTGAGTCCTTGGTGTGTCTTTTGGAGCCTAGTTGCAGCAGTCTTAGCCAACTTTGCTAGGTTGCCTGTCATAGGCTAGTGTTCTAAAGTTGAACAAATGGCCTCTTTAATATTTTAGAGGTTTGAAAATGGCCTTTATGACCCTTACTTAATCAAGGATTGAGTGCTTTTGAGGTGTGTGTAGGTGGTTTGTCTATCCACCAGAAGTTGCTTGACAACTTTGAAAGTTGTCATGACAGTTTTTCTTGCAAAAGCATGTAGCTGGCTCAAGAGATAGCTAGTTTGATCCATGGGCCCTAACACTGAGGAGGGAGCTAATTAAGTTTTGAAAACCATAAAGTGAGGTGTAGGGAAGAGTGCAATATAGAGAGAAAACTTTTGGTTGCAATTAGACTGTGTAACTAGTTTTCATTTGACAGAGATATACATTTTTGTGTTGACAAAGATAAGAAATGGATTGAATATCTGACTATAATGTTTTCATGTGATGATTGTTAATGTTTTTGAATTCCTAGGATAGTTATTTATTATTTCATTTTAGTTTTAAGTTAGTCTTCATAGTTTTCTTTATTTTGGCCTGTCTCGGGTTACTATTGATAGAGCTTTGAATAATGGAGTGCTAGAGCACTCTCCCACCATACAATCTGTATGGGTCTATGGGATTTGTGTCTAGACTCCCTGTAATATATGTTGTGCAAAGGAGGGGCCCTCAATCAAATGATGTGGAGGGGAGGTCAGATGCATTGTCATGAGCCTCAATTGACATGTGTACAACATCAATAAAGACATAAATCCATAATCAACATATAATTAATATTAATATCAAACCATATTAATATTAATAATTGATTATTATAATTTGTTAACCGATATATAATTAATATTAATCTTTTTTTTTTAAAAGCAAGCTCTACCTAGGGGGCAGTACCCATTATATTGCCAAATAAAAATGAGATTACAACTAACACAGAGATGTTCGTCCAATACTAAGCTCAAAACACACACTCAATGGAAGAGGTATCCAACACCCTCACCCAATGATAACAGCCTAGCTACAACATCCTCCGAGAAAAGCTTGTCATTTTCTTGACAAAATGTCATAAACTTACCCAAATCATTTTCTTTAGCAACACAATTCTTGAAGATCAACCAAGCAATCTTCATTAGCTTTTTCTTTTCCTTGTCCTCGGGGGAAAATAAGGCCTTGAGAAAACCACTTGAAAGACTGGAATCCATCAAGTCTAAAGCCCTAGACATTTGATAGTAATGCTCATCTGCGAGCATCCTTCTAACCATACCATTGACGGGCACCAGATGACCTATTACTTGTATAATAGGAAGGAAGAGATCATAAATTATCTTCCCATCATGAATATGAGAACCTGACCAGTAATCTGCCCCCAAAAGAGCTATCATAGTCACCATCTCCCTAGCATTGGCCTTGTTGAAAATGCATTGAATCTGCACTTCTGGTGCTTCTTTCAACTCCACTTCCTGAAAACACCTGCAGCTAATACCCATCATTTATGCCATTATCTTTCCCCAACTCTGCTTCTTGTTGATGCCTGCAACCAAAATCCTTGATATCTCTTCCCAATATTTGTTGTGCTCTACCCGATTGAGGGAATTTATAAAATTATGTTCGACAGCCCTGGCCAAAAAAGCTACTCAAACAATTCACGTGCCTCCTAATTCCACCATTGCAGAGATTCGAAGGACTCTACAATGGTCACACGCGAGTGTAGAAAGAGCCTGTCCTTTCTACCCGCGTCGGCAGGATCACCTAGCCTATTCCTGTCTTGTCGAGAACTATATTATACTATATTATCAGAATTATACTATATGTATTTATATGTAATATATATACTATATTATACTATAGGATCAGAATTATTTATATTATACTATATGTATTTATATGTAATATATATAATGATGTAAACAGAATCACTTATATTGTCATGTATATGTATAATAATGATCAGAACTATATATATATTTATGTTATATTTCAGGTGTGAACATACACATATATAATGCATAATATATATAAATATATAAAAGAATAAAGAGTCAGAATCATAGATGCATATATCTGACAGATCTAAGGATATATCTAAAATATATATAATAGTAATTAGAATTATATATAATAGATATTCTAAATAAGTTAGTGACAATGTTGTAAGAATAGGGTGATAGAAAATAAGGCTATAAGATAGCTATGGAAAGTAGTGGCTTGCAGAATATTATATCTACATTCTATTAGGATCAGAGATCCTTATTTATTCTAATATATTGGTGTAAATAAATGTTATACATATATTTAATAATTAGGAATCCCAAACATAATATAAAATTGATCTCTGTTACTACTTCAAACAAATAATGGAAGGCAGAGGCCACCAAAGAGGGGTAGTCTAAATCCAATAGGGTAGCTCCCAAGATAGGGTGGGGACCACCCCTTCTTTAACCTTGAGAGCTTGAGCTCGAGACAGGTTAAAGGCTGAGTCTATAAACTTTGAGGGAGTCTATCAATGGTCTCTAAGTGCTTTGGTTTGCATCCAATGTCTTATCCCTTCTCACGGATTGAAGTAATAATAAGATCAGTCTTGTAATATGGATTAGAAATAGCCAAATATTCTTAATTCATTATTTGTTCTTTATGTTTACTCCAAATATTAATGTTGAATTATTTGGGGACTTTACATGCATGATCAAGCATCTCCAATATAGAGAGAGCTCAGGGGATTGTGGATACAAGGGAAAGTACTAAATCCTCACTATTACAAACAGTGAGTTGCCAAACCTTCATTTATAGCCCCATTTTCAACAGGCCCTGTATGGATAGTATGGGAAAAAGAGACTGACAGAATCTTAAAGCCCTCTGAAAAGGGTATTCAAATCCATAATTAGTTGGATGCTTTGCTCAGAGAAGTTTGGAGTTATTAGCAGAAAAAGGTCAATTAGTCCTACTAAACCTAGTAGCCTTTTTAGGCCAGACAGTAGACAAAACTTTTTAGAAGGGACAAAGAGGTTCCTAGAACAATGAACTTTATCATATTCTTGGTGTCATAGACTGAATGGAGAAAGGAGGAGTTTGAAACTTCTTAGAAGGGGACTAGGATAGCACCCTTAAGGCTAGGATATTAGCCTCTTTGATTCTAGGAGGGCCTAGGACAAAGTTATAGCAAGGTCTATGTAACATCAAGTACCCTAGTTTGCATTATTAGATGATCTTGTTTAATTTGTGTTTATTTCATGAAAAGATACATGTAAAGGAAAATAAATTTTTGCATCTAAAGATTACATGTATATATATGAAACATAACTTGTATATACTATACAAGGAAAATAACTTTCAAAAGAAAATGCAAGAGTGTAGGCATACATAAGAGGATGAACATAAATAATAAGGGTGCCAGACATTGCCTGAAGTGATGAATTTTTGACCTAGGTATGAATCTAGTGTGCCCCTGTGTGATCCAGAACCTGCAAAGAAAAGAGAGATGGGGGTTAGATAAAACATATCTAAGTAGTGAATGGCATCCTATTACTGATCCTCATCTACAATTATGCATGTGCATAGTCAAGCCATACACTTCTAAAAGAAAAACCATGCTATAGGACATGTGCACTCAGAAGAATGTTGCAGAGAGTAAATTGCTGCATTTATGTCTGCATGAACACCTGGTGAGTCACTATTATGATTTCAAGTAAAGATCATAACATCACAACATGGTTGGCAGCCCCAAGGAGGCCCCATTGCATGCAGTGAGTAAGCTACATCAAAATAAAGAGGTACACAAATCTGCATCATCTATACTGATGTCCCTATTTGATTGGATGGTGCTCTGTTTGTTTTATTGCTACTATCAAAATAGAATGACAGTGGTGATTCAATGCATCTACAGCCTCAACAACATGGTGACATCGATCCAATAATAGAAAATACATTACAAATGCCAAGCTCACAGTCTCAATGAAATAAACAGTGTATAAAACAATATATGGTGCACAACAACAGCAAGCATGCAATGACAACAATAACATTGCATGATGCCCAAGCTCAAATTCAAAATAGTAAGTGTATTAATGTATGATCTAATAATGACAACCTCATTGATCATTACCTTTCACTCCTCCATCATTATAGAAGAGATAACTACCTACAACTATATTTCATAATTCCTCCTTTGAAGTATATATATATCAAGTATAATTATGAGTTTACATCATATATTTAGTCTTAATAAAATCTTATAAAACAACATAAAACTAACCCAAAATAATTTGTCTTAATAAAAATCTTAATAAAACAATATATTTAGTCTTAATAAAATCTTATAGAACAACATATGTTGTGTGAAGTGTTTGATCTCTCTTTATTTGTTTTGTTGTTTTGCTAGGGCATCGTGCATTGTTTATGTCATTATGAGCTCACTGTTTGAGCACCTCATGTCCCTATTTGATTGGCCGGTGCTCAAACAGTGAGCTCATAAACAATGCATGATGCCCTAGTTTGTAGCCCACGAACCATCAAGACATTTCCTCATGAAATGATCATAAACGGGGAGTACCACATAGTGAATATCAACAACAAAACAAATAAAGAGAGATAAAACACTTCACACAATGCCTTGAAGGTAATAGCAATGATGCCCTAGCTCTCAAAGCTCACGGGTCATCAAGCATTCCAAATGAAAAGATGTAAATAATGCCAGTATTAAACAGTGAGCTCATGAACAATGTATGATGCCCTAGCTTACAGCCCGTGAGCCATCAAGACATTTCCTCATGAAATGATCATAAACGGGGAGTACCACATAGCTAGTGAATATCAACAGCAAAAAAAATAAAGAGAGATCAATCATCAAACACTTCACACAATATATGTTATTTTATAAGATTTATTGAGACTAAATATATTGTTTTATTAAGACAAAGTATTTTGGGTTAGTTTTATGTTGTTTTATAAGATATTTATTAAGACTAAATATATGATGTAAAATCAATATAACAAATAGAGCACTGGCCAATCAAATAGGGACATGATTTGCTCAAACAATGAGCTCATAAACAATGCATGATGCCCTAGCTTGCAACCCACGAGCCATCAAGACATTTCCTCATGAAATGATCATAAACAGGGAGTACCACATAGTGAATATCAGAGTTGATCAGAGAAGGTATATGCACAAAAAAATAAATAAAGAGAGATCAAACACTTCACACAATGCCTTGAAGGTAATAGAAATGATCAAACACTTCAAAATAGGGACATCAACCATACACTTCTAAAATGAACTATGCTATAGAACATGGGTGTGTGTTAATGTGATTCAAAAGCTATTATGGAAGATTGTTTTATTATTGAGATAAGGATATCTTAATTCTACAAGAATAAATGTTTTGAGAAATATTTGAATTCAATTTTGACAATAATATGAGGAGTGGATATATTTCAAGCTTCAACGAGACTTCATACCACGCAGTGTTTGTAGATTACGTTCAATGTGTTATTTACGCTTGTATTGGTGGGAAAACTCTTAAAAACATGCAAAAGAGATTGCGTTCAACCATGTTGTTTACATGACACATGTAGTTTACCTCCAGCCTAAATCAGTGTTGTGTACAAATCTACGAACGGCACATGGTACGAAGTCTTGCTCAAGCTTGAAAATGATAAGCATTATGATGTTGACGTATGGTGTGGTAAGCACAAGTATAGTTTCTCGTAAGCTGCTATTGGTATAGTTTTGTTTCTTCAATAGTTGCAGAATCCAGCTTCTCCTATACTTAGATGTATGTATACATTTTGGGCTTGGCTTTAATGTCATGTAAATTTGAGTGAAATGGTAATAATATTTAAGAGCAACAAGTATGGCATTTTAAACAAGTATGCATATACATTATATAACAAGAGTGATATATCTTAATGGAAACACTTAATGAGAAGGATGCCTATATAAAAGGAGGAGTGATATATTTTAATGGCAGTGGACATAGAAATTGCAGTGAAACTCTGTAATTTATTATTGTAAGTGGACATAGAAATTGCAGTGTAAGTAGTAGGATGGTTGTAAGTGGACATAGAAATTGCAATGAAACTTTGTAATTTATTATGGCTCAGTGTTGTATATCCATAGTCAATGTCTATTTAAACTTTAGGATGATACTTATATGGTGGATTAAGTAAATTGTTCTTACCTTGAGAGTAGTACACCATGGGATTAGAGGATGGTTGTTATAATAGCAACTGTGTATCTGTGGGATACTTTTATATTTTGTATTAAATGATGATAGATACATATGTGTTTCTTCCTTTTGCAACAGTTTATATTCTGATACTTATATCTTGAATTGTCAAATGACCAATGAGTGATAATTTCAAAAGTGTATCATAATTAAAGGCATGTGAATTCATATTGTACTTAATATGAATGCCATTGTGTAATGTTTTTACTTATGATATTAATCTTCATATATCCCTATTAAGATATCCCTATTTTATTATTGATGTCCCTATTTACATATTTTTATCAAATGATCCAAAAACATCAAGAATGGTCCTATATGGTCACTAATAGCCAACTTTCAGAAAAATATGAATGAATGCAAACATACATAAGTGGATGAACATAAATAATGAAGGTACCATACATTGCCTGAAGTAATGAAGTGTTGACCCGGGGTTCAATCCAGTATGCTCTTGTATAATCCAAAATCTGCAAGGAAGGAAAAGATGGGGTTAGATCCAAAGGATCTAAGCAATACCTGGCAACATATTACTGATCCTCATCTACAATTATGCATGTGCATAGTCAAGCCATACACTGACTCAATAACATGGTAGCATTGATCCAATAATAGAAAATACATTACAAATGCCAAGCTCATGGTCTTAATGAAATAAACAGTGTATAAAACAATATACAGTGCACAATAGCAACAAGCATGCAATGAAAACAATAACATTGCATGATGCCCGAACTCAAATTCAAAATAGTAAGTGTATTAATGTATGTTTTCATGATGCCATATATTAAACAGTAAGCTCATGAACAATGCCAATATTAAACAGTGAGCTCATGAACAATGTATGATGCCCTAGCTTGCAGCCTGTGAGCCATCAAGACATTTCCTCATGAAATGATCATAAATAGGGAGTACCACATAGTGAATATTAACAGCAAAACAAATAAAGAGAGATCAAACACTTCACACAATGTCTTGAAGGTAATAGAAACAATGTCCTAGCTCTCAAAGCTCATAGGTCATCAAGCATTCCAAATGAAAAGATGTAAACAATGCCAGTATTAAACAGTGAGCTCATGAACTATGTATGATGCCCTAGCTTGTAGCCCATGAGCCATCAAGACATTTCCTCATGAAATGATCATAAGCGGGGAGTACCACATAGTGAATATCAACAGCAAAACAAATAAAGAGAGATCAAACACTTCACACAATGCCTTGAAGGTAATAGCAATGATGCCCTAGCTCTTAAAGCTCACGGGTCATCAAGGATTCCAAATGAAAAGATGTAAACAATGCCAGTATTAAACAGTGAGCTCATAAACAATGTATGATGCCCTAACTTGCAGCCCGCGAGCCATCAAGACATTTCCTCATGAAATGATCATAAACAGGGAGTACCACATAGTGAATATCAACAACAACAAAAAATAAAGAGAGATCAAACACTTCACACAATGCCTTGAAGGTAATAGAAGTGATGCCCTAGCTGTCAAAGCTTGTAGGTCATCAGGCATTCCAAATAATAAGATGTAAATAAAGCCAGTATTAAACAGCGATCTCATGAGCTATGTATGATGCCCTAGCTTGCAACCTGCGATCCATCAAGACATTTCCTCATGAAATGATCATAAACGGGGAGTACCACATAGTGAATATCAACAATAAAACAAATAAAGAGAGATTAAACACTTCACACAATGCCTTGAAGGTAATAGAAGCGATGCCCTAGCTCTCAAAGCTCGCAGGTCATCAAGCATTCCAAATGATAAGATGTAAACAATGCCAGTATTAAACAGTGAGCTCATGAACTATGTATGATGCCCTAGCTTAAAGCCTGCGAGCCATCAAGACATTTCCTCGTGAAATGATCATAAATAGGGAGTACCACATAGTTAATATCAATAGTAAAACAAATAAAGAGAGATCAAACACTTCACACAATGCCTTGAAGGTAATAGCTCTCAAAGCTCGTGGGTCATCGAGCATTCCAAATGCTAATTAAGATGTAAACAATGACACTGAAATTGATTTAATGAGAAGACAAAGCTCGAATGCCTACCTCAAATGCCAGTGCCCTCTTCCCACATGGTGTCGGCCTCTTTGTGCACGCCAAACTTGAATGCCCTCTTCGTACCACGCAAAATTGCAATGTCATCTTCGCAGCAGCTCTTCGAATTCACAAATTACAAATGGCACTTTCTTTTTCTTTTCTTTTTGTTTATAACCAAATGGGTGTCACAATTATGATGATAGCGTCGCTATTACGACTCCGTTGGGGGCACTTGCAAAAACAAACACAAATTGTAGTGGCGTCACAAATTGGCATCGAAATTTGACCCCAAATGTTGTAGTGTCAGGGGTGGCTTCATAGGAGCCTACATTGGGAGGTGAGCTTCCCATGATCTTTCCAAAAAAATTTATTTGCAGGATTATTGAGGCTATGTTCATGGGGAAAAAGGGCTCTTGGAGAGGACATCTTTGATGTCATATTGAAGCAATAACATTGTGTGGATTTAAAGCTTGATATCACCCAAAACTTGAATGTTGTAACTTGGTATTAAATTCATTTTTTTTTAGTCTTGAAAGGGTGAACATATCTCTCCTTGGAATAGTTCATCTTGTTCAACATGGTGTTGTTGAATCTTGAAGTGAACTTTTGTATTGAACTTATGTTTTTCTCTCCATATCAAGTTAAAGGAAAGTAATGATCTTGTATTGTATTATGTATTCAATGGTGAAATGAGAAATGTATTTCTTTCTTTCAAATGTAAAGATCTTGTTGGCTTAGTTTTGTAATAATGTATTTTAGCTTCCTTGAGCTTCTCTTTGGAATAGACTTAGTGCAAATGTTCTTGTTCACTTTGAAATAGCATCAATAGAAAAATGAATAATGTATTCTATTCTTGAAAATGTTAGGATGATGATCTCTATGAAAGGTAGAAAATTAAGTTTACATTGCAATCATGATTTCTTGTAGTGAAAGGAGGATTTAGTATCTTGAAGCATGTTTCTTAATAGTCCCATGAAAGAAATTTCAAGTTGGAAAATGTACGCTTGGAAATGTTTAACTAATTTATTAAGATCAAATATCATAGTATAGTGCTCCTTTAAATAATTTGATTCTAAGTTATAGTTATTTACATTTATCCTTATCAACAACTTTAAGCTATTTGTAAAGTAAGAGTAGATAAAAGTGTGAAGTAATCAATTGAAACAAGCAAGTAAAAAAAAAACAAGCAAAAATTGTCAAAAAAAGACCTACAGGTCTTTGGAAAATGTATGGGAAAATTTCCCATACATTTTCCAATACCACAGTGAATAAATTAATATTTCCCTTAGCCTAGTGGAAAGCCAAGTCATTCTGGGGGACCCACCTGGGTGGACACCCCGAAAGGCACTCAAATGCCTTTAAAAAACAATAGTACATAAATATATACCTACAACAAAAATATATATATAAAAGGAAAAAAAGAAACAACTTGTCAAATCACAAGTTGCCTCATAAAAGACCTGACAAAAAAATATATAATACGTTAAACAAAATAAAAGAGAACTTGATAAAACTTATTCTATTATACAAAAATGTGTTTGTATAAATATATTTTCAAAAAAAAATTACATATAAAAAGTTTATGCAAATAAAAGAAAACACTTGAAAGTTATTTTAATAAAAAAAAACTTTTAAAAAAATATTTTTAAATAAAAACTATGTATAGGGGGGACCCGCGGGCCCCACTCCCTAGGGCCCCGCCCCCTTCCTATGCACTGCCATGCACAGGAGAGTACTTGCCATGGCAGGGTACTCCCCTATGCATGGTAGCGTGGGGGGACCCACGCCTAAGTCCATGGGGACTTTAATATAAAAACCTACGCTAGTTTTGAATTAATTTCTCTTTTTAAATTTTTACTTTATTTTATTATTTTTAATTTCATTTATTATTAATTTTTAATTAAAATTTTATTTTATTTTATAAATTTTATTTGTTAATAAGTTTAATGATTATTAATATTAATTATTAATGGTTTTTTATTTAAATATTATTTAATAATTAATATTATTTAGTTTGAGAATTAATAATTAATTTTGTTATTGAATAATTTATTTATTTATTTGATTACCTAATAGTTTATTAATTAAAAGATAGTATTACATAATATAATTATTATTTAATAATTTATTTATGATGATATTTAATAATTTTATTAATTATTAAATACCAATAATTAATATAATTATTATTTGTAAAAAAATTATGTGGTCATTTAATTTTATATAGGGTTGATAGTATGCTTTCAATGGATGAGTGTTATGGGTTAATTTATAGAAAATTATAAATTAAATTTTTGGAACAATGAAATTTGTTTAGTTATTATTTGGCTTATTAGATTCTTTGATATATAATTGAAATGCCTTATTAAATGAATCTTAACGACTCATTGTAGTATACTGTTGGCATTAGGCTCAATTATTTAGTATTAGTATAGCTAAAATTATTAGTTGGTTACTATCTTGAATGAACTTAAATGTTAGGTTAACTTTGGTTGCAACTTCGCTTTCTAGATCTAATCCCTTAATAAAACTAATTCAACTAGTAACCTATATCACCAACGTTTGTAAAGAAAAATTGATTCAAACTCTTTTACGTACTTTTGTTTTGCAACAATCAAGTTGACTCTCATCTTCTCAGGATCAACTATACAACTATAGTCAGCTAATAACCATAGACATGAACTTATATTCTTAAAAAAAAATAAAAAATGTTGGTGTGTTTTTGGAGTGAAATTATGGGCATGACATGATACTCTAATACAGGATTCCAAATAATAAAGATAAGAAAGAAACATCAATGAAGCATCATAAGGAATCCATCTGCAAAATCACCATCAAGCACCGACACCATGATGTCGAATCTCAAATGGTAAAGAATCACTACCACCCATCCATGTAGAACCACAAAGGCCTACCCCACCATGCTAAGGAGACAACAACAAACCCCAATCGGATAACCAATACAAAAGCAAGGATTAAACAACTAAGCAAGAGGATTCCTGAAAGCTCTCTACTCAAGGTAAACAAAATAAAGTAATAGGTACAACTCACTAATCCAGAGGCAACCGACACATGTAGAATAACCAGACTATGCATAGGAATGTGTCATCATGTACATCTAACCCTTGAGTTTTGTCCCAGTAATCTCTCTGGATCCCAACACCCAAGTGACCATACATGACATCAATGACCTCTTGTTCAAACAAAGTCATCAACTATGCCAACGCATGCCTTTTAAAGGCGGCTAGTCATCTTCTCAACACCATATTAGTCTGTACTAGCACTCAAGCATGGGTAAGGACTCATATCTTATTAGGTTCATTTAAATACCCCTTAATTATATTAGGTTATCACTTGATTAATGATACTTACAATAAGTGATCCTGGCAACCACTTGTGGGCCCCGATGCTTATTGCAAGCCACCTCCTACTACATGTCTAGGTAAACTACCCTAGGCTCATATATCTCACCTAGATCTAATCAGGTATACAATTAGGTAATCCTAGATCCAGATTCACACAAAAGAACTAGAAATGATTACAAAGATACCATAAATAGAATGCAAAACATCATGAGCCCATATGGTCAAATCAGGGATGATAATCAAAATATACACACACATCAAATATAACTAAAAACATAACCAGCTGACACATACCCCAGCCTCTGTTTTCCCCCTAGGTCATTTAGTGCCTAATAACACAATAAGCAAAAGAAGACACACCATGAACGAAGAATACACATTTGCAACATAGATAACTGAAAACTAAACCATAAGCATATAAAATTCCATTTGATCATAACTGAATCTAAGTCTAGAATTACATAAATCAACTAAGAGAATCCAATCATATACATTGCAACAATGTCTTAGTGAAAGAATATTCCCTAAATACGATCTAGGAATTCAATAGAATGAAAACACCCAATTTTAGTAGATGCACTCCAATTTTCAATAATTGAATGCTTAAAAATTAGTCTAAATGGTGTAGGAAAGCCTATGAAACCCAATGTATAAATATATACACAAACTCCATAATTGCATAAAAACATCTAACTAAAAAGAAAGAGGTCTAACTGATTTAAACAATTAACGATTTATAGATATATATATATCCCAGCATATATATGTTCCAAAATAATATAAAGTCACTATTAAATCACATTTAATATAAATTTATTGAATTAAATTAAAATCTAACCCTAACAAATAGATTTAATTTAATTCAAAAATAAACTTGTTCTATAATTTAAATATAAATCACTAATCCATGAATCATAAGTATTTCAACTAAATATCAATTACCTACAATTAGTATTTAATTAAATCCATTAAGCAATATAATAAAAAAAATAAGTTTTGATTTAATTAAATCCACCATAATTTAATTTAAATCAAAATACAAATACAAAAGAAATTAATCAAACTAAATTAGACAAATATGATTAAATTATTTGATAAATAAAATATAATTAAATTAAACTAATTAAAAGTTAAGTTAATATATAAAAGTTTATTTAAACTAATAATTACATTAACTAATAAACAAATTAATAAATAAAAATTAAGTTGATTAACAAACGAAATTTTAAATAAATTAAAATGAAATTAATTTTTATTAAAAACAAATTTGTATTGGGGGGACTCTACGGGCCCCACGCCCCACTCCCCAAGGTACTGTACGGTAGCATGTTGTTGTTGTGGCAGCCTAGGTGCTACCTCTGACAACCTAGGTACTGTCGCTAGCAGCCTAGACTGCCGTCAACAGTACTTAGACTGTCGCCAGCAGCCTAAGTGCTGCCGAGAGGTGGAGGTGAGGGGATGGGCCCTGCCTCCTTTCTTCAATAATTTTTATTTTTTTTAAAATTAAATTTTTTTTTAAACATAAAATATTTCGTACAAAACAATATGCAATGTTTTATTTGAAAAGCATTTTTTTTAAAGTAATATTTCTGAAAACGAAAATTAAGAATCTAATAGTATTCTAAGCCATTTTTTACTTTTTCCTGTTTTAAGCCTATGGGTTTTTTTTTGTTTTTTCTGGGTAAGTATTTTTTTGACTGCATTTTTAAATAGAGGGTGTATTTTTTCCAGAATATCATTTTTCTAGACAAATTGAGTTTTTCTCTCAAACCCATTAATTTAATTCAATGGTTCAATAGCCTACACTATAGCCAATTTAATTTTTCATTTTCTAAGAGATTTAAGATGAATTTTCTCACAAAATTTTGACAACATAACCCTACTATGCCAAGTCTGAATAAAATCATAAAATAGTAGATCTATGGGTTCTCTAACACCCAAAAACACTAACAAAGAAAAACATATCTAATAAATCAAATGAAACTATCCAGGCATGATAAAATTACTGAAAATTACATAGACAAATTGCAAAGAGGTTTTCTCAAACCCTACCTCAAATCCAATGCAAGAAACTGTAATATGGAAGCCTTTGAGAAGAAGCAAATTTCAGGACCTCCAAAGTATGAACTCACTCCTGCAGATCTGAATCCACCAAGGAAGCAATCCAATAACCAAATGCACAACAGTCTCTCACAAATTCCAAGCAATACAAAAACACCCAAGAAATCTCAAAAATACCAAAATCAAGCTCTCTCCCAATTCTCCAAAACCTGTGTATGTGTAAATTCCAAATGAATGTCTTTCCCCCTATTAGGGATTCAACTCCTCCTTTCATACAAACCCTAGATGACTCATAAGATAACTCCTAATCAAACTCCAACTCTCAAATTTGAAAGAAATTTCTAATTAATAATTAAAAATATTTTTTTTATTTTGCACAACACAACTTAGACTCCTAAACTCAAGTTGTTACTTTTTGAAAACAATTTAATTTTCAATTAATATTAATGCACATGTTATAATTAAAATATGTATTAAATAGATTAAATATTCAATGCATCCTAAAACCATGCAATCAAATATTTAATTATTTAATAAAGTACACAAGCATAATTTAAATATAATTTCTAATTAAATAATTAATTAATCCAAATAATCAGATAATTGACTTTAGATTAATTTTCTCAATTAAACATAAGAGCATAATTAATCATTAAATTTCAACTATAATCATAACATTAATAATCACATAAAATCACCCACATAAACATAAATCAACTGAGATCAAATGACATAAAAACAAGAAAACTCAGGAGAAGAGATCCACAAATTCCTATCAACTAGACGAATTCCGGTAGGGTAGTCATATTGATACTTGTCCAATCCTAGGACAATTAGGCTTAGGTTAGGGTTTTGGGTATGTGTATTATCTCCCCTCTTTACCATTGAGATAAATATTTATGGGCATGCTCACTCCTGCCAATTTAGGGAAGACGATGCCTTGTACCTGCAAACCTGTCATCACAAGACAAAGCATGTACATCCAATATATACATAGCAGACAATGATACGGTACGGTCAGACGTGTGAATCTTGACTATGCAAGTAACTACGCCTCCATCCTCTACCACACAAACATGCCAAACAAATACACACACATAATAACCATACACATGCAAGTATGGGGTCAGTGACATCATAAATCAATATAAAGCATAAACATAACATCATGATAATATCATCATCGATCTAATCTATGCAATTACATGATACACATATAATGAACAATAATCCAAAATCATCATTTATTAAAATATAATTGATCACATGAAAAGTGGCCTAAAAGAATTCGGCCAAACAACTGAAACATAAAGAAAACTAAAAGAAAACTACGGGTGGGGTACTACATTTCATTCATAAGTGGCCTATTTAGCTTGAGAAACTGCTAGTCTTCTGCATATTTATAACATGAATTAATGTCAATGAAGCATTAATATTATTATACGTACAAAGAGTTTAAAAAGTTGATAATCATATGTGTTAAGATCTTAAAGCTGATTGTTGATGGACAATGCAAATCTGTACCTAATTTATCACTTATTTGTTTGTAGCATTTTCAAGTCCACTACATATCGACTTTTAAATATACAACTTGATATAGTGCTTTTTTATTTTAAATATTCCCTCTTATGTGCTTCAGTGTTAATAATGAGAAATCTGGTGTGAACAACCTCATGAATATATTAGGAAAGGCTATGGTGGGTTTCTGTACCTTTTTTGGAAACTGATATATCATTTTTTAGTTGTCCAAAAAGTGCAACTGTTATTGTAAAAAAAATTTGAAAATCATTGCGAGCTTAGAATATAAAAATTCTATAGTCATTTGGATTGTATATGTTTATTAAGAGAATTGCATCTGTTTATATTTCAAAAACTATCCATTCCTCAACATAAGAATTAATACAACTCAATTCAAATGTATGATCATACAATAATCTAATTCAACACCTAAAAGTGACACACTTTTCTAAAATTTTGTAGAAAGTGTCAAGGATAAATTTGGGTCGAGTTATTTGTGCTCCCGCTTAATAATTTTAAGAACTTCTCTAATGTTGGTTATCATACTCTTATGTCCTCGCATCTTTTTGATAAAAATGTATTTTCCTACAAATAAGGAAATGAATGCTTCACAAATAGAGTCAATGGCTCCACAACGTAGTGTACAATCCCAACATACCTATAGAACTCCTTTCCATTCTACCTCCATCATTTCAACTTGTCTTTTTGTCATGCTGTAAACTGCAGATATTTACATAAATTGTATTTTCTTAAACACCCACAAACAATATAACTTAAATTGTATTTTCTTAAATATGTCTGTCTAATTATTTTTAATATTTTTTTAAGTAATAGTTGTGTATGTTGCAGGTGAAGGTGAAGGCAAGACTATCTAAGCCTTATCAAAAAGGAAGATTAATGAAACATGGTATTAGAGGAGATTATAGGATTGGTTGTGGGATTATGTGTGGTGTTGGGCATGGCTGTTGATGGCCATGGGGACAAGTGTATGGACATTTAGAGCCTTGAAGGTTTATAAGATGAGGTGGAAGATTTTTTTGTCAAGGTAGTCAAATTGTAGTTCATGGATTGAAGCATCCTTTGGGATGAAGTTTAGTGCCACATGTACCATAGAGAGAGTACCAAGTAGAAATCCACCACATGTAGATATGGTGCGAGATAGGCGTCCCCCAGGTTTGTCTTCTTATCTATATTATATATTTTGATTTTTAGAGAGCTTAAAGTATAAAAAATCCCTCATATTCTGGGGTTTGATTTTGAGTATACAGACTACTTTATATTGTTAAATATGCTAGAAACACCTAAAAATAGAGTTAAGAATTTAGGATGGGCATGGAATAGAATTTGGATTTCTTTTATAGTTTCCAATATTGATATGAAAGTGAGAATGGAATGAAATTCTGAATTCTTTTATAGTTCCCAAATTTGTGTTATGATTTGTAGAGAGTTTGAAGTATATAGCCTATCCCATATTTTTAATATACAAGAAACACCTACAAAATAGAGAGTTGTGGACATATATAAAGATGTGAATGGAATGGTAATCTTTTATAGTTCATGGTATCAATAATTTATGTGATTTGTAGAGAGTTTGAAATATACATATTACTTCATATTCTTAATACACAAAAAAACCTAGTTATACTTCTCATACAAGACTCTTACATACATAGGACAAAACCCCTTCCATAATAATCATTCTGGAAAGATTTGAATTTTTTTCTAAACAAAACTAATTGGCTAACACTAACATTTGAAAATTCTTGTCAATTTGGTCAAAGCAAGTGTCCTCCAAACTCACATTTTTGTTCCAATGAACACTAATTTCCTTTCATAATCAAATTTCGCAAGAAAGTCACTAGTTGGTTCAAAAATTATTTGGCAAGGAAGTCAGTAGCTGGTCTTGAATTTATTTAGCAAGAAAGTTGTTAATTAGGCTTAATCTTTGGACGAAACTCCATGGTTAATCACTTGAGTTGGAGCAAGTCTGGGATGGGTGAACTCCTTGAAAGGGATGATGCTTCACCTCTGTAAGCATTGAAGCATCACCTAGATGTAATGAGAGTTCCATTTATTTTTATGAGAGATGGGTTGTTGTGAACCACTACTCATGAAACATGGGTCAATGAATTTGACTCGAAAACTATACAGTTGAAACCTAATAGTAATATGTCAAAAACGTTGCTAAGTGATTATGAATTCTATATGTATAAACTGAAATCATATCATCAATGTTATTCCAAATCTGCTTGATTTGAGTAAAAAAATAGTTTTAGAGAAGATTTAAGTAAAATCATTTTCAGTGACCAGAAGTCAATAGACCATGATGATCATAAAAATAAAAAATAAAAAATTACAGTAGAAACTATTGGATGACAGTTTTGACCAGTCCTTTGTTTTCCTTAATCCAGTACCTCCAAAAGGAGCAACCCAATTGCATGGTTCTTGTTTAAGAGGTCATTATTTATATGAATGGTTTTCGCACCATAGAGATTTTATGGTCTTGCTTTAAATTGTACATTTTTCAATAGTGAGGCACCCTTTCATAAGTTTGATGTGAGAAATGACAAGACAGAATAGGACTTCCATGGAAAATAATCTGTACATGTCTACAACCTTTTAATTGTGGAGATTAAGACGAAAAGAAGACGCATCTCATTGGATTATGTAGTTTGTGTTCCATTGGATCATGAAGTTTGATTTGAAATATATAAGAAATAATAAAATATAAAGAGTTAAAAGCAGAATAGTCTTTGGTCATATCAATGTTCCAAGGATGATCTACATAAATATAGGTTCCTTCCAAGGGTTCAATTGAAAGATTCCTAGGATGATGCTTCTTATAAGACACAGAATTTGGTGAATCATTAACAATATGATGTTCATTCATTATCTTTAAATATTGATTTTAAGCAACTAATAATGTGAAACATGTACTCAGCTAATCTATAGAAGAAACAAAATGGGCACTAGTTATTACATTTTGATTTTGAAATTCATTTTTAAGGGTTAATATGTATTTCATGGGATCATTTTACATTATAGTATTCACTCTCATAAATATCAAATATGTTCAATATATGTTAATATGTATGCAATAAGACTGTATATGTGTGTGAGACGAGCATCTAGTTTTCAAGAAAGGTATTGATGCATAGTTGAGTGATGCAAGAATTGAAATAAAGTATCCTAACAAGCATTGTTAGTTTTTTCCAAGGAGTGGCATATAGTATTGTACATGCAAGACACAAATATAGGCTTAAAGATCCTTCAGATAATCTTGAAGTAGAATTAGACACAGCTGATTTTAGAATTTCTCAAAAGGGAGGCCATCATCAATATGGATTCTTAAAGAGATGAAGATTAAAATTTTCTTGTGATTAAGTTAATCCTTTATTTTTTTCAGTATCTGCAATTTAAATCACATTTAGTAATACCTGCTCAAAACACAAAATTTCTTGCTTATAACAACTTATTTGGTGTATAAGAGGATGAGTGCACCACAAGGTGAAATTTCTAAATTTTGGATTTCAAGTAAACTTGCATATTTAATATGTATTTTCATGTGAACAAGTGTTGACAGGATATGGTAATTGTGCTAATACAGGATACGTATAGTTTTTATTATTTCTTTGAAGTTGCAGTATTTATGCCTTACCCTTTTAGTTGTAGATTTGCATATTTAATATGTATTTTCATGTGAAAAAGTGTTGAAAGGATATGGTAATTGTGCTAATACATGATATGTATAGTTTTAATCACATTTTTGGAGTTGTAATTTTTATGCCTTACCCTTTTAATAGTTGTGTTTATACTATTTATTTGTTTGACATTCAAAAAATGTTGTTGAACTATGACTTGGAATGACCAGGTGACAATTGCCTACAACAAGGATTCAAGCCATGTGAAATTGAATGGTGGGTGCATATCCAACAGAGGTAAATTCTTTACACCTGAATCACTAAAGTTTAATTTTCAGGTGATCAATTAATATAATGTAATAGAGCTATATTATTTACACATGAATCTTGAAAATCCTAGAGCCATCAATTGTCATGTTCATAAGAAATACAAAAAAAAGAAATAAAAACTTAAATTGCTTATTCTGGTGTAGGAATATGCATTCAATATACCTCTTTTACAAAATTGTATTAGCAAAAAATGAAATATTGCTCTTAATATTGGTTCTAGTTGAAATTTTAATGTACCAAGTCAGTATGCTGACTTAAATTCTTCTTGCTATGGACACTCATGCCACAAATGGTAAATTTCATTCTAATTAGTGCTGAAGAAATCTTCTACAAATTGAAAGTATTTGTAGGGTTTCAAATTTGGAGGAGTATTGGTCCTTATTTATATTTTTTTCAAACTAATTAGATGGTTCCTGCATAGTGATTTACCCTTCAAGATTCCTTGTGTGGCTTTCATTTCTTTGCTAGCCTAACCTTGTCTTGGACAGTGACTTTAACACTAATTATGAATGATATGAACCACAATGATTTTGGAACCACCTATTTATTCTCCTTGAATCTCATTGTCTTCCATGTAGAGGCTACAACCCCAGCTAGACGTGAGCCTCAAAGTGTGGTTCACGCCTCCATACAGTCTACCGTTGTAGCACATATTCTCCGCATGGAAAATAAGTAGGAAAAAGTTGGTTGGGAAATGGCATGGCAAAGGAAGACCATTTCCATCCAATGATTCTTGTGAGATAGGATATCCATCATCTCTCCCTACCTTGTTGCAATAAAAAATAGTAGTGATTGGGGTTTCAGTACTTCCTTACACACTACCTATGCAAAACCAACCCACATATGTGTAATGCTAAAGAAGAGAGATTTAAGGTTTTTAAGGTGTTTGAAATGGACTTCAAAACCCACTTTCACTAGACATAATATTATTCCCATCTCTACATTCTTCATCTTTACTAGGATAATGATACTCCATCATCATTCATTCACTGAGAGTTGCCAAAAATATTGCCACACCAGCAATATGTTCATAGACATATTTCAAAATTCAAATCATTAATCTGCCACAATATTCATTTATGTAATCATAAACTTCTAAAAATTGCATTCTAACATTTCATTCCAAAATCGACTCGATGAAAAAGGAAACCATGAAATAATTTGTTAATTAAAAAAGTTCGAGTAATTTTGAACAATCTCTACTTAGACCCTACTATCACAACTTCCAAAAATAGAGATAGGATTTCATAAACACCAAGGAGAAGGGAAAAAATGATTAGGATGTAGGGCTAATTAATAGACAACAATGACATCTATAGTTGTCTTAATGTCTTGCATAGGTAGCTACAGGACAGTTACAAACTTACACCCCTGTGTAAGATAGGAGCACTAAAAAATATCAGTCTATGTCAATATGTACTGACATACCAGGTAGTGCTAATGAAATAAGGATTACTCATCAACCTTTATATTCTCAGGTGGATCTCTATAAAAAATAGTTAAAACTTCAAACGCAACAGGTAGGAATAGTTGACAACAAAAATAGGCGTATGTTAAATATCTTCCCTACATTTTCATTAAGAAGTTAAAAGGGTCCTTATCTTGCATTAGAAACCTTTTGTATTCATGTTGGATTGGAACAAAATGTGAAACAAACATCTAGTCTTAGGCAGTTATGGAAGGATGATTAGTATTCATTGTTTACAAAGAGGCCCCGGGCAATAGCACATAAACACTCAGCCCAAGTCATGGAAATAAAAAGTATCAATTTCCAATCAGATCTAGATCTGCATCTCTAGGTATAATTTTCTTTTTTGCAATGTTGGCCATTGTTGAAAGAGGTTTTTTTCTTGCTTTGTGGGTGGGTTGTTTGTGGTGCCCATACTTATGTTATGCTTGAAAACAATGATGTTGATTCTTCTGTAGCCAAAATCAGCACTAGAGTAAAAGATAATAAATAACTTAGCTTTCATATACAACATCATTAGTAACCTGGTCTTGTTTTATGCTTTTTGTACTAATCGTTTGAGAATCCATGTCCAGAGTTTGGAGGCATTATGTGAAAGAAAAAGAAACAACAATAGTTCACATCTAATGGTTGTGAGTCTTAAAGCCAAGCTTTCTCATCAACTTTACTAAAATAAAGTCTTTTTGAGAATGGAGTCAGATTTTATTACCTTTATTTTTCTAATTTGAAACTCTTTCATCTCTTCATTCTTCTTGGATTCTTTAATTCCATACCACTACCTTTTGTATAGTTATGCACTCTTATCTTCCTACCAAAATTGGAATTACAACTTAATGTTATTCCATCAACCATGACGTTAATTTTATTCTTAGGATGCTCTGTGTCATGGCTTGTGCATTGTAATTTGGGATTTAATCTCCATCACCTCCCTCCATGGTGTCTTCATCATATTGCAATCTTCATGGCGGTTTCAAGGTCTCTCTATATATTTGTGGATGGTAGTGGGTATTCCTTATCTTCCCACTGATATTGGGATGGAAACTAAATGTTATTCCATCAACCATGGTTGTCATATTATTCTTAGGATTCTCTTTTTTGTGGCTCTTGGGGTGTAATTCTGGATGTAATCTCCATCACCTCCCTCCTCTTCATCCATATTAAAATATTCATGGTGGTTGCACAATCTTTGTAATTATGGATGGTATTGGCATTTCTCATTTTAATAGTTTTCTTTTCTTTTTTCTTGAGGAAAGTGTCTTTGTGGGATTGCCGATTGGGATTGGTAAAAATCCTTTGTTGTCATGTATTCTAATTTATATCACTATTTTTCTTGCATGCAAGCTTCATAAGTATTGTTTGGATTGAAGAATAGATCTTGCCTCCTTATGTGAATAGGAAGGCCATGGAGATACTTGAGCCTAAATTCTTCGTCTATTGGAGAAATCTCCAAATTGATGACTTATTTTTTAAATTCAATTTACTCTTGTTCACTTTAGCTTTATGTTCTCTGCGTGCTAGTAGGGATGATTGAAAGAAGCTCCAAATTTCTCACTGAAGAACACCATTATCTTTATCACCTTCAGAGCTATATTATGTTTATTGAATTTGACTCCAATATCAACAACATTACTTCATGCATATCCTTGATACTCCATACTTGAAGATTTTAATTTTGTCTTTCACTAATTTTAATAGCCAAAACCAAGAGCACCAATTCTACCTAATCCCTTTATTTTCCAAACCAAGTTAAGGGCATGGGCCTACCATTTACCAGATAGATCATGAAGAAATGACTATAATACTGGTATGGTATGTAAATCATAATTTCTTAAGACATTTCCAAGAAAGCTCAACAAAATGGATGTTAACAAGAATTGTCAATCCTTGTGATATACTCCCTCTTGTTGTTACACTAAAGTTCTATGGTGAAAGCCAGCTGATACCATGCTTCAATTAACTGAACATCAAGCTACAATAATAGAAACTGAATATACACTAGCAATAACAATCACATATGCAATTGATGCAAGATATGCTTTGGAGAAACACAAGGCTCCCTTGAGAAGGTCATTTCTTACATTTCCTTAAATAAATTAGTAATAACACTGCATATAATCTATGTTACTGGATTTTCCTGCATGCCTCCTCATATTGCAAAAAATTGGTTTGGGTTTTGACATGGATCTAGGATGACCCAAGGTTTGCCCAAGGTTTGGCTTGGGTACCCTAAGTCTTTTGTGGGTCTATTAGGCTATGTTTTATGTGAATCCCATTAAAAGTTCTTATGTTTTTTTGTGTCCCTCTAAATTCCCCTGAAGCTCTTTGAAATGGACCTATACATTCCATAGGTTGTTACCTATGAGTGTGTCAACACTTAAAGGATCTCTCTTGTTTGGATATGCTTTTATTTGTTAAATTATTTGATGAAATTAAGGTAATGCTGATGAAATGAAGGTAATGCTTCAAGTGCTATTCTCCCCATCCGTCTCTTCCTCAACAACAATTTTCAATGGTTGAGAAATATACTTATTGGTGTAGGAGCACCAAGGCATAAAGGTATAATTCTATAGAATTGAATTGGGCAATTTACCCAACAGAATTTCCTAAGACTCATATCAATACTGTGTAAAAGTGGCCCTTGATTAGAAAGTGTGCTCAGACGGATCTCTAAAAAAAGTTAAAACTTCAAACAAAACAGGTGGGAATAGTTGACATAAAAAATAGGTGTATGTTAAATATATGCCTTGCAGTTTCATAAAGAAGTTAAAAAGGTCCTTATCTTGCATTAGAAACCTTTTGTATTCATGTTGGATTGGAACAACATGTGAAAAAAATGTCCATTCATTGTCAAGAACTAAAATATTAAGAAGCCTAAATTTTTTTTGATATCCATTCCTTATATAAATGTTCCACCTAAATCAAAACAATCACACATGCAAAGATAAATGCAGTTTGTAAACTAGCAAAATAGCTTTTGAAATTACATCAAAAGAAATTGTTTTCCATGCACCTAAACACTACAGAAATTGTAATTAATAGATGTTACGGTAAAATAAGATAAAGTTTTAATGAGTTTAATTTGGTTTTACTTGGACTCCACTACAAATAACTTAAGAAAAAATATCACTTACTGACACTACCTTAGGGTGCTAGCGAAATATCTATCTTTTCTTACAGTTTGTTAATAATCTTCCTGTTAAGAAACTATTTGTGTCAGAATTTCTCCTAATTGCATGCATGGATTATATTATGGCTACTAGTCATTGTTTTATTGGAGTTCTGCATATGCTGAGACACTATACTTGATATATAGAAAGTACTAGTATACATGGTATGATTATTCTTTCAAGGGTACTAGCTCAATGGAAGAGCACCTACCTTACAAGTAGGAGGATGATGGTTTGATTTCATTGTGCCCTAATATGACTAAATATGTGACTCAATTAATGACTAAATCAAGGACTAAATGTATAACTAAATAAATAACCAAATATATGACTAAATTAAGGACTAAATATATGACTAAAAAAATGACTAAATCAATGACCAGATCAATGATCAAATAAATGACCAAATAAATGACTAAATTAATGACCAAATCAATGACTAAAATAGTTTAGTCATAAATTTGGTCGCAAGATAAATGATCGAAAATAAACTACTAATGGTCACGTGATCAAAATTAGTCATTTATCTACAATTTTTAGTAGTTTATTTAGTTATATATTGCTTTTTTTGTACTAGTGAAGGAAGAAATAGAAAAAACTATTAAGGAACTCCTGGACATGGGATTCATAAGGCCTAGCTCTAGTCCATTTTCATCATCTGTGGTACTTGTCAAGAAAAAGGATGGTACAATGAGTATGTGTATAGGCTATAGGGCTCTAAACAAGAAGACCTTAAAAAATAGGTATCCCATACCACACATAGATGAAATCATTGATGATTTACATGGTGTTGTATACTTATCAAAAATTGACTTAAGATTAGGTTACCATCAAATCCTAACGCAAGAGAGGACGGGGAGAGGGGCCAAAGGCACACCCTAACCAGGTCCACCTTGCAGAGATCACATGCAGAAGCAATAAATACACAAGTGAGAAAGAGAGAATGAAGGAAACTTTATATATTTATCTCAATTTGATTCATACATGCCAGGTAGTAAGGCCTTTCCAGTTTAGGCCAGCTATTAAAATCAAGAACAGAAGTCCTCCAACATGAGAGGATCTGCAAATAATCTCTAATTTGTTAGCTTCTATCTGCTATCAAAACTCACCCCTAAACTCTAACCAAACAACTACATTTATAAAAGAGGCTACCAAATAAGTCAGCCTTCAAATCCACCATCAACGGAAGGAACGGCCAGATCTAGGTCCACACTCTTCCCAATGATAGATACCATCATTAATTCTATGACCAAAATTAATTGCAAGAGTTGGCCTCAATAGAAATCCAAAATAAACAACTCGGTAAGCAAGGAAACTAAGCGCCAGGGAAATTCACCAAGTACTAAAAAGATAATTGACCAACATTGGTAAACAAAGGAAATTGAGCAACACTGAACCAACTCGGTTAAAGCAAGAACTGAGAAACACAGAGAAAACACAAACATGTTTTTGGTGACGCAAGATTGCCAAGGAATTGAGATGCTCCTACATCAAACACCTAGGTTTATTTGAAATGATTCTCTAAATCATGAAACAGGTATGATCTGAGCTACATCTAACTCAGATTGTGAAATCCATGAATTGTCTTCAATTGGTCTATTCTTCCACTTTACCAGATATTCCATATACTATTTTCCTCTTGTACTTATGCCAATTCTTCATTCCAAAATCTACTCAACTTCTTATGTTTGCTTCTTAGGATAGTCATTCAGTATTGTCATTTCATCATCTGACTCATGATACTCATACAAATCAACAATGTTGAAAATAGGTTATATATCCATGTCATCAGGTAACTCAATCTCATAAGCATTTCCACTGTCAAATTTCTTTAGTATCTTACAAGGTCCAAACTTCATTTTTAGCTTCCCATATGTTCCAACAAGAAATCTTCCTTTCTTCAAATGAACCATTACTTCATCACCGACTGCAAAAGTCTTATGTCTTCTTGATCTATTAGCTCTATCGTTGTATTTTTGATTACTTTTCTCCAACTTATATTTCACATCTTCATGCAATATCTTCATTTACTCAGCAAAATTTACTCCTTGAGCACTTCTTTTTCTTTCATCAACAATGTCTCTCAAATTTGATATACCTCTCAGTTGTATGCCATTTACAATCTCAAAAGGTGCTTTTCCAGTACTCCTATTCACTGAATTATTGTATGCAAACTCTACTTGTGCCAACACAGAATCCCAATTACTCGGTGTCTCTCCAACTAGACTTCTCAAAAGATTTCCCAAACTTCTATTCACGACTTTTGTCTGTCCATTGGTCTGTGGGTGAAATGTAGAACTATATTTCAACTCAGTGCAAAAATTTCTTCAAAGGATCTTCCAAAAGTATCCAACAAATTTATTGTCTCGGTCAGAGATAATACTCCTCGGTAATCCATGTAATATGAAAATTTCCTTAAAGAAAAGATATGTTATATATACTGCATCTGATGTCTTTCTACAAGGTATAAAATATGCCATTTTAGAAAATCTATCCACAACAACAAATATAGAATCATTACCTCTTACTATCTTCGGTAAGCCAAGAACAAAATCCATACTGATGTCAATCCAAGGTTTCTCAGGAATAGAAATAGGTGTATACAATCCAGTATTTTGACTTACTCCTTTTGCAACTTGACAAATTCCACAACTTTTCACAAATTTATGAATGTCTTTATACAAATGTGGCCAAAAGTATTTATCCTTAAGAAAATTCAATGTCTTATCAACACCAAAATGTCCAGCCAAACCACTACTATGTTTCTCTTTTATCAAATTAGTTCTCATTGGTCCTCTCAGTATACAGAACTAAATACCTTTAAACAACATACCTTCTT
The DNA here is from genome assembly GCA_027943335.1 of Chamaecyparis obtusa. NCBI lineage: Eukaryota > Viridiplantae > Streptophyta > Pinopsida > Cupressales > Cupressaceae > Chamaecyparis > Chamaecyparis obtusa. The sequence goes on from BSBK01009837.1 coordinate 329,332, forward strand.
GAATGAAATATTCTTCACATTTAGTACTCGATTGGTCTTGAATAGGTGCTCTGCACTTTCTCCATAGCTCAGAAAAATCAAGATCAAATTCATAAGAATGTCTCATGTTGTCAAAGCCAAGAACTTAAATTTTCTTCTCGGTCATCAAAGATCATCTTCTACTCAATGCATTGGCAACTTGGTTAATAACTCCACTCTTATGCTTTATCACAAATATATAACTCTGTAAATACTCAACCTATTTCATATGTTTCTGATTCAACTTATTCTGACTACCCAAATACTATAAAGCCTTATGATCGATATACAAAACAAATTCACTCGGTATCAAATAATATCTCCATTTCTTCAATGCTTGAACAATAGCATAGAATTCTTGATCATACATAGATTATTTTCTTTTTGCATCATTCAACTTTTCACTAAAGAAAGCAACATGTTTACCTTCTTGACTCAACACAGCTCCTATTGTACTTCCACTTGCATCACATTCCACTTGAAATACTTTATTGAAATTAGGCAATGCGAAAATAGGAAATTCAACAACCTTCTACTTCAGAGTCTCAAAACTTTTATCAGCTCCATGTGTCTACTTGAATTCTCTTTTATCTCCTCTCATAGTCTCAGTCATAGCATTACAAATTGAACTGAAATTCCTAATGAACTTTCAGTAAAAACTAGCCAAACCATGAAATGATCTTACCTTACTAGCATTCTTAGGTGTAGGCCAATTCAAAATAGCTTCAACCTTTTCAAGGTCCATTTTCAAACCATTAGCAAAAATCACAAATCCCAAATACACAATCTCCTCTTTCATGAATGAACACTTTTCAGATTTATCAGCAAATTTTCTTCTTTCAACCTCTATAATACTTTTTTAACATACAACAAATGTTCTTCTCTGGTCTTACTAAATATCAGAATACCATCAAGGTATACAATCACAAACTTACCCAAGAATTTCTTCAAAACTTCATTCATCAACCTCATAAAAGTACTCGATGCATTACTTAAACCAAAAGGCATAACCAACCACTCATACAAACCTTCTTTTGTCTTAAAAGTAGTCTTCCACTCATCACCTTCTCTGATTCTGATCTAATGATACCCACTTTTCAAATCAATTTTGGTAAAATACTTTGCTCCAGTCAAACTATCCATTATGTCATCCATTCTCGGTATAGGGAACTTATATTTCACTGTTATCTTGTTAATTTTTCTGGAATCAGTACACATTCACCATTCTCCATTATTCTTAGGTACCAATACAAAAAGTACTACACAAGGACTCAAACTTTCTCTAATCAAATCTTTCTGCAACAATTCTTGAATATGTCGGTTCAATTCTTGATTCTGAGTAGGTGTCAACCGATGTGGTGCCTTATTTGGTAAACTAGCTCCAGGGATTAGATCCATGCAATGATTAATGCTTCTCTTTGGTGGAAAACCATCAGGTACATTATCAAAAATTATTTCATTGTACTCAGTGAGTAGCTTATCAATCTCCTCAGGGACACTATCCTCTATTTTCTTACTCAGTTTGTTAGGAATCACAACAAAACATACATCATTCTTCTTCAGATCCTTAACAAACTTTCTTCCTTCCATCAAGAAAACTTTCACAGATGTGCAAACATTACTAACAGGTTCTTCAATCAAAGGTAACAAGATTTATCTTCTTCCATTAGCCCAAATAGTATATTTATGAAATCTCCCATCATATATAGCATTTTTATCATATTGCCAAGGTCTACCAAAAAAAATATGACAACAATCCATAGGCATGATATCACATAACACCTTATCATAGTACTTTCCAATTTTCAAATTTGCATAACATTGTTCACTTGCCAAGAGTGTATGCTCATCTCTGATCCATGAAATCCGATAGGGCTTCGAATGTTCCAACCTTTTTAACTGCAACTTTGTAACCATTTCCTTAGATGCCAAGTTCTCTGAGCTACCACTGTCAGTGATTACATTCTACATCTGGTCTTGAACAAACTTTTCCTTACTGGATCTCCCTTATTACTTTCACTCCAAAGTGTTATCCTTACCATCAAGTTATTTTCCTTCTCAGGTTCATTCAATGACTCTTCTTGCACCAAAGTATTTCTACTGTTACCAACCTTCTTACTTGTATGTGTACACTCAAATGATCTATGTCCTTCTTCTCCATAATTGAAACAAGTTCCTCAGAAGCCACCTATGTTATAACCATCTTGGTAGTTACTGCCTCTACCTCTAGATGAACTTTCACCTTTCCACTCGGTCTTGCCTTTATCCAGAGTTGTCTTTTTAGGTTCAGATCTACTGTTTTCACCATAAGATCTACCTCTTCCTCTAGGGAATCTACCACCTCTACCTCTTTGTCTTTTCTCATGTCTCTTATTCAATTTCTCCTTAGCTTTCAATGCAAATTGATAAGCCTCTTCAATTTTCTCCAATTTAACCAAATTGATTTCCTCTTGGATGTAAACTCTCAAACCATTCAAGTATCTGGCAATTCTTTCCACATCATCTTCATCATGTCTAGATCTGATATCTAATCTATAGAATTCCTCAGTATATTCTTTTATCAAGCTATCTTTATACCTCAAAATTTGCATTCGCCTAACTAGGTTAATCTGATAATCACAAGGTAAGAACTTTCCTTTCAATTTATTCACCATTTTTTTCCATACCTTGATTTTGACATTGCCTTTCTTTTTTCTGTCTAACTACAGACGTTCCCACCATAAGGATGCATGACTTTTCAACTTTGTGCTTGAAATTTTCACCTTCTTTTCCTCAGGTACATTTTCATACTCAATGTACTTTTCCATCTTGGTGATCCAGTCCACAAATTCATCAAAATACAATTTTCCACTATACTCGGGAGGATTAAAGTGTGGTGTAGATTTCAAATTTGTCAAAGCCTTCAACAATATTTCCTCACCTTGATCCATCGTTGGTGCAGGTTCTACATCACCTTGTTCTTCCTGAATTTCATCATCACTAACATCTTCAAGATGTCTTCCTCTTCTTTGGGCTGTTTCAACAGCTTCTAATCTAGCAGCAAGTTGTCTCAACATGTCAGCCTATCCTGGATGAGTATCTCACCTCCCACGAACCATCTTGAAACCCTCTGCAATTGCAGGTCAAATCATAATCTGCTACCCCACAACAAATCAACTAGGGTTTGACAAGAAGGAACCCTCAAACCTAGATTTGCAAACCTAGATCCAGATCTCACCTCACTCTGATACCACCTGATGCAAGAGAGGATGGGGAGAGGGGCCAAAGGCACACCCTAACTAGGTCCACCTTGCAGAGATCACATGTGAAAGGAAAAAATACACAAGTGAGAGAGAGAGAATGCATGATACTTCATATATTTATCTCAATTTGATTCATACATGTTGAGTTGTAAGGCCTTCCTAGTTTAGGCTAGATATTACAATCAAGAACAGAAGTCCTCCAACATGCGAGGATCTGCAAATAATCTCTAATCTTCTAGCTTCTATCTGCTATCAAAACTCACCCCTAAACTCTAACCAAACAACTACATTTATACAAGAGGCTACCGAACAAGTTGACCTTCAGATCCACCATCAATAGAAGGAATGACTAGATCTAGGTCCACACGCTTCCCAGTGATAGATACCATCATTAATTTTGTGACTAAAATTAATTGCAAGAGTCGACCTCAATAGAAATCCAAAATAAACAACTCGGTAAGAAAGGAAACTGAGTGCTAAAGAGATAACCGACCAACACCAGTAAACAAAGGAAACTGAGCAACACCGAACCAACTCGGTCAAAGCAGGAACCGAGCAACACACAGAAAAAACAAACATGTTTTTGGTGACACAGGATTGCCAAGGACCCAAGATGCTCCTACATCAAATCCACATGAGGAAGGAAGATGTGGAAAAGACTTCTTTCAGATGTCACTATGGGCACTTTGAATTTTTTGTTATGCCATTTGGACCCACTAATGCACCAACAACATTCCAATATTGTATGAATAAGGTATTCAACAAGTATCTTCAAAAATTTGTTTTGGTGTTTTTTGATGATATCTTGAATTACAGTAAAATATGGAAAGAGCACATAGACGCTGTTTTGGGAATCTTGGAGCAGTAATCCTTCTATACTAAGTTATCTAAATATGATTTTGGTTTGCTGAGATCCTACATTTGTGTGTGTGAAAATTGTACCTAGTTGTGGACACAACACTTCAGTAAAACATTAGAGGTTAGTGAAAATCAAAATTTGCAGATAAATGAAACTAAGCTAACCAGGTGATTTACTGTCTTCTAGTAGGTGCGAGTATGGTATTTCAGATTAGACTGAGATCAGTGACAATGCAACACCTAAACGAAGAATTTGAATGCAAAAGGTGAATGTAGGATGAATGCAGATTGATCTATTTTTTTGTATTTTCTATGCAATGATATGAAAAACTGTATGAATCTAAGCTAGAATGGACTTGGAATGATATGAAGATTATTCTAAACAATGATATGAATTGGTATGAAAAACTATGCAAAGCTATAAAAAAACTATGAATTGATCTTACAAAGTTGCATGTCGCAAAAGCTTGATTCTTTGTGTGCAATTTCGCCAGAGTAATTGTGCAAATTTGAGAGATGATTTGTGAAGAGCTAAGCCCTGATTTTATAGAAATCCAGGGCTTGAGGATGCATTGAGAAAAGTCATAAATTATTCTTGATAAACTCAGGTTGATTTTTGAGTTAACAAGAAATCAGAATTAATTAATTCACAAAATCATGCAAAATCATGCAAAAATAGCTTTTTAACTTAAATTAGAAGTTTAGATCAGTTTTTAACTCAAAATAGATGTTGAGTTTTAAAAAAGATAACAAGTTGAATTGATTTTCTGATTCAAAGTTTAACTGCTCCTTTAAATGTGCATAGATAATTATGAATTAATTAAATAAATAAAGTGATTTATCTTCAACTTAACTGATTTTTGAATTAAAATAATTGATTTATGGGTTAATCAATTATTAAATCAAACTGATATTCAAAAACTATATCATTAAATATTAACAATTGACATTAATTAATTAAATAAGAATTTAATCAATTAGTCATAAGATTTTTTATTTATTGTCAAAATTAAATAATACAATTTAGGAATAAATCTAATTAAATCTAATTAAATAATTAAGTGGCGGTATTAAACTCAATTAATTAAATATTCAGAATATTTAATTAATCAAATTTTAGGATAAATAGGATGTATCACCAAATAATATTTAATTAAAAATAATTAGGATAAATTAGGAATATTCAAGGAATTTTCCCCGATGTAGAATTAAGTTAATCAATTTTTGATAAGTTGATGTGTAGATGTGCCTTAGGTTAGGACTTTGATGTTGATTTCGTTCAATTTGAGGATGTAGGAGGTTAATGAACCTATAGCCCATTTTTGGGGTATTACATTTTGCCCCTCTTTGAATCACTGTGCGAAGCGTAGTGGTTCAAAGATTAGTCTATTTTTTATAAAGATGTAAGATTCCGAGAGATTAATCGATTCTAAGACAAAAACTGATTGAAAGATTTGAAGATGTTAGGTCATGATTGACCAAAGATGATGTTAACTATAGCAACGACGAACCGGTGATTATGAAAAAGTATCAAAATGCCTAATTATGAACCTTATGATTACGAAGAAGTGAGTGACCTAATTCTAGACCTGGTTGTCCAAAGGAATCGTAACGGTATCACATCTGAACCCTTAAGTTACAAAGAACCAAGGAAAAAATACTAATGAACCAATGGTTATGAAAAAGTTGATATAGTTTACAAGATAGATTAAGATAGCAGATTGATATGGATTTCGATGAATCTGATATGCCCCAAGCGATGTGCCCTAAGCGACGAGGTCTTTTGATGAATCATCAACTAGACATGGTTGTTGTCTTGATTACTAAGAGAAGATTTGATTGACAGATTGAATGATGTGCAATACCATGCCCCCTTTGGGATTAAAATCGAAATCTAACAAGAAAAGTCAATGTTGAATGGTTTAGAAGCACATTAATTGATTTAAGAAGTGGTTATACACGTTCGAGAATGCGATCTACATCGTTTGGAGGTCCTGGAGACCAAGTTTGACTAGGTTTGACCACAAGTTGACCATGGGTGACCAAGTTGAAATTTTGATAGTTTGATGTAAGATAATCAATTAAATTGAATTCTGGATTCCTGTGATGATTAAAGGTCAATTATGCAAGCAGTCAGCTGTCCTGGGTCTGAAAATTTTAAATCATGATTTTGACATAGTAAATGATCTCAAATTTTGATTTTGATCCTGAAAATGGTTTCAGAACATCGAAATTAGCCAGGGGTGCAATTTTTGTGGAAAACGGAGCACTTTGAAAAATTAGGTCAAAACCTACATAAGGCCCAAAAGGGTCATTTTCCTTTCATTATTCACTTTTTGTCTTTTATGAACCTTGTGGAGCCCTTTGAGAGAAAAATGGTGAACCCAGCAGTTCCAGTCTCCTCACATCAATTTGAGCGCAGCCGATGGTACTAGCGACCTCCCCAGTACGAGAACCTGGTAAGTGGACCTCTGTACCTCTTTGTGAATTCAAAATTTGCATGTTTTTAGCATTTTTAGATCATTTTCATACATTTTTTAATTTTTTAATTTTTGTAGCATAGAAACTCGTACGACAGTTCCCTGGGACCCGTATGACTTTTGAAATTTTTCGTAGAGTGTCGTCCCAGATCTATAGGAAACTCGTATCAGAGGGACCCATGTGTCGTATGACATTTCATCGAGTCCCTTAATTGTCGTACGGGAACATATGCTTTGTCGTGTAACCATGGATTGTCGTATGGCAACCTGTAGAAACTCATATGAGTTTTGATACCAGTCTGAAAAGTCGTATGGAAAATAGAGAGCATTTTGCTAAGTCTTAGGTCAAATTTTTTATTTTTTTCATTTCATAGGTTGATTTCTTAGCATTTAATGTACCTTCTCAAGTAGTCAACTTTTCAATTCTTGTACTGATAGCCTTAATTTGACCAAGTTACTGATAGGATACCCTATTTCTATGATGTTTAGGTCATCTACCCTGATGTACATGTCTACATATCACACCCGGCCACTCAGAGACTCTGCGTGTCACTTCCAGATCCTATGAGAGTGCACTTAGCTTCTTGTGGGTTTGAGTACCTGATCCATTTGCCTGAGATTTAGGTAAACCATGGGCTACTTACTGCGATGATAAAGTGACTTCATTCAGAGACACAGACTTTCCATCTACCTATTGGAGAGCTCACAGTTACACCAGAGGATGTATATAGGATTTTGTGTATTCCATTCCACGGTCCTCGTCCTGACTATGTCAGTTCGGGGAACTCCAGTTTACATGCCTTTAGGAGATTATTCAGAGATGATACACAGTTGACTCAGTCTATATCACGGGAGTCACTAGTTCAGAGATATGGGCACACACATAGACTTGAGTGCATCATAACAGGTATGATAGGTGGTATTATCATGTATGGCCATTAGTAGAATGATCTACTGATGGGCTGGGCCCCAATGGTGGCTCAATTGATGTCTACTCCTTCTGAGTTGGGCTGGGGATAGTGTATGTGTACCCACATGTTCTTTGAGATGCACAAGATAGTGTATCAGGAGAGCAAGACATTTGCTTCAGGTGCTTTAGTGCTTCAGATTTGGGCATGGGAGCACATTCCCATATGTAGGTTAGTATGTCAGTCACAGAGATAGCCGCAGGAGCCCATCATATATATTTATTATGGATATGTCACACAGGTCCGTATGGGCATTACTAAGTATTGGAGGCAGGTCCTCGATGACATGAATTTTTGCATTTGGAGACCCTACTTACAGGTGGAGCCTTGGCCTACTGCACGTGCTCAGTTTAGTTTCTTCTATCAGAGTAGGATATTGATTGGTAGGTCCACGACTATCCTTGAGCATTTCCTGATTACACGGGTTTGGAGATAGTATGGTCTGATACATGATGTAACACAGGAGCATGCTACCTATGCACGGATAATCTGAGAGATTGGATTGGGATGGACATCATGCTTGTCTTATGCTCTTTGTACACAAGAGTACAATGGATATGTGGCGAGAGAGTGGGATTATAGGCCACAGGTTGTAGATGCTGGAGTCACAGATGCTTACCTTGCTTGGCTAGCAGAGCACCCAATACGCAGGTTCTCAGATCCCACTGAGTTGAGACCTTCTATGGAGGATGTTGTAGATGTCATAGGTGCACCGATGGGTCGAGGCCAAAGACGACATGATGTACAAATTCATATGCCCTAGCCTACACCTCTAAGGCCGAGAGCTTTTTTTCCAACATAGAGACCAACATGACATATGAGACCACCTCACCCTACTAGTTCTACAGCAGGTAGGCCTACAGTTTTGCAGAGGAGATCCACTAGAGGAGAGCATGGAACTTTGGGTAGTATTGGTAGTGTTGATGAGGTACTGAGTGCTCAGCAAGATGTAGGTGTTGGTCCTGATCCTACACAGGTTGATACAAATTTTGATTTGGGAGCAAAGGTGAGATGTCGTAAGGTGCATAGGGTAGAGGTTGTTGATTAGCCTACTGGGGACATAGAGATGCCCATTGCAGAGACATATCCTAGTTTAGCGCAGACTCCTCAAGAGATGATTAGGCATTTGAGATTACAGATTAGGGACCTAAGATTGCAGAGTGCCCCAACTTGAGGAGCATCTCACAAAGGGTGAGAGGCAATGATCAGAGCTACGAGAGGAGAACAAGAGATTGCAAGCAGAGGTGACTCATCAGACAGCACAAAGTGCCTATTATGTCTCTGCGTATTATGCTATTGTACCAGTTGCTCAGAGAGTACCCACATACTCTTAGTATATGATAGCTTCAGAGGGAGCCAGGGCACCATGAGCTGAGGTAGTGCTAGATGCACCACCACCACCTCCTCCACCAGATGTAGAGGATCAAGAAGACAGATGATCTATCTTGTTTTCTGATAGTTTTTGTCATTTTTTCCATAGATACCGATCTGATCTGATAGCTCACATGAGTGCATTCTTTTGTACCTTATGCCAGTAGTGCACCCCTAACTATTCTGGTTATATGATATATATAAGAGATAAAGTTTTTGGTTATGACTTCATTCGTACTTGTCACATTTGATTTATGATTATATCATGTGATGTAAATGCTTTGAGTAGTGTAGAATGTATGTTATATGCAATGCAATATTTTCTTTCAAATGTATGGATCTATGCAAATGTAATTGATAGATGAAAAATGTATGACAATGTATGATTTTGATTATGCTATGCAATGGTAAATGCACATGTATGTGATGCAAATGAATGGAACGATTTATGAAATGTAGATGTAAATGTAATGATACATATGATATGTTTTGCAAGTATTGATGAAGACAAGGACTCGGTCATTTGTCAAAAGGGATGTTTAACCCAGGATGGTGACTACTTATGGTTCTGTGAAGAAACCTTCGTGTGAGATTCAACTCTTTGTGTCATGTTAAACATTGTTGAAGAAATGTTTAAGTGTTCAAGTGGATTCAGCAACTTGTGAGATCATGCAATCATGCAGAGTGTAAAAATGACATGCAGAATGAAATACAAACCTAAGACCTAGGACCTAGTCACTGATCATGTGTAGGTCATTTTCATCATTGAATTTTTATTAGGTAACCAGATAAATCAATACAACATCCACTAGTTAGGAAACTATGAACATATGAATATTGATTTGTATGCACAAAAATCAATACAACGTCCACTGGCTAGACAACCATGGACATATGAATATTGATTTTGCTTTTGGAATATCGGATTAGATATAAGCACCAAGACATAAACACTAGGATGACCTGAATATCATGTCCATTTTGATATAGCAATTTGTATAAGCATCAAAACATAAACATTGTGATAACCTAATTATGCCTTGCAGTACAAACACATCAAGCAATCAAGAGATCATTCTAAATCCATTGTGAATTACCCGTAGTGACCCTTTATCGTTCACATCCTTAGGTAAGATCGCGTTTCACAGTAGGAGTAAGAAATCACTCAAAAAGACAATAGTTAGATCAAACTTCCTTGAATTTTTTGGGTATCGATGGTCAAAGTACTCATGGCCATCCAATACGAGATGGAGGCTCTTACAGACAGACACCATTTCAATCCATAATTTCCAAAGTTATTAGATTTTCGCTCAAAGCAAAAAACAAAGAAAAGATTATGCCCCTAGTCATCACTCTCTAAATCCTATAAAGGACATCATTGAAGAGCTCGAAAGGACATAATATGCAAAAATATCAATGCGAATCAGTAAGCATACAAGGAGATAAAAGCATGTGAAGCATAGATTATTTTCGTTCGTGTTGATGTTTGATTGCGTTGTTGTAGATGAAAAATCCTTTTTGGAGAGGAGACTAATTAACTGACTCAAATGTAGCTTCAAAGGACTTTGACTGGATATGACACATCTAAGGTACTAAGGACTGTAGGATATGAGTTTGATTGCCCCCAAGTTTGAACATTGATAGGAGACAAACTCTTCTGCCAATTTGGTGTACAGACCGACTTTATTGAAAACAGGAATGCAAAAACAAACAAGGAGATATGTACAAACTAAAGCAAGACTAAAAGCTGGGAAAGACCAAGATTACGCTGATAGATGGAGCGTGTTGAACAAGTGGCACTCGTTTGCCAGGTTTTCACCATCTTGGTAGAGATTCTATTTTTGCTACCAAGGTGCTTGTTTCCAGGTTTTCACCAAGGCACTTTTTTTTCTCATTTTTTTGTATTTTTCATTTTTTCCAATTTTTTTTTGTACTTTTGATTTTTTTATTTTTTTTTTGTGATACATCAAGGTGCCTATTGCTAGGTTTTCACTAGGATGATCAATTTTTTCAGGACTTTTCTGATTTTTATAATTTTTTCAGGACATTTTTTAATACTAAATGTCTTAGGCGTAGAATTTCTTCAGATGTAGAATGTTGATTGGTTCTCGGAGTTGTTCTCCTTTAGTCATTGAGAGTTGATAGGATCTAGAGCCAAAAGTAGTAGTGATTACAAAGGGACCCAGCCAGTTGGGTTTAAACTTCCCCTTGTGCTCTCGATGTGATTGATTTTTAGGATTTTTTCTCAAGACTAGATCACAAACCTAAAATTCTCTATGTCTGACTTTCTTGTTGTAGCCTCTAGACATTCTTTTCTGATATACTCTAAGATGATTATACGTTGCTTTTCTATGCTCATCTAGTAGTTCAAGTTCTTGCAACCTAGACACTCTGTAGTCATCATCAGTTACTAGACCATGCATTATGATTCTTAGTGATGGAATTTCAACCTCAATAGGTAGTACCGCTGCAGACCCATAAACTAAAGAGAATGTTGTAGCCCTAGTGGGCATTCTGATACTTGTTTTGTAGGCTCAGAGAGCTGGATTGATCATGAGATGTCAGTCTCTTCCTATTTTATTAACTATGCGGTGTAAAATTTTCAATAGATTCTTGTTTGAAGCCTTTGCTTGTCCATTCCCTTGAGGATAGTAGATAGATGACCAATGTTGTGTAATCTTGAATTTGGCACATAGATCATCTAAGTCTCTGTTCTTGAATTGTCCACAATTATCTGTGACTATAGAGTGTGGAATACCATACCGAGATATGATGTAGTTCAGAATGAACATGGAAATTTGTTTGCCAGTTTCTTGAGTCAAAGGGACTGCTTCTACCCATTTTGTGAAATAGTCTATAGTTGTAATAATATGGGTATGTCCATTAGAAGAATGAGGATGTATGGCTCCTATAAGATCAAATGCCCATTGTTGAAAAGGCCATTGTGTAGTAAAGGGAATTAGATCTCTCCCTAGTGCATGAATCAAGTTACCATGGACTTGATACTTTTGACAATTTTTTGCATATTTGATAGCCTCTTTTTCCATTTCAGGCCAATGGTACCTAGCCCTAATAAGTTTTTGAGCTAGTGTTAAACCATTGGAATGTGATCCACATATACCATCATGGACTTCCTCTAATGCGCGTTGAGACTTGTCATGTTCTAAACACCTAAGGAGAGTACCTTCTAGACTCTGTCTGTATAGATCATTACCAATGATAACATATCGAGATGCATTTCGAATAAGGTTTCATTTCTCATACTCGTTAAAGGATTCAAGAATGATTTGGTCTTGAAGGTAGGAGAATAGGTTTTTGTATCTGGAAGAATCATGACCTACAATAGTGCAAATCATTTGGGTTTCTGGGTAATCATAGGCTGGGAATGACATCACTTCCACCAGGAACTTGTAATGTAGCTCATGTTCGGGCTGCTGTAGTAGAGATGATAGCATTGCCATAGCATCAACAGCCTTGTTCTTTGTTCTAGGAATCTACTCAAAGGTGATAGATATGAAATATTTCTTGAGATCATCTACCATGCGCTTGTATGGAATTAGCTTTTCATCTTTTGTTTGGTACACATCATTGACTTGGTGTATTACAAGCTATGAATCTCCACAAATGTGTAATTCTATCACTCTCCACTCAATTGCTATCTTCATGCCATTAAGAAGGGCTTCATATTCAATGATATTGTTTGTGCAAGGAAAATTTATTCTGAATGCTTTAGGTATTGAGTATCCTTGAGGTGTTATGAACAATATGCCTGCTCCAGATCCATTCTGTGTATAGGAGCCATCAATGAATAACTGCCATGTTCTAGAAAAGAGGTTCATGATAGAGAAATTTGGAAATTCCATTTGCATTGGTGTATCATCAAACAAAGGTGTGTTAGCTAGTTGATCAGCAATAACTTGGCCTTTGATAGCTTTCCTTTCAACATATTCAATGTCAAATTCGCTCAATAGCATCACCCATTTAGCTATTCTATCTGTGAGGGTAGCTTTGCTTAGTAGGTACTTCAGTGGATCAATCTTAGCTATGAGTTGTGTTGTATGAGCTAACATGTAGTATCTCAGTTTTTGTGCTGCAAAGATCACAACTAGACATGATTTCTCTATCATTGAATAGTTCTTCTTGTATGCTACCAATGTTCTACTGATGTAGTATATAGCTATCTCTTTCTTGTTCTCATCATGTTGTGCCAGTAATGCCCCCAGTGATGTATCTATGATGGAGACATATAGAATCAATGCCTTCCCTTGAATAGGAGGCATCAAAATAGGAGGATTTGATAGATATTTCTTGATATGATTAAAGTTCTTTTCACATTCCTCATTCCATGCAAAAGTCACACCTTTATGTAATGTCTTTGTGAAAGGCTGTGATATGTCTGCTAGCTGAGATATGAAGTGTTTGATAGATTTTACTCTCCCTTGTAATGTTCTCATTTGACTAATATTTTTAGGAGGTTGCATCTCCATGATAGCTTTGACCTTAGCTGGATCTACTTCAATGCCCTTTTTTGAAACAATGTAGCCTAAGAGCTTTCTAGAAGTGACACAAAAAGCACAATTTTTAGGATTTAGTCTGAGACTAAACTTCTCCATTCTATCTATTATTTTGCTCAAGTCATTCACATGTCTAGATCTTATCATTGATTTAGCTAAGATTTCATCAACATAATCCTCCATAGTTCGATGCATCATGTCATGAAAGATCGATGTCATAGCCCTTTGATATGTAGCTCCTGTGTTTTTGAGACCAAATGGCATGACATTCCAACAGAAAGTACCCCATGCACATGTGAAAGTAGTTTTCTCTTGATCCTCTGGAGCAATTTTGATTTGGTTATATCTAGAGAAACCATCCATTAAGGAATACATCTCAAAACTCGCAATCATAACCACTATCATATCAATGTTAGGTAGTGGAAAATCATCCTTAGGGCATGCTTTGTTCACATCTCTAAAATTTGTGCATACTCTGATTGATTTATCTGGTTTAGAAATAGGTACAATATTTGTGATCTATTCAACATAATCAATAACTTGGATGAATTTGGCTTTTAGCAATTTCTCTAATTCAACTTTGACTAAGAGTGCAACATGTGGATGCATCTTTCTCAACTTATGTTTAACAGGTTTCACTCCTGGAGCTATAGAGAGATGGTGCATTATAAGATTTGGATCCAACCCTGGCATATCTAAATACTTCCATGTGAGGTTGATCTTTTTCTCTGTTAAGAAAGTAGTAAATGCTTGTCTCTCTTCCTCTGATAGGGATTGTGCTACATGAATTAGTTGTGGTTCCTCTATTGTACCCAAGTTGATAGATTGAGTGGGCTCTATTAATATTGGAGATTTTTCCTATAAATGACTTGAAAGGACATCAAATATCTCATCCTTAGGCACCTCAGAGAAGTTTTCACCGTCGGATACGTCTTTTATTTTTACTATTTTAGGTTCTAAGACTGCCACAAGGTGGTTTTCACCCTTATAACACTTTTTCTTTTTACTCTTATTCTTTTGATTGAGATATTTGATATCCGACTTTGTCATGCTAATGCTCGGTTCATGGATGGAAGTCTTCATAGGTTCAATGACATTGAGATAGCACGCAAGGGCATAGTCTAATTTGAAGGTATAGATGTCTTAGTTTGGATTTTCAGACATTTGGTTGATTAGCTCTGGATGTTGGATAATAAGCTCTGGAAGGGATTGGCTAATCATATTAGTGCACATGGTATTGGCATCATTAGAAATGATCTGACTCATGAAATCAAAGGTGATACTACTACTCGAGATGGTCAGTTCATTAAGAGGTACAACATCATTATTGGATTCCGCTTCGGGAATAAGTGGAACAGACTCGTTAAGTTCATCATTTTGCTCTAAACTCACATTGGGTGTAGGCACATATTGGTGAATGACATCTACATGTTTCTCTATGATAAGCTCATCTTCTTCTGGAATGAATCTCCACTTATAATCATTTGATTCTTCATTTAGGCCTCTTGGAAAATCAAGAATATGTGTAAAGTTAGGATGAATCCCCCAAGCAAGATTTCCTTCTGAGTCTGATTTGAATTCATACTCATGGGAATCTATTTCAGAATAGCTACCACCTTCCTCTTGGTCTGTGTGTTTTTCTTCAAGGTCAGTTGGTTCTTGTGGTGCAGTTGTCTTTTGTTCCATAGTAGGTTCTTGTGTTTCTAATACATTGATTCTTTTTATTGGGTCATCTTTAGCTTTGAGAAGATCTAGGATTTCTTGAGATAAGCATGCATAAGGAATCAGTTCAGAGCTGTCTAAATCATCACTGTCTGATAGTTTGTTATCTTCTTCCTCATTGATGTTTTCCTCTGGTTCAATTTGTTCTATTACATGAGAGGAATTACTTTTAAGATATAAGGGTTTCTTTTTGTAGCCTAGACCTGTAGTGTCTTTGTTAGGATGACCAGTATGTGAAATAGGTGCCATGTGACCTTTTCCTCTCACTCCTAGGGGTCCTTTTCTAGGATATCCCATTTTAGCTATCGGTTTATCCCCTGGCCCATATGACTTGGAAGGGATTTTTGGTGTTTTAGATTCACATGCCTGAAAAACTTGGGATTGAGGCTCATCTTTGTATAGTCATGCAAGCATAGCTTCATCCTCTTCAAACTCTTGTTTGGACACTTGTTCTGCCATGAAATTTCCTTTATAGGTATCAAGAGGTTCTTTGGATTCTGGTGTGGACTATTTTAAAGAATGCCCATAAGATTTAGGCAAGATAGGGAGGGATGTTAGAGATAGGATTAGTTCCATAGTATATTCTCCCATGCCATTGCCTTTGATTTTGACTTCCTTTGCAATTTCTTCCATCTTGGATGTAGACGCCATGTCTATTTGCTTAGTGGAAGATTATCTGTTATTAGGAACAAGTTTGTCAGCACTTTCTTTCAATGCATTGCAAGTTGTAGAAATGTTAGCTGGAATGGTCACCTATACTCCTTCATAAGGAAATTTCACACATTGATGGTATGTGGAAGGAATAGCTCGCATTTCATGTATCTAGGGTAAGACAATCGTTCCTTTGGAAGATCTTTCTTGTTCATCATATGCCTTGATAGTTATCTTCTTTTTAGGATCCATGGCAACTTCTGATAATCCTAGTTATGTGATCAAGCTGTAAGAAAAAATGTTGAGAACAACGCCTCCATCTATCAACATGCATTTAACATGATGGTTTTGGATTGAGACTTCAATATGCAAGGGTTGGTTATGCGGATGACTCAAGGAGTTATCATCTTCCTCTGAAAAGGAGATATACTGGGGAGACGTCAGATGACCAACCATAGTCTAGAATCTATCTAAATCAAGATTGTCAGGAACATTAGATCCGAGCAAAACTTTGTCCAAGATGTCTCTATGAGCTGGAGATATCCAAAGTAACTCAAACATTGATATTTTTGCATTGGTATGTTGGAGTTGTTGGACAATACTGTATGATGTAGGTCTCATGTCTTTATAATTTGATGATTTAGAGGAAGCCCTCTATTTA
The DNA here is from genome assembly GCA_027943335.1 of Chamaecyparis obtusa. Lineage (NCBI taxonomy): Eukaryota > Viridiplantae > Streptophyta > Pinopsida > Cupressales > Cupressaceae > Chamaecyparis > Chamaecyparis obtusa. The sequence goes on from BSBK01009837.1 coordinate 345,817, forward strand.
GAAGCAAATGAAAGATTGAAAGGCATCTTAGGGACATTTGATGAATCAGAGCTTTGTCCTTGTGCCTGAGCTTGTGATCAAGTAACTACATTTGCTGATTGATTATCTCTATCTTTTCGCACAACAGTGATGACATTGCAATGTTCAGATAAGCAAGGTTCAACCATGTTTATGACAAAATTATTTCCTGAGTAAGCATAATTGACTTTAGCACCCATGTTAGGCTGAGAAGATGAATCTCCTTGACCATGTTTCAGAAATGGTTATGTGAATGTTGTATGATCATTATTTCTCTCATGATTGTCAATGACAATTTCTCCATTATCAATTTTGTCTTGTATGAGATGCTTCAAGCGTATGTAGTTATTGGTTTTATGACCCTTATTTCGATGGATATCACAGAAATCAGTCTCTTTCCACCATTTTAGTTTAGGTTCAGGATCAAATTGTTGGATCTCAGGCAATGTGATGATTTTGTTGGCCAATAAAGTTTTCATGGCGGATTCCAAGGACTCTCCAAGAGGAGTAAACTTGCATTTAGGATCTGTAGCCCAAGGTTTGTAGTCAAATGGCTTCTTGTTTGATTCTATCACTTTTGCCTTTGAGGCTTTGATGGTTTGGGTGCCAATAGTGAGATTGAAAGCAGGTGCCTTAGATGGGGCACAAACATTATCAACAACACCATCTGTGACGATGCCTTTATTCTTGTTCCAATTTTTGCCTTTGTATTTAGAACTAGATCCAGATTCATACTTCTCTTTTTGGAGTGATATGTCTCTCCTTTTTTTACAAGGACTTTCTCAAATTTGATTGCATTTTCTACCATCTTATCAAAGGATGTATGATTTTGCATTTGCAAATGGTAGTTGATTTCTAGAACAAGATTGTTGATGAAGATTTCCAACTTCTCTATTTTTGGAATAGGTCTAGCATATAGAGAAAAATTCTTCCTCCATTGTTTAAGGAAAGTCAGGAATGGTTCTCCTGGGTATTGTTTCAGATTACAAATGTCGATCATGGTGACTGAATGTTTGATGTTGTAGGAGTATTGTTGATAGAATAGTTTGATTAAATCCTCAAAAAATTTAATTTTTGGAGGCATTTTTGAGAACCAATGAATGGCCGCTCCTCCCAAAGATCATGGGAAAAGACACATTAGGTAGGTTGGTTCATGCATGAACTCCATGGATTGAGTACAGAATTCTCTGACATGATCTTGAGGATCAGAGTTTCCATCGTACTTATCATATTTAGGCATTTACACTCTCTCCTGGAATGGTGGCATGTACAAGTCTTTATCAAATGGAAAAGGGCATAGAGCCTCCATGGAGAACTCTTTACGTTCCTTCTCTTTTTTTATTTTGTTGAGCTTGACTTGCATCTGTTTCATCATGGTTGTGATAGGAGTTTCTTCCTCGTGTGTGATGATATCTTCAACATTAAAGTTTGGAGGAATTTTAGCACCTTGTTGAGCTAATTCTGGGAAATATGCCTCTCTATCTTCCTTCAAGAAATGTCTCATCATTTTCTTGAATTTATCATCATTTTGATATTGAGCAATTTCAGAAGGTGTGGGTTCTTGATCTACACCATGTTGAGACTGATGTCCTTGGGACCCTTGGTTTCCTCCTCCTTGAGACATGGTATTGTTAGGAGAACTACCAAGGATTGATTGATGTGGGGTTGGTTGATGACCTGTGTGGATTGATGCCAGAGGAGTTGCTTGATGACCTACATGGATTGATTCAGGAGGAGTGACATAACCATCTATCAAGTAAAGATTGGCAAGAGCATCTTCTGCAAATTTAGTTGTGTCGAAAGGTTGATGAAATGTCTTAGCAATCACAGAAGATGCAGCTAAAGAGAGTTTGGGTTTTTCTCCTTGTTTTCTTTGTGATGAAGCTCTAGTTTCCACCATTAACCTTGGGTGAAGCAAAAGAGAAAGATGAAGAAAACTAAAGAATGACTTGATTCAAGAAGATCGAATGACGTAACCTTGTCAAGATTGGATTGATTGAAGATTATATTGGATGTAAATGAAGGATATTGTACCCTAGTTATATGGGTAGATGCCCAAAAGATGGCAAACATGAGCTCGTAACACTTAGCCATTTTGAGGATTGACTGAATTGAATTGAATATTTTGACAAGGTTTTGACACAAGATGAAACTGAGATCAAATTGATAAATCAGAGGGCTAGATCAGACTCAAGAGACCACTTCGGGTTAATAGATTGGATTTTTCTCTTTGTTCTACTTTGTTCTTGACACAATGATTTTTTTTACAGAATCTAGAAGTAGGCTGTAAAAACTAGATTTCTGACAAATTTGGGGGTTTTTTGGCAATTTTTTAAAATTCTCATACGACTTTCTCCAAGCTCGTATGAGTCTGGGTAGGCTCTGGCATGACAATTGACAAGGCTCGTATGACAGTTGACACCAGAATTTGATTTTATTTGAATTTTCTTGACAAAACTTGTACGACAATATGGTGGCTCCTGTACGACAATCTAGGGATTCTGATATGACTTTTGGTGGAAACTCATACTAGTTTATGAGACTCTGGGATGACTTTGGACTGCAGAAAGGAATTTTGCGTTAGATTTTACAATTTTTCAATTTTTAGAATTAGTTTGTTTGTAAAATTTTGTCTGTCCAAGTTTGAAGATTCATGTAATAGTTCAGGATTGTTCATTTCCAAAGGACCAAATAGATATCAAACACACAAAACAACAAGCAAAGGAAGCAGTCAATCGTCTAAAAATAATGAACAAAGGCAAAAGCAACCTTGTGCATGGACAAGCAATAGTGACTTATAGTGCTAATCCCTAGGAATGCTACTTGTGTATGTTTTCAAAAGTTTTTCAATAATGCACATAGTCTTAGAAAATGAAAAATTTGGCCTCGCTAGGGTTTTTAGTAATGGTCTGACTCTGCAAATTTTGTGATCTCAAGAGGGCAAAATCCAATCCAGGCGCATTGGGATTTTGACACAATCCAAGAATTTAATCAATCAGGAGCTGCTAGGGAGATCTAACAGCCCAATAAGAGACCAGACTTGTGGAGATTTCTTCCACAAAGACATTTATATAGCGGCTATTGCTACCACGATGAAAATGGCTATTACCGCTTGAGGTTTCGTCCACATGGTTGACCCAGTAAAGGGAATGTCCACTATGGTTAACCCTCTCTAAAGGTGACTCACAAAAGATACCACATGGGGACTTGGTCCAAATCCAAGGATTTGAGTTTCTAATACCACCCAAAAAGGGAGTAGAGCATAGTCCTCTAGCCTTATCCCTCTTACCCAAACACAACAAATAGATTAATCTGACACGCTAAGACTGAAATTATCTCACCAAGATTTGTGATGTCAACAACTGTCTATCGATCTCTCCGGAGAGAGAACGTATCAATCAAAAGCTGAGGACCAAACTTAGTAAAACTGTGAAATAATCTCAGTAACCTCCCTACCTACAAGGGGATCCTTCGTAAAGAAGAGCTTCACATGCATGAATAAGAAAATGAAGCTCACTCTCTCAAGATCATCCGCAAATAGTATTCATAGGGCCTATTTACTATGTGTAGCAAATATGCAAAAAGCAAATCTATGTTCGTTTTATAGCCCAAAACTGAAGTCTGTTATATGAAAGCCAGAAAAGTCACACAAGCTTGACATGTGAGAGTTTGTTTTATATCCCAAAATGAAGTGTTATCAAATGCATCAGAATACCTGAGTTCCTCACAACACGCTTAGTAGATTTTACCTATTTTTGCAACTTTATTGCACTTTTCCAATCAGAATCAACAAGTACCAATCAGAAACATAATATCTCAATTGTTAGGGTTAGCTGTTAGCCCAAATCTAAAAACCAAATCTAGAAAACTACCTAAAAATCTGAAATGACAATTGAATTCTGGAATCAAAACTCGTATGACAATCAGTTACCTCCCGCATGACAATCTGGAAACTCATATGATAGTGGGTGTATGCCCACACGACAAAGTATCTCCCAAATGATAATGTATAAGAATAGGTACGATTCTTGAAAACATCGAATGTCATACAACACTCAAAGGGTTTTGGCACGACTTTTTGACAAAACTCGTACACAAATTGTACAGACATAAATTAAAGATCACAGTTTTGGCCAAAAAATGACATAAAATTGATAGAAAATGTTAGAATAGAAATGGAAACCCATTTCAAGGCCCCACAATGGGTGCTAAAAATATGTGTTTGAAAATTGTACCTAGTTGTGGACACAACACTTCAGTAAAACATTAGAGGTTAGCGAAAATTGAAATCTGCAGATAAATGAAACTAAGCTAACCAAGTGATTTACTGCCTTCTAGTAGGTGCGAGTATGGTATTCTCAGATTAGACTGAGATCAGTGACAATGCAACACCTAAACGAAGGATTTGAATGCAAAAGATGAATGTAGGATGAATGCAGATTGATCTATTTTTTTGTATTTTCTATGCAATGATATGAAAAACTGTATGATTCTAAGCTAGAATGGACTTGGAATGATATGAAAATTATTCTAAACAATGATATGAATTGGTATGAAAAACTATGCAAAGCTATAAAAAACTATGAATTGATCTCACAAAGTTGCCTGTCGTAAAAGCTTGATTCTTTGTGTGCAATTTCGCCAGAGTAATTGTGCAAATTCGAGAGATGATTTGTGAAGAGCTGAGCCTTGATTTTATAGAAATCCAGGGCTTGAGGATGCATTGAGAAAAGCCATAAATCACTCTTGATAAACTCAAGTTGATTTTTGAGTTAACAATAAATCAGAATTAATTAATTCACAAAATTATGCAAAATCATGCAAAAACAACTTTTTAACTTAAATTAGAAGTTTAGATCAGCTTTTAACTCAAAATAGATGTTGAGTTTTAAAAAAGATAACAACTTGAATTGATTTTCTGATTCAAAGTTTAACTGCTCCTTTAAATGTGCATAGATAATTATGAATTAATTAAATAAATAAAGTGATTTATCTTCAACTTAACTGATTTTTGAATTAAAATAACTGATTTATGGGTTAATCAATTATTAAATCAAACTTATATTAAAAAACTATATCATTAAATATTGACAATTGACATTAATTAATTAAATAAGAATTTAATCAATTAGTCATAAGATTTTTGATTTATTGTCAAAATTAAATAATACAATTTAGGAATAAATCTAATTAAATCTAATTAAATAATTAAGTGGCAGTATTAAACTCAATTAATTAAATATTCAGAATATTTCGTTAATCAAATTTTAGGATAAATAGGATGTATCACCAAATAATATTTAATTAAAAATAATCAAGATAAATTAGGAATATTCCCCGATGCAAAATTAAGATAATCAATTTTTGATAAGTTGATGTGTAGATGTGCCTTAGGTTAGGACTTTGATGTTGATTTCATTCAATTTGAGGATGTAGGAGGTTAATGAACCTATAGCCCATTTTTGGGGTATTACAATATTTGGGACATATTATAAGTTCTAAAGGAGTACAGGTTGATCAACAAAAAATTTAGACAATTTTGGATTGGCCTCCACCTACTAATCTTACACAGTTGAGAGGTTTCTTCAGGTTGTGTAGCTACTATAAGAGGTTTTCCAAAGGATTTTCTTAGCTTGCTGCCCCCTTGACTAATTTGACTAAGAAAGGAGCCTTTATTTGGATAGAAGAGGCACAAAAAACATTTGATAAGCTTAAGGAGGTAATGAGTTCATACTTTGTGCTTGCGATTCAAGATTTCTCTTTACCTTTTGTTGTTGAATGTGATGCTTCTGGAGAAGGTATAGGGGCTGTCCTAACTCAAAGGGGACATCCAATAGCATTTGAGAGCAGAAAATTAAATCAATCAGAGAAAGGTTATTCCATCTATGATAAGGAAATGTTTGCAATCATGCATGCACTTTATAAGTTTAGACAATATTTGGTATGTGGGAGATTCATTGTAAAGATAGACCATAATAGCCTCAAGTTCTTCTTGACCCAAAGGGATTTGAATTATCATCAACAAAAATGGTTAAGCAAATTGAAAGCTTATGATTTTGATATTGAATATGTGAAAGGAAAGAATAATGTGGTTGTTGATGCTCTCTCAAGGAAGCCCACCTTGTGTTCCTTAACATCTATCTCTGTTGATTGGAAAGTCTCCATGATTTTAGATTATGCTAAATATTCCTTTTCCATCAAGGTTTTGGATAAGTTAGTGGATGATAACAGGTACAAGGTTGTTGATGAGCTGATTTATTACAAGAACATGATGTTCTTAGTGCCAGGATCAAAGATCAAGGAAAGGATATTGAGGGCCTTTCATGAAACACCTTTGGCCAGTCATCAAGGATACTTTAAGACATATAGGAAACTTCGAGAGTGCTTTCCATGGAAGGGTATGAAGGAGGATCTCCTTAAACACATTAAGGAATGCATGGTATGCCAACAAAACAAGAGTGAGCAAATTTGTCCTGCAGGGTTGCTGCAACCACTTCTTATTCCTAAACAAAAATGGGAAAGTATTTCCATGGACTTCATCAATGGGTTGCCCAAGGTTCAAGGTAAGGATTTCGTATATGTGGTGGTAGATGGACTAATTAATTATGCACATTTATTTCCCATCACATCTGATTTCAAGGCATCACAAGTGGCAGAATTGTTCTTCAAGGAAATTTTCAGGTTACATGGCTTGCCTAGAAACATCGTCAATAATAGAGACAGTAGATTCCTTAGCTCTTTTTGGAAGGAGATCTTTCATTTGGAAAGAATTGAACTCACTCCCAATACTAGCTATCATGCTCAAACAGATGGACAAACATAGATAGTTAATAAATGGATAGAGGGACATTTGAGGAACTATGTTTCAAATCAACAACATGCTTGGGTGAAATGGTTGCACCTAGGGGAGTATTGTTACAATACATCTCATCACATGGCTATTGGTATGCCTCCTTTTCATGCTCTCTATGTTTATGATTCCCTTTCCTTTGTCGATCTAGTACTTTTAGATAGCAGAGTACCTGCAACAAATGATTTCATTAAGCAAAGCCAAGACATATTAAGGTCCCTCAAGGATAATCTACACCATGCACAAAACCAACAGAAGTTGTATGCAGATACGAAAAGGACTAAAAAATATTTTGAGGTAGGAGACTTGGTATTTTTTAGGTTTCATCCATATAAGCAAAGCACCTTGAAGAGGAGTGGGGCAGAGAAGCTCAAGCCAAGGTTCTATGGGCCTTATAAGATCATCAGGAAGATAAGAGATGTAGCTTATGAATTGGACTCCCACCGAATAGAAAAATACATAATGTTTTCCATGTCTCTTACCTAAAGAAGGTTCTAGGCCAACAAACCATATTATCTAAGAATTTACCACCTCTTTATGATGAAGGGAAATTAGTCTTAATACTAGAAGAGGTTTTGGATACAAGAGAAAAAAGATTGAGAAATAGGAGCATCATAGAGCATTTGGTCAAATGGAAAGGATTACCATTGGAGGATGCAACTTGGGAAGGAACACATATTATTGATAATCCCAACCTTCATTTATTGAGGACAAGAAATATTTAGGAGGGAGGACTTTTCATGTCCCCTTTTAAAAAACAATTAAAATTAATAATTTTTGCTAAGGCCGACAAGGTCAAAAAGTAAAGTTTCGGGAAAGGGGCTAACCTTTGGAAACCAATGAATTAATAAATGTTAAATATTATTAAAATATGTCTTATTCACCCCTCTTGGTCGTGAGTTAGGGTTATGCCCTCTTTTAAAGAGGTTTGGAGGCATTTCGGGCTCATTCTGGAATTTGAATTTTGCTCATTACTTTGTTGTTCTTCAGAGGTTGCCAACCCTGTGGAGAAGGAGACCCAAAAATGAGAGTTTTCAAGTTTCTAGGAAGGCTATGGATGGTATTTTGAGGCCATTTCATGTGCAAGTTCATGCGGAGTTTTCCCTTGTGCTAAACAGTGTAGATTTGTGAGTCTTCGGGTGTGTTTTTTGTAAGATTTTGGTGTTTTCGGTTGAGCTTTTCATATCAGTTTGGGTTGCTTCTATATTGCAGCCATTTTTAAAAAAAAATAGAGTTGAATATATGACTTGGGTTGTGATTCTACTTCTGTATTATATTGTTAGTGTTTTATGGTGTTTTCAGGCTATTTTATGTTGTTTTTGGAGCCCGATGAGCATTGTATTTGAAATCCATTTTGGAGCTATTGTCTAAACTCTTTGCAGATCTAGAAGTGTCATTTTGTAGGCCATTATGCTGGAAATTTTTTAGTAAAAATGTCTATTTTCAGAATTAATCAATAATATGTGAAGTTGTGAAGTTTTTGGCATTATTTGGGGCATACCCGATTTGGGTATTATTGAGAATTCACATAATCTTTTGAAGTGTCGATTGTTTGATTTAAGAATATGATTAGAGGCTTTAAATATGATATAAAATCAGAAAGGGGACATTATAGCCTAAAGGTAATTTTACTTTCAAATGTCTATATAAAGGCCTCCCTTTTCCATTCTTTCATAACAAGAAAAGGTTAAGAGCAAAGAGGAGACAACCAATTGATAAAACAATCAAGTAATCATATTTGAAGAGATTCTCCAAGATCTTCAAGGAATTATTTCTTATTATTCATCAAGCATTATGATAAAAGACAACCTCCATTATACAATGCTTATGTTTCATGGTTTCCTTTTGGGTTCTTATGGAGATCAAGCTACTGCATCAACATTTGTGATCACATCCAAAGAAGCATTGCACCATCAATGTATAAGGAGATTTATATTTCAAATCTAGTTCCTATTTCAACTTTCCTTGTGCCATTTCCTTTCATCTTCAAGGTTGATTCCTAAATAGGGGTTTGACTAAGGAAAACCCCTTAAGCCAACCTTCTTTCCCATTTTTCTATGTGCAAGAACATGATATGGAGTTGTCGGATCAAATTTGTGTAGAACATGTATAGTCATAGGATTTGTAAAGGTTTCAGTTGAAAACATAGGGGACACGTCACTATTCTCAACATGTCCCAAGGACACTTTTCCATTCTCAACATGTCCCTACCATATTGAGCTCAGATTTGGCAAAGATTCAAGTTACAACCTTGAGGTCTCAGATCTATGATTATAGGTCATTCTGGGACTCTGAAAGTCAAAAAATTGGGTCTAAAAACTCACTCTTCCTATTTCATTTTTAGGTGCATTAAAATTATTCTCCATTCCTTTCTAAATCAATTTTATAAATAGGATTAGATCAGAAATTTTATTGTTAGTATTTTACATACCAATATAATTATTTATTATTCTTTCTTAATTTAAAGCAACAAAGGAATAAAAATACCTCCAAGCACAAATATTGCATTAGCATCTTTCAAGTGGCATTAATCATATTGTCCTTGAGGTGGTTTTGTATTCCATTGTGTGTTATGAATTGGACAATATTCCATTTTATGTTGCTTACCATTTGATACATCACACTTCTTTTCTTTTTCTTTGTTAAGAAGGTTGATTTAATTTTAAATTTTTTGTGCTTTGGTAGACAATTGCATCACTTCATGTGTAGATGAGGCTTTAAAAAACATTAGATGTGTCGAATCAATATGTTAGTTGTGACATTTAAAATTCACTCCTAAGTTACTTGTGTTGAATGAACATGCATATACCTAGATAAACCATAATTTGAATTGTAAAAATCAAGACATCAATAACAAACAATTTGGTATGTAGAACATAAATTACTATATGATAATCATAAATCATACCCAATAACCCTATTAGAAGCACATAAAATAACCTGAAAAGAATAATAAATGACATTAATAATGCAATAAATGAAAGGCATATGTGGTGCATCAAACAACCATATGTGTTGAATCTGTAGTCCAGTCACATCATTTCTATGGTAAGAGTGCATCAAATAAAATGTATGCTCGTAGCAAATAAATTGTAGTTGCATTGTATGAATTTGTAACTCCATAGAAATGGAAAATCTAGATTATCATAAGCATTGTGTGCTTTACGACAGGTTCACCATTGTAGATTAGGGGAAATTAGAGATTTGGAACCTGCAACAACATAGTTAGAAAACCATAAGAATCTAAATGTTTCTATAATAATGCCTAAACATCAAGAGAGAAAGACAATTGAAATGCATAAATCAAATAATGAAATCAATTCAAACAACAAATGCAAATCAAACCAATTATCTCCCTTGTTATTCTCTTTCTTAATACAATTTGTGGGCCCTTAGTTTGTTCTCACTTGGACAACATAAGAATTTAAAAGTATGTGGTTAAAAATTATGAGAATTAACTCCCAGTATATAGAAATTGTAGATTTCAATCAGGATTCCATGATTGAGGAGATTGACTGACTTTCATTGAAGAGTTGAACTCAATTGATAGGAGATTTGAACTCAATTGATTAAAGAGTGAAATGGATATATTGACTTGTTAACTCATTTGATTAAGAGTTAATTGAAATTGATTAGAGAGATGACTATATAGACTGATTAGTCAGAAAAGGTGATTGAATAGTAAGATTGAGACCTGGTGTTAGTTAGAACTATAAGAATAATTTCAATTAAATAAATTAAGAAATTCATGCAATTGCACATGTGGAATATGAATAAATAAATTAAATTTATTTATTTATTTATTCATGAGAATAATAAATTAGAGAATCAAATAAATTATTATTTATTTACTATTAGGAGAAAATGGTTAAATAATTATAACCATTACATAAATGTAATAACAACGAGGAATTATTAATTAAATAACATACTTATTTAATTAACTATAAAGATAAGAGATTAATTAAATAATGACTATTTAATTAATTTATAGAAGAATATTAGTTAGATGTTTAATAATTAAATAATTGATTAAAATTACTTAATTATGGAATTGGGGGGAAATTACTAAAATTTGAATTTTGAATTAGGAAGATTGATACTAATTAAACAAATAATTATAATTATTTAATTATTTAAGATGGAACTTAGTGGAATTGTCACGCACGGTCAATATGTCAATTTTAAGTGTTTACACTTGGATCCACACCAAATCAATTCATCTTTCTCCCCCGACAACAAAAAAATCCTACTTTTTATTGGACCACCTAGTTATGCTACCTCATTTGACAAGTCGATATCTCTACCATTTTTCCACCTCCATGTTATACTGTGTCCATTGACCTCCTTAATAATGAAATTCGCTACTTTCTTTCCACAAGCATTTTTAGTTTTACGTCTCAAATCTTAGGAGTTTCTTTCTCTCCATTAAGGCAAACATTTCTTTAAAAGAGTCATCCTAGAAGTTTGTGTCCTCTCCATACCCTAGTTTCCATGTGAGATGGTTTAATATAAGAAGCCTAAAACCCATCATGAAATTCTAGATTGAAGAGCCAAATGAAGGGTTTTGGATAGTAAGAATCTTTTCTTTGGACTAAGAATCTAGATATTTGTTGCTCAAAATTTTGGCCCATTTCTAATTGTGATTTCTATACACCATCCAAATTAATTTGGCTCCCATGACTTCTTTCATAAAACTCCATCTCCTCATCCCAGTACCTCCAACACTTTTTGGTCTACAAATCTTATCCCAAGCTAATAATAGTATTTTATCCTACTCCTATTCCATAAAATATTTCTCATATTTTTCTTAAAAGTTCTTATCACTTTGGATGGTATCTTCATATACATCATTGAATAAATAGGGATGGCAAAAATTATAGATTTCATCATGAGAACGTGTCTTGCAAAAGACAATCATCTACTCTTCTACACTTCTATTTTGGTCATACATGCTTCAAGAAACTTAGTTGAAAGAACCACTTTTCTTGCTTCACCAAACAAAGGAAGAACCAAGAATTTACCTAGGAGACTGCCCCTTTTCATTTGCAAAATCCTCTCTATATCCATTTGCTTGGAAACATTGGTATTGAAAAATATGACTTTCAATTTGTGCCAATTTATCATTAGGCCTGATGAGGAGAAATATTTGTCTAGGTTTTTCTTTGATACATCTAGCTTCTCATAATGATGATTCACCCATCAAGAGTGCATCATCAACAAATTTCAGGTGAGTGGTAACCTCCATTACTTGAGAGATTCTAATCCCCTTCCACCTACCTTCACACCATTTCTTAGAAATGAGTTTGCCTAGGAATTCTACCATAGTAATGAATAAGATTGGTGACAAGAGATCTCCTTGCCTGATGCCCCAGTTGGAAGCAAAAAAATATTAAGGGATGCCATTGACTAGGACAAAGAAGTGAGGCATTCTTATATAACTACTAATCCTATTCACAAAATGCTTATCAAAACCAAAACACTTTAACACAAATAGCATAAGTCTTTGTTCACAAAGTTGTAAGCCTTCTTTATATCCAATTTCATCATCCTATATGTATGAGCCCTTCATACAAAGTGTATTGCTTCATGGGCTATGATAGTACCTTCTAGGAAAAAAACAACTTTGTTCCTCTAAAACCTTCTACTACAGACCTTCTGGGAAAAAAATAACTTTGTTCCTCTAAAATGAGAAGTGACAATAGAGGTTTTAAATGATTTGCAATGACTTTGGTTACAACTTTATAAGTAACCTTGCAAAGAGAGATTGACATATAGTCACCAAATGAGATAGCAACCTCTTTTATTGGGACTACTACAATAAGTATTGTTGAGTACCCTACTCATATAAGCCTCCAAACAAGATTCTTCTACCACCTCCAACAAACCATATTTGACTATCTCCCATGTTTTTTGAAAGAAACCCACTTGAAAACCATTAGTCTTAGGGGATTTATCCCCTCAAAGAGATAAAAGTGTTGCTTTCACTTCTTCCATTTTGATTGGATGAAGTAAGGAGTTATTATGCTGCTATGTCAAAATACTCATAATGATGGTAGACACATCATCTAAATCTATAAGCCTCATATTTGGTTCCATCGAAAGAAGGGAAGTGAAATGGCGTATTGCCTCCTTATTGATATCTTCTTGGTTTGTGATTACCACACCATTGAGATACTTGATCATATATATATATATATATATATATATATATATATATATATATATATATATATATATATATATATATATATATATATATATATATATATATATATATATATATATATATATATATATATATATATATATATATATATATATATATATATAATTTGTGATGCCTTGCCTAAGGAATGGAAAATTTTGGTATTCCTATCCTCTGCTTTAAGCCAACACTTCCTTGATTTTTGCTTCCAAAAGACTTCTTCCCATACTGATATTTCTAATAGCTCCCTCATTAGATCTTTCTCCTTCTGAAACTCAAATTCTCGCATTCCATGCTTGATAACTTTTGTAAGATTTCTAACTACTCCAACCTTTCTATTTCTACAAAAATATCTTTAAAATTGCTTCTATTCCATTCTTTTAGTCGCTCTTTGATGAAAATCATTTTTTTAGAGAAGTTAAAGTCCTTGGTTCCATGGACTATTGGGGCAAATTTCTATCACTCATCAGTCAATTGGATAATTGAAGGGTCCCTAAAACACATCATTTAAAATTTTAAAGGGGATCTTATTGGAGAAGTATCATTTTGGAACACTAAAGCTACTAGGTATGGTCAGATCTAGATAAAGACAAGATTCAAGATTCAAGAACAATGGTTCCAACTTCTAGCCACAAAGAAATGATTCAAACATTCTGCAATGCTGGAAAATCTATTTCGCCTATTGGTCCATGCAAAGATTCAATCTTTAGGATGAATCTCAGCCATGCCATTGTCAAAAATGAAATCTTGGAAATATGATTGCACTTGAATAAGAATTTGTTTAACCCTACTTTTATCTAAAGGAACCCTCGTAGGATTAAAGTCAGCCCCTATAATAATAAGAGACGAACAAGGGGATTGAATGTTGGCACTTATTTGAGTCCATTGAAATTTCTTGTGCATTGTACTCACTGGCTCATAAATATTGAAAAAGAAAAAGACTTGACAAATATCCAAAAACCTAACTTTCACCAACTATTAATTTTCTCCACCATCAACCTCAATTTACATTAGCATTGTTCCGATTCTAAAGGAAATCTAAAACCCTTGAAGCCCCTTATGGATTCCATACAAAAACCTCTCCAACTCCTCCACTTTCTAAGAAGAGATGCAAACTCATGCTTGCTTAATTTAGTCTCCTATAACAAAATGAAATCAGGATGTTCACAACCAAAACATCTCTTGATCATGCATCTTTTGTCACAAGAATTGTAGCCTCTAACATTCCATGTTATGGCCTTCATGGTTTGTCAGAAAGGGTAAAACCCCTCTTGGAATGTAGCTTGCTTTGTCCTTTGGTGCTACTAGCCAATTCCAACTTAACTTTATTCAATCTAGGCCCTCTCCTTTGCTTTCCCCTGATCTTAAGTTGTTTATTCTTTGCCTGAGTTTGACATACAATCCACTTCTCTACATTATCTTCCTCATCTGAGATGAAGTCCACATTCAACTAGGAAAAAATACAATCCTTATAAATGAAAGCATCTTCAAAGATCTTAGATTTTTCCGAATTAACATTATCAACTAGAGACAAACCTTCCAAAGTTGTCTTCGAGTAGTCACCCAAAATAGTAGGACTAAAATCTCTACTTTTTTTATATTAAGTTTATTTAAGCTCCCATTTCAAGAATTGAACACAAGATTTTTCTATTACAAAGAGAAGCACCAACCACTGCACTATAGGCCAATGCCTGGCTTGGAATCTCTACTTTTGAAAATGGAGAAAGGAATAATATTCATCTCATTGATGATCTGTTATTGAGCAGTCATCTACCCCATAAACACGGGGCATATGATCCTCCCTTTCAACTGCTAATATATCTTGGGCATAAAAAGATTTGGTAGGAGAGTGTAGCACATCCATACCTATTGTATGCTCAAATATCATCTTTGAAGGTTCCAAAGGGTCTTCTCCAGATTGTCTATTCATAGAGGTGTTTTCACTAGTCATGCATTTCCTATCCAAGAGTGATTCCTCAAAACATCTCTCCTGCAATTGATTATCCTCCATATATTTGAGATCCTCCCCTTTGACCCCATTCTCTATCCAATAACGACCACTTGTGAACTCAACCTAACTTGTATTGGGGTAGTCACGATCTTCTTTTCCCCATTTGAGATCGGGGTTTGGGTAGCCTTGCCACAATTATTTTTCTCACAAGCCACATTTAGCCTGTAGACCAAATCCATACATGGTGTTGGGGGAATTTTACATCTCCTCTTTGATTGTGATCCAATCTTTTCTGGACACTCTTCATTCTCATCTAGTTTGGGTAGAATAATTAGGGGTTTTCACTCCACACTAAGTGGGTATGTTCCTAGAGGCATCTTCAACCATCCCACAATCAAGAAATTGATTTCTCCCTTACGAGGTGAAGCTCCTGATAAATCCCCCATTAAAGGGCTTTGAAGTGTCAAGACTTCATCTTGAGAGTTTCTTGGATCTACATTCATAACCTCTTCTCCTGCGAAGACCCCCTCTGTTCGATTGCGATCTTGTTCCAAATTTTCACTTATATGGGTCAATAAATCTATCAACTTGTTTTGAATCAAACCTTTACCTTTAGGATCCTTTAGACATTCCCCACCCATATGTTCCTCTTTTTTTTTGCATAATGAGCATCTCAAAGACACCTCTTCCACTTCAACGGTTTGTCTCCACACAATTTCCCCCAACTTCATTTCAATAGTTTGCGGTAGAGGGTGTATTGTTTGTTTTAGAATACAAATGCATGCATACATATTGTATTCTTTCTCTTCAATTGCTTCATCCATTTTAAAAAATATCCCCAATTTGTTGCCAATACTTCGTAGAGTCTCGAATCCTAAATATTCATGGGTGAGGTTGTAAAAAAGTAACCATGTTGGTACTTTCAAGATCTTAGTTGTTTTGGGGTTGAAATTCGGTTCCCATTCTTTTATGTAAAAACCTTTGCCTCCCATAAGAATTTAGAACTCCTATTCATAATCCACTCCTTATCTTTGTCACAAGGGCATATTACTATGTAAATGCCATTCATGAGGTTTTTAAAATACACACTTCTCCTTAGTGTTCATTGCATTATCTACAAACCCTGGAGAATGCATGCCAATCTCCATTCCATTTCATAAAAAAAACCCTTTTCCTCATCGACACTACATCCTTCCATTCTTCATTTCCAACAAATAGAGAAACAATACATGAGTGATAAAAATCCAGACATACCTTTTTGGGTTGTGGTTCCACTTCTGCATTCTCAGGCCTCCATAAAATTTTTTCTATGGTTTTGTAGTTGGGTCTTGGGCCAAAGTGCAAAACCATGAAACCCCCACAAGGTCTTCTGCGACCTGCTTCGCCAACGCTCTTCCCCTACTGCAACCTCTAAGAACCCTCATTATTCTAAAAACTTTCCTCCTTATTTGAGAAGCTCGACCTTCCGTCCCACCCCGCTCTGTTTCCAAAGATCCCACTTGAAGGTCTCCATGCCAACAACTTCCTTTTGTGCCTCGCCTGCCATGGTCCTGATCCACCCATGACCAACCATTATTCGCCTTGGTTGAAAACCCTTTCCAACATTACCTCTTTGACTCTGCTCCATCACCACACTTGTTTAAATTGTTGAACCTTATAATAAATATTGTTAAATGATATATACTAATAGTTTATTATATTTTTACATAATAAATTTTTATTATAAATAGTTTAAAATATAGTATACGATTAAAAAACCATAGCATATTATTTTTAGGAAAAATCTATATAGAAAACATAAAAATAGAATCATGTAATATTTACATAAATTTTCTAAAAGATATATTTATTAGTTATAAGATTTTATAAAGATTTATAATTATTTATTTTTATAATGAATTTTTAGAAATTTGAAGAGAAACTATGTATGATATCACACACGAAATGCATAATTGTAAGACATTTTTTTTAATATAAATTGTACATGATAAATGTATTAATTATAAATAAATAATTATTTATATGTTACAACTTTTTAAACTTGGAAGAAAAATTGTTATCAAAAGATACCAAAGATTAGAAAAAATATATATGCACAGCTAAGCTCCTTACAAAACACACTCAAACAAAAAAAACGAAAAAACAAACTTTATCTTTTTCAGATTGAAAAATACACTCTGCTTTTTAGTCTTTGAAATTTGGTCAATAGTACATGTGTAAGGAGCTTAGCTGCTTCAGAATATATATATATAATAAGGGTGCCGCCTTTGTTTTTGTTGTGTAATATCGTGTTGGAAACTATTTGGTCTTATTTTGTTATACGTGGCTGAAAAGTGAACAGGTGACGAGGCGTTCATCTCACCTAAATTTTGATGATATTTACTCTTTAGTTTTACCCAGATCACTAATTTTCCGTGTCAAAAATATCTCTGCAAATTGCGAATTCTCTGCTCCTGTTCTCTCCTTAATTCTCAAATTCCGTTGCATTGATTGGTTTCACAAAAATCCAGATCTGATCGAAGATGGAAGATTTATCCATGGACCTCTCTTTAAATCTGAGCCCTCCCGCGGCGCCGCCCAATTTGCAGCTGGCCCTCGCCCCATTCTCGTCGCCAACGCCAACACCAACGCCACTTCATGAACAGGAACAGGAAGGCTCAGGATCAGTCATATGGCCCCGTTTTTCTTTAATCGGGCAAGATGAAAGCTCCGCCCCCTTTTCCGTCCCTTTTCCTGCAGATCGTATAAGGGGCGCCCTCCGCCGACGAGTTAGGTCAGTCCCTGTCTTGGATTCGGGCGCTTCGCCTTCGCGCCTGCTTTGTCCTGAAGCCATTGAATCCTTCAAACAAGTTGTCCAAGAAAAAGAGGGCGATGAGAAGATCAGAATTCCCCAAATGGAGAATGAAAATAGAGAAGCGAGTGTAAAGACAGAGGATAAAGCAAATGCGAATTTTGAATGCAATATCTGTCTGGAGATGGCGTCGGAGCCCGTGGTGACATCGTGCGGGCACCTATTTTGTTGGCCCTGCCTTTATCAGTGGCTGCACGAGTATTCCTCTTGCAAAGAATGCCCTGTCTGCAAGGGCGAGGTTGCGGATAACAATATAACGCCCATTTACGGCAGAGGCGTGAAAGGAGGCAGCGAAGGTAAAGATGGGCTTCCTCTTCCTCTCCCACCCCGTCCTCACGCTCACAGGGTTGAGAGTGCGAGGCAAAGAGAGAGGTTTAGAGATGGGGAAACCGCAGCATCTCTGTCCAGACGCGTGGAGGAAATCATTCGCGTGAGAAACGGGCGGAGACTTTTTCTGCGCTTAAATAGCAGTGAAAACGGTAGCGATCGTTTGTTTCCGGAGCAAAATACGAGACGTTTCAGGACTACTCGTCACGCGCATCACACAGATCATGCTTTGGAAGAGCGCATTCATATGCGCGAGCGGCTCTTTGGGCGGAGGCATCCTATCCGATCTTCTACTGCTGCAACTGCGATCGTGGATGAGGAGGACGAGGAAGAAGAGGGGCCCACGAGGCGGAGGAGAAGGGGTATTGACGAGAGAGAAGCGTTTGGCGTGCTCGCAATTGATCGAATGGCGGCTATTCGAGCTCGCCTTGCAAGTATGGAAGGTATGTTACAATCCTTTGGCACTATAGCTCCTCCACCTGAAGCGACGGAGTCCCTTCCAGTCTTCGTCATTCCTCCCATGAGTGGGAGTGAGATTAGGGAAGGGGAAATAGACGCGTCATCAAGTAGTTCCTTTCTGTCTCACACAACAAGGGATACACAAAGCGCTGGTGCTTCCGCTTTAGACACAGATGCTGTTTCTCCTAGAAGAAAAGTTAGGCGAATCTAGTGGTTGAAGCCATTGCTTGCATATTTATTTCGTTCTCCTTTCTTTTTAATAATCTTTGAAAATTGCAAAGCTGCAGGATTTAAAAATTTATTGTTAAATCAGAGTTATATACTTCCTTTTAAACTGGCCTCAAAATATGCTTTCTTTAGCAACTTGATGCCAGCCATCGTTTCTGCTACTATGTGCAACATTAGGTCACATCTTCTGCAGCGTTTGGAAAATTGGCAACGATCATTAATTGTGCCCCCCCAAAAATATACCATCTTTATTGATGTTCCGATGTTCCCATTTATTTAAAATGTATTCAATTTACTTGGAGCAAATCTCCAAGATTCTTTTTAATTCAAATTTGAGCAAATGGCAGGTCATAATTTTCTTTGAGTCTTCTTCAGTTCTTTTAAATTTCCTTTAAATTTCCTTGGGATGTTGCTATTCGTGGAAGGCATTCAATTGTTGACGGCAGCCATTTTGAAAAAGAAAAATTTTAAAGTTATGGTGTTCTTTCAAATAAGATGCACAGAATGCTACAAATACTTCTCTGTGAGTTGTGTGAAAAATATTTGAATCACCTCTTAAACGGGAATGAATGACATTCATTGAAGCCCTCATCAGTGGGATCTATCACATGGGGAACATCTTTATTAGCACTGATATGGCTGTTATTCTGTGTTGTTCATGGCCTGTTGCATGTTTTGTGTTTGTTTACCAAAAATACGAGACGTGAAAGCATTTAATACAGATAATGCGGTTTCTCTCTATAAGGATTCAGGAAAAGAAACTTCTAAAATGCCATTCTGAAGCTTTTTGTTTTGTTGTGTTGTTGGAGTTTGTTTAATGAGTATGTGTACAAATTGTAAGAAATTATTGGTCCAAGATTTCCAGTAGGACTAGAATGCATTTGAATAGGTTTCTTGATTCTTTAGGAACAAATGTTTTGATTGCAAGCAATGATGCCGAAGTCTGCAATTGTAACGCCTGCGAGGAAGAGAATTTTGTTTATTTGCAAGGCTTGACTGATTTGATGGGACAATTGACATCGTAAAAGGGTAAGTGAAATATGAGAGAGTTTCAATTGGCCGCAAACAACTATATCGCTTAAAGTTTTGGAACCTGGGCCCCTGCTTGCCCTACTGAGGGCAGTTTTAACTTCATCAAATTTCCACAATCCAGTAGTGTTATCATTTAATAGTTGCTTTTGGATTTGATTGTGTGTATTTTTTTTTTGTGTCGAGGGGGAGTTATGGAGGCAGACCTTTGAAAATTGATTTTTTACCCTTTATACTATGAAACCAGAAAATACTATACTGCACATCATTTAGTATTCAAGGCTTTAAACACAATTTATTAAATTTGTCTATATGATGCCTAAGACAAAAGAGGTTAAGTCTGTGTTGAGTGGTCAATTGATATTGGAGTTTGACCCGACCAAGCCACAAAAGAGAAGCCTGTGACAGTCTTATATTAATGACACAGGGACAGCAATATTGGGATGCTGCATATGACACATAGATGCAATAGCTGAAACAAATCCCTCAGCAAACACCTGCAACACACTTCAAACACTTCAAACACTCAAGCAATCTAATCTACAAGAGTGAATTAAATAGATTCAAACATCAACTTATGCAGTCAAACTCATTGAAATTCGTATTAAAAAGCTGAAATGGTTTTACTAAAGCAGTGAGCCAAGTCTATTGGCTTCTCAGTACAAATTAGTTTGGTATGTTTTCAGACTTACAACATGGTATAACTGCAGCCAAAGATGGCTTCATCCCAAATTATCCCTTCAAACCCCCTTCAAAGCAGTGTTATACCGGCTTTGGTGGATAGGGGGACGGCAGGGTGGGTTTCCAGGATGGGGAAAAAGGGCCTCAATTTGGGGACACAAGGACGGTGGCAGGGGGGTGGTGCTGTATATATTATATACTAGAGTTCCCAGACTCCATGATTCAGGCGAGTCAGTGAGTCAAGTCATACTCGACAATTCAGGTGGACTTTGACTCGGACTCGGCCGAGTCAAACACCTGACTCGCCAAGTCAGCGAGTCAGGTGGCTGACTCGCCGAATCTGAGCCTCCTGACTCGGCCAGTGTCAATGTAAAGTTGACATTTGAAAAACATAATTTTTTTTGACTTATTTATTCCTTGCAGCCCTAAAAACATTCAATTTGAGATGCAAAAGTCATGTTTAGAATCCGAGTGGGTCACTGAGTTTCAATAACATCATCAAATAGAAGCTACATGAACGCCACTCTTCCCTATGACAATTGTGATTTCTTGGGTTCTTGTGCTTTGTTCAACAAGTAAGAGATTTGGAAATTACATTTTTTGGGGGTTTGCCCCTTGACCTCGCTGGGGGCTCTGCCCCTTGACCTCGCTGAGGGTGTTGCCCCCAAACCCCCATTTTGTTTTTGAAGTACACTACAACTTTGAGTTTGCGCAATACAAGTAATTATCTACACCCGTGTCATTAGTCTTCCTGGATATTACTTGATGCATACTTGTTGTCTGGAAGACAACTTTTCTTTTGGGGGGGATCATGTAGTTGGCATAAAATGCCTATTGTTGTGTTTGATAATATTCGTTATTTGTTAGTGTATTAATTGTTGTCAATTTATTAATTTGTGTTTGTACTTATGTGATCGATGTATATTTATGTATTTGATTAAATTAGCTTCTATTTGATGCTATTTTTGTGTCTTTAAGCTTTATTCAATAACGGGTGAACGAAACACAAGTTTTAAATCCTTAAAGATCTTTAAATTTCCAGGGTTTTTTCACTTTGCCGAGTCATTGCTGAGTCATGAGTCGAGTCGGCCTTGCCGAGTCCGAGTCTGGGAAGTATGCTATATACTATACATATAGTACTTGAAATGCTAGTTATGAAAAGATGTATAACAATATAATTAGTAAAATAGATAAATTGCAAATGCCACTTTTCCAAATACTAAATAACCGAACATTGAAGTTTTGAACACTGAATACTGAATTACTAATTGCCATTAGAAATTAGAATACTAAATAAAATTGTTGAATCAACAAATGGAAGATTTCTATTATATAAAAAATATCATAAAGATGATGACAATGAGTAGCATGATATCAAAACAAGTACAAAATGTCAAAATGTAGTGAAGGGAGGCCTCTAATCATCCCTCAAGGCAAATTCCTCATCGCTGGAACTCAATAAAGTGGGTATACAAACATCAGCTTGATTGGATGTGATTTCCCCATCAATTTCTTCTTTTGTTTTTAAATTTGAAAGTGGGGGGTTCTCGGGGCAGCAGCCCCCAATGGGGGCTCCCCTCCTTATCTTCTTGTCCTAGCGATGTCCTCGTCTTGGGAATGTGGGGGTTGGGGTGGGGCGGCGTGTCCCTGTGTTACACTGTTTCACAAGGAAAACTTCAAAACTTCTCCCAAAACCTGCCGCTTCTCTCTCCCTCCACACTCCTAAAAAACATGCTACGAATGCCTAAAAAAAACCCATCTTTTACTCCCCTGCTGCGTTACCCCCACCACTCTCATTTCCCACGCTAAATATAGAGCCAAATTAAAAGGTAAGTTGTAATGTAAGAGAGTGGTATTTTCTTTCTAAAATACTGTGTTGGGCTCCCTCCACATGGATGCCCTTGCATCAGACACCCATCATAGGAAGAAAATGTTTCCTGAGTCAATCAAACTCAGAAACATTTGTAGACCCAATGCTTGTCTCGGATCCACTTTTCAGCTTTGTCCATTGGTAATTTCTTGTTCTTGACTTTCTGCAACTTCATAACATTATTCTCTTTCATCCTCACTCCTCTTCTATCATTCATAACATTCAAAGTATCAAATTCAAATTCCCACCAACATAGTCTATCAAAGTCAGAATAAACACTTCGATTCATACCTTCTTCAACGAAACCAATGTCTTCCTTTACCTCATTTGTTGTTTTACCTTTTATCTTTACCTTCTTCCACCTTGTCTCCTTTATTCATTTTCACTGTTTCAATGCCTTTTGAAAGACATACTACTGCTGCAACCTGGTCTCTGTCACTCAAAACAGCATTAGAACAATAATGAAGAGACTCAAATTCCACATTTCCTAACAAAGAATCTAGATCTCTAATCAAGGGGCCTTCATCTTTACTGTTCTCAAACAAAGATTCATCAGAAAATCCTTCATTTATCTCCACTTCACGCCCTTCAAATTCAGCTCTATCAAAGTAATCTACTGCTGCAAAAATTTCCTCTATCTCTTCACTCTCATTAGCATCATAAAAACTAGTAAAATTTAATTCTACCTCACCTTTGATGCAACCTTTGTTCCACCTGAAATCAACTCTTCCCATTTTCTGTCAGCTACTTCAATACGCATCAGAAAATCATCCTTCTCAACTTCTTCTTGGTTAGTTTCAGCAAAACAAACATTTTCTTTCTTCTCACAATCCATATCATCTACTAAACAAACCCTTGCATTGCTGCATACCTTTTATGTTACTCCTTGCAATGGCTTCAACTTATGTTTCACTCCATCATCAACAAGTATGTATTAGCATACCCATCGTGCACCAGTGTATAGTGACTCGGACTTGCCTCGGACTCGGCAAGCTGGATTCGGGCTCGGACTCGGACTTGGCGCTCGGACTCGGCAAATTGAAAAACCCAAGAAATTCAGAGATTTTTAAGGATTTAAATCTTTTTTCATGCATCATTCAATCAATTAACATCAAAGACACAATAATTGACATAAATAGAAGCTACTTTGCATACATAGACAAGTTTACATCCATCACATAAATATACATGCGAAGCGAATTACTGAAGGAAATAAGTTAACTGTTAAACAACTATAATATAATAAATAGTGTCATTGTCAAAGACTCAAAAGTCTACAATATCATGGAATATGAAATCCATGGAATCAAAAGTTCACTGTTCAAAACATATATGAAAATAAAAGGTCCTATGTCTTCCTGCGTATACGCCGAAGATAGGTCATGGAAGATTCTGCAGCCATCTTCTGTCCCTGTGTCTGAGGCTCAACCTCAATGGCATCCTCATCATCCTCACCATCCTCACCCTCCTCATAATCATCATCATCATCATCATCATCATCCTCAGATCCGTCACTCTCAGCCTCAGGGTCCTCCACTGGGTCTCCTTGCGCTCTAGCCTCCTCCTGTGCCATAGCTACTGCCTCTGCCTCTCGATCCACCTGATCAACCCAATCCAAGTCTTCATCACTGAAGACAGGATCATCAATCTCAGTGTTCCACTCTGCTAGTGGATCAACCTCCTCTAAAACGATAGGAGATGTGTCAGTGCCCAAGATCTGTCTATGATGAAGGCGAAGGTTGTAATGCACAAACACAAGATCATTCAACCTTTTCACAGCCAACCTATTACGCTTCTTCGAGTGTATATGCTCGAACATACTCCAATTGAGTTCGCATCCTGAAGCACTAGATGGCTGGCTCAAGATACGAACTGCAATTTTCTGTAAATTTGGCACTGAATTACCAAACATCTCCCACCATTCATCTGAAATAAGAGATTTTAAAAATCAATTCAATAACTTTGACTTTATCAATGTAAAATGGTAATAGATTTAGAAATTAGAATTTAGATTTTAGAATCATAGATTTTTACCTGGCATCAATAGTGTCCGATTTTTTTTGCATAGTTCTCATGAGAAAAAGTCTCCTTGTGCATTCCTAAACATTTCTATCTCACGGACTACACGTGTTCCAATTGATTCATCTAATGACATTCTCTCTATAACATCATAAAGGCCACTCCACACCTCATCATCTAACTTAAAATCTGGGCTGAATTGGTATGCTGGATTAAGGAAGTGGGCAGTTGCATGTATAGGCCTATGAAGTAGATTGTGCCATCGTCGATCAATGACAGCCCATATGGGACCATATTTATCCTGATTCCCTCAAATTTTTTTTCTAATGGCCTCTTTCACCCTATCCATGCCCTCATAGATATATCCCATTGCGGGCTTCTCCCCATCAACAATTCATAGGAGAATAGTAAGAGGCCCTATGAACTCCAATCATTGTGAAAGTAGAAAGTTAGAAACATTAAGCTTTAAGTTTTACTTTAAAAAATGAACAATGAACATAAACAAGTGAGAACAAAAATGATGAAATAAAATGGAAATGAGGACAAAAAGGAAAATTACCTTCACCATATCCTTGACCGGTTGCCAAAAGCCAGTCACATCAAAAGCACAATCAGCTGACTCTATCCCCGCACTGGTCTTTGCATATGATGATGAAGTCCACTCCTCACTTACAAACATGCGTCTCAAACCGCCTTTGTTTTTGAGCAAAGATTGTAACGTGATAAAATTTGTTGCAAATCGGGTGACCCTTGGACGAACCAACTCTTTTTCTTTTGTGTACTGCCTCATAAGGTTGAGGACCCAAGTATGATTATATATGAATTTACAAATTTTTCTTCCTTTCTCTACACATGTATTTATCCATGAAAGTTTGCCAAGATCCTCCAACATGAGGTCAATGCAATGGGCAGCACAAGGGGTCCAAAACAAGTGGGGGTGCCTCTCCATAAGAAGTTTACCTGCAGCAACATAATTTGCTGCATTATCTGTGACTATCTGAACCACATTCTCCTCACCCACCTCCTTCAACACATCCTCAATTACCTCACAAAGATACTCAACATTTTTTATTTTCCCTGAAGCATCAATTGATTTCAAAAACACCGTGGCACCTGAGGAAAACAAAAGCAATTTAGTACAATCATAATTTAAATCAACTAATCACTAAATCAATAGTTTACTACTAGTAATAACAAGTAAGTACAAGTTCTACAATTACCTGATGAAGAGACAAGAAAGTTAAGCAGTGTTCTATTTTTTCTATCGGTCCAACCATCAATCATTATTGTGCAACCCTTCCTCCATATTTCATGCTGCTCCTCAATTGCAACTTTTACATCAGCCACTTTTTGGGTCAAAATAGGACCTTTTAGCTCCTCAGCACTAGGGGCTTTGAACCCCGGGCCACAAACAGTAACAACATCTATTGCAATTTGCCAATGAGAAGACCTATAACAAATTAAAAAAACACAATAAGTATACTAGTAAGTTTTACTTTCAAGTTTCAACTTTCAAAATTAATATAATGAATATGGCATATTCTTGAGACTTAAAAGTTAAAAGCAAGAAAACTAAGACATAGAAAGTAAAATAATAAGTTACCTTGCTGTATTGAATGAAATGTCTTTGTAGAAAAACAAATCTCCAAGTGCCATCTTGGCAGCCTCATGTTTCTCCTTATTCCAAGCCATGCTCTCAAGCGATGGTTGGGCACCCGAAATCGTGCGTGGAACAAACATGAAATCTAGTGTGGATTTCTTCTTACGAATTCGAGGCCCAATGGTCATACTTGCACTTGTAGTACCACTATTAGACGGAAGTAATGGGGAATGAAAACTTGAAGAGCTCTCTCCACCTAACCTTGCCATTTCTTGATGTTGCATCTTTCTTAATTCTTTCTTCTCTTCATGGGCCTCTAAATGAGCTTGCATTTCATGAATTATCTCCGGTGTTGCTTTTTGGCATGATTTAGCATCATGCCCTGATATATGTGCAAGGTGGTATTTCAGCCTATTAATACCTGCCCTATTAAATTTAACAAGACAATGCCAACATGTAACTACTCTTTTTTTTTGGCTTGAGATTGCATATTTCCAAGCCTTATCCCTTGCTACATGAATAGGGTCTGCATCTGGATTAATTGAAGGCCTAGACGAACTACTCTCATGCTGAGACATGCTGCAATATATCATAAATAAAAAAAATAGGCATCTATGATAATAAAAATCAAAGACTATGCCTTTTTACTTATCAAGTTTTTTCATCAACATAAAATGTAGGAAATCTAAGATTCTAAAGACAAAAAAATGTAAACACAATGAAAATATGAAGTTTGAATGTAAAAAATTCATAAAACAACACAAAAATGCAACTTACCTCTTCAAAATTGCTCCCAAAATGAAGAAATGCAGCTCAAATTTATAAAGGCCTCCTCCAAATGCTTCGTTCAGCTCCTTGCAATGTGTGCATACAAGTTAGAAACTATCACAAGTAATCAACAATCAACGTATGAGAGCCAATCGATTTGCTGATTTTTTTTTCTAAAACCCCTATATTCTTCTCCCAAGCCTTTTTCCTCTCTTCTAAGCCTTTAGAAATGATAGAATGACCTTTTTAGGTCAAATAGAAGTCATAAAAGCCAAAAAAAATAATTAAAAAGTTTTTTTGTTTTTTTTAATGTTTTTGCGTTATAAACACTAGCTGGGCGCGCCGAGTCAAGGCCGCGGGACTCGGCGAGTCCAAGGACTCGCCTTGGACTCGGCCGAGTCCTTGACCCGGGTCACCGGGCCTCAGCGAGCATGTCTCGGCTCGGGACTCGCTAGGACTCGGCGAGTCCAGGCGAGTCACTATACACTATCGTGCACTGCTCTCTTGTCAAATTGCCAAAGCCTCCCTAACAAAACATGACAAACAATCATGGGCATAATATCACACATTATTTCATCATAATATTTTTCAATATTAAAGTTTATCAAACTTTGTTCATTGACCAAACCTTCTTGTCATCTTGTATCCAAGCTATCCTATACCGATGTTCTCTTCGGAAACAAGATTGTTTGTGCTTCCACCATCAATGATAGTATTACATACCTTGTCTTGACACTTGCATCTTGTTCTAAGCAGCTTCTTTCTTTGAACTGGTTCATTCAATAGGACTCTTCTGGTGATAGCACTTCTCTAGTTCCAACATCCAAGATTCAATTTCCTCATTAACATTTGCAATTCTTGCTTTTCCTCCATTTCTTCCTCTTTTGTTTCCATGTTCTGGACGTTCATATTTCTTCCTCTTCTATTTCCATGTTCTAGACGTTTTTCATGTTCTAGATGTTCATATGCTTTGTGTTCACATTTAAAACAAGTTACTTTGTAATTTCCTTTTCCAAACCCTCTACTTGATCTTTCTTTTCCTCTGGACTTGTTCACAAGCATATGAATCATAATTCCTTGGATTTTTATTGCTTCCATGGTCTTCATTTTTCTAATTTTTCGGATTTGAATTTGTTGATGTGAGTTTTGTTCCTCTACAACATGCAGAATCAAACACACAATGTTTCAGAGTGAAACACCAAACATTCAATCCTCTCTTGATATAAGGTCATCTCTCATGCTAAGCTTGCAAAGTAAGATTATGAAATGACTTCAAGGTTCCTTCTTGAGTGTGGACTTCACTCAGTTTTATGATGTGATATGCTGGGATCACAAAGGGGCTTATGCTATTCATTCAATGGGTATCAACTGTTTGCACTCCTAAAGATTTATTTTCACAATGTGTAATGAAAATATTGTTTTTGATTTCCAACTCTCCTTCAACTTAAACTTAAACTTGATAACTTCAACTACTTTTACTCCTAATCATAAATGTAAGGAATCATGGATGACTTGGACTCTACTAGATGCAATTTGACCAGCGACTCCACCCATCTAGTGCAAGCTTCTAAGGAACACTCAAATGGTTTCAAATCGATATCGCCTCTCCAATCCCATAAAATAGATGCAAACTAAAGATTCAATATCGATTGAAGTTAAGTGCTTTCAATCATCAGTTTACCACACAAGGCACACTTTCAATCATCGGTTTACCACACAAGGCACACTTACAATCAGCAAGAGGCTAGTGGCCCAGATTTGTCGAGTCAATCAAGTAAACATCCACAATTTCTTTCATCCAACTAAACTACTTCTAAACAACATGAAATGAAATCCTAATCTAAGTGAGAGATGCAAAAAATCATGCAATACTTTAAAATGATCATATATATCCACCATGAAGACCAACAATGAATTAATAGCAATTTTGGTAGTACTTTGGCAACAATTCTTCAACATAACTCTCCTATTCTACTCTAAAACTAATTTGTTACAAATGAGGAGACCTTGGCCTTTTATAGTCATCTCTAGTACAATGAGCGGCCAAGATTGATTTGAAATCAAGGGCCAAGATTAAACCACATAAGCCCTAATTAGGGTTTCATAACCACTTGCTGCAATATTAAATGCCCACCCAATTACAATAAAGTGCCACCATGCAAGCCAATAGAAAAATTACATTCATTTTGTGGACCATTGAGAAAATTCAAATCCTTAACAACCGGATAAGGATCAATGACACATGGACCAATGAGAAGAGAGCACATGAAGACAATGCCACTTCATCACCTTGGGAAATGTGTTTCTTATCCTCATCCTCATCCTCATTCACATTCAATGAATCTGGGCATAACCTAATCAAATCGTCACCATGTGACACTTGACATGCTTTTATTGATTGAGGATATGGCTGCCACCTCAGCCGACTTATCCTTTAAACTTGATAAATACCCTTTAACACATTGATGAGAAATCATTTGTTATGCCTCCATTTGATGACTTGTCCCTCCAATTGCTTCATCTTCTTGAAATTTCTTCATTCCTTTTGCCTTGTTGTTTCTTCTTGTCTTAGTCTCTTAAGTTGTTCCAAGGAATGAGTTTCAGCCCAACCTTCCTTCATTACTAAATCTTCGTTGGTGTAGATGGAGGGTTGACATACCACCAATGCCTTGGTTTTCTAAGCTGCCTCCTTGGATGCTTGATCTTTTCTTTCATATCTTGATGTCTTGGAGATCTTCTCCATCCTTGATCATGAACTGAATCTCATCCTTGGCTTCGTATCATCTTCTTTTCGACAACTTGGGACCACTTGTGGTCTTCTTGGCTTTGATGTCCTTTGATCTTTGTCTTGTACCTGCTGCCCAGATCCATCTTGGGAACATCTTTCTTGCACTTGGATCGTCCACCTCTTGGCCATCTCCTGTCTTGGCTTTTGGTCTTATCTTTGGAATGCTTTCGGCTCCTCCAACTACACTTAGCCCTGCAACAAAGACATAATCAGTACTGCATTCCACTCTTCATCAAATTTGATATCAAAATCAGAGGTTAGTACAAGTCAAGCCATTAAAATCAGAATCTCTGTCATTCATATTAGACTTGAAAAATGAACTAATTGAGACTTATTGCATCCTCCAAAGAACGATAAAATTAATGATAACAAGTGGAATCAGCCTTTTCTCTTAATATTTGAAACCCTCACCATGATTGGAATGATATGATATCAGCCCTTTAAGTCTGATCTGAGACAAAATCATGTCGAATTTAGACTGTTATCAGACCTGCAACAAACTTAAATTCGCTGTTTGAAGCCTCTCGTGATCAAAATCAAAGTTTTGGAGCCTTAAAATGGAGTTTTGCGTTGAACGCTGCTTGTAGATGATTTTTGCATGTCTGAGATGTGTTTATATGCTGGCTTTCTATTGTAGATGTACCTAAAAACGTGGATCAGACCTCTGCTGTAGATGTTGGCCACAAAAACATGATCCTCAATCAGCCCTGCAATTCGAAATTCAGCTTCTAATTTGCCTTTGTTTGCAATGAAAATGTTTTCCAAATTGTTGAGCGATTCGATTTATATAGAAAAGGCTTGCAAATTTGCTATTAAATGGCAGTTGCATTAGCATTTAATTCCCAGCCATGACATTAAATTCGATCCCTCTCCTCAATTACAAATGGTCATCAAATACAAAGCCTCTATGGTTAAACATGAGGCAAGATTTGAATTGCTAAAGGCTTTGCAACGGAGTTTGTGCCATTAAATCATAGCTCAAATAAATTGCCTCGAGCTTTGAATTAAGATAGCTTAGCATTTAATTCAATTTCATTTCGAAAAAACAAACTTTGCATCAAATTTAGTACCCAGATCTGCACTTTTTAACTTCCAACATCATTTAAACAACCTCGAGTTTTGCACCTACATTGCATTAATTGTTTGCTTGCACCTTTCTCTCAAATTTTGTGCTAAAGTTTATCAAGTATGGCCCCCAAAAGGCCACATGTTTCATATATTTTGGGTCCCAATTTGAATCAAGTTCAAGTTGAGGCCATGTAGGCCCACACATTTCTTATATTGGGGCGCTGATCACATTGAAATTGTGCCCAGATCCACACGTTACATAGTTGAGACCTATTTGGTTTCCGTTAACCCACACATTACACCTTATTGGGGGGCTGATTATGACATGGTTTTAGCCTTGCCCCATTTCCAATGCAAGCCATCACATATAAAGTGGGATTGGGTGCCATTTTAATCCACTTTTCCTTTGTTTTGCAGGTCTGATTTGAATTCTGGGCATAACCGCTGCCTTGGAGGGTATAGAGCTTCGAATTTTGTGACAAAATCTTCAAGTTTCAAGGTGCCAAATGCAAGTAACTCCCAGCCCATTCAAATCTGGGCCCTCATTGGATTTAGGTGATGAGGTTGAGGGCTTAATTAAGGCTCAGCTTGGCTTAAATTTAGGACTGCTGTTAAAACTTAGGCCTGACATCACACATATAGGGGCTGCATGCTTGCATTTTGCAACCAATTTCAAGGTCTCACTTCCATGTCAAAGTTTAAGGCTCATCCTTCAAGATTCGAGTTGCAATCCCAAGGCTTGAGAGGAGATACAAATTTCATAGGTAGCAAAAGGAGGCTCAGCACCAAGATGAGACAAAAATCACATGGGTAGAAAATCATGTCTCAGCTCAAGATGGGACAAAATTTACATGGGTATCAATTAGCAAATCATGTCCCAACTCAAAGATGAAGCAAAATTTACATGGGTAGCAAATCATGTCTCAGCTCAAGATGGGATGAAATTTACATGGGTAGAAAAATGTCTCATCTCCAAAAATATTCATACAGCCAAATTTAGCTCTTCTTAGCCCAACTTCTATTTTATTCACATCTCCCAGACTTAGTGAAATTTAGCCAAATCACTCCCACTTCAATACTTAGGCAATTTCTCAACTTTCAACCTAGACATGGCCTATCACAGCCCAACTTAATGCCAAATCTTTGCAAATTTTTTAGACTTTTACCCAAACACAACCTCCTGCATCCAGATTGTTGCCAAATTTATTCCAACACCTAAGCCTACCAGAAAAAGAGGGTGTCCCCATTTGCAATGGGGCGATGGTTTGAAAACCTCACAACAAAATCTCCATCTCAATCTCCATATGATCTTCCCTCTTTCTTTTCATCTTGGCCTCGTCTTCTTTGCTTGTTCTCAATTTTCTAGTTTATCTTGTCTTCAAATTTTAGAGCAAATTGGAATGCATCCTCCATAATATAAATTCTTATTACCCCCAACTCTTCTTGAATGCATGGTCTCAATTCATTAGTGTAACATGGGGATCCGTTCCCCCCTAAACCCCCATGCACCCGGGTCGGGGACGTCTCCGTGTTAGGGACTTGGCATTCCCAAGTCCCCCCACCACCGCCTTCATGCCACCATCTCGCTGCCTGGGGTTCTGCAACCAAAAGTTGCAGCTGCAACACTTGAAATAGAAAGGGGGTTTATTTGCTACTCTAAAGGTCACTGTTGCAACTGTTCAAGTATTTGGTATTATAATTTATTAGTTTTTATACTATTATACATCATTTTATAACTAGCATTTCAAGTACTATATGTATAGTATATTACATCACCCCCCACCACCGTCCCCCCTCTATCCCCAAATTGAAGCCCTTTTTTTCCTCGTCCCAGAAACCTGTCCTGATGTCCCCCAACGCCCATGTTACACTGCAGTTCATTAATATATCGAGCTATCTTCTCCTTGTCTACTTCAGAATGACTTGTTCTGATTAGAATTTTGTGAAATTCCTCTTGTATATTCTCGCACCGTCCTACTTCCTTGTTTCAGACTCTGCATTTTCCTCAACAAATCTAACTCATAATCGATAGGAATAAATTGTCTTTTCATCATTTTCACCATTTTATCCCATTTGCAAATCTTGCTTTTTCCTCTTCTTCCTCTTCCAATATCTACCTCTTTCCAACATATTTTAGGCTTTAGCATGTCCTTTTAGTTTGGTTTTAGCAAACCTCACTTCATCTAGATCCTCTATTTCTTCAAATTCGAAGTACTCTTCTATATCATATTATCCAATCTATTAATTCTGCTGGATCCAAGTTCCCATTGAAGAAAGGAACTTCAATCTTCGGTCTTTTTCTGATCCTTGTCAATGCTTCAACACGAGGATCATTTAGAGCTGCTATTTTCGCTTCATCTTGGGCATTTCTTCTTCTTCTAACATCTCTTTTGTATCATCATCTTCACTTTCAAGTGCTCTACTTAGAGCAAACTCTCTTCTGATTTCTTCTTGTAGGGCTTCAACTTGCCTATTGAGGGCTCTAAAATTATCAATACGGGTAACATTTGGGGGATTTCTTCCTCCACTTCTAGCTCTAACTCTACCCAAACCACATGGGGCTCTTCTTGCATACATTTTCACGACACTCACAAGCTTGATCCGAGTGCAAACTACTTCCCTCCTGTGAATCTGTTTGCACACTCAGAATCTTCTGGCTCTGATATCACTGATGCAATAGCTGAAACAAACCCCTCAGCAAACACCTGCAACATAGTTCAAACACCCAAGCAATCTGATCTACAAGATTGAATTATAAATAGATTCAAACATCAACTTATGCAAACAAACTCATTGAGATTCTTATTATAAAATGGAAATGGTTGTACAAAAACGGTGAGCCACTTCTCAATACAAATCTGGTTTGGTATGTTCTCAGACTTACAACATGGTAACTGCAGCCAAAGATGGCTTCACCCCAAAAAAATCCCTTCAAATCGCCCCTCCCGCCCCCCTCTCCCCCCATAAAAGGAAAACTTCAAAACTTATCCCAGAACCTGCCCCTTTTCTCTCCCTCTATACTAAAAAAAACTCCTCAAAAACATGCTATGGATGCCCAAAAAAAACTCATCATTTACTCCCCTGCTGCGTTATCCCCACCACTCTCATTTCCCATGCTAAATACAGAGCCAAATCAAAAGGTAAGTTGTAACGCAAGAGTGAGTGATTTTTTTAAAATAGTCTGCAGGGCTCCCTCCATGTGGATGCCCCTGCATCACACATGCCAGACTAGGGTATATATGGCCTTTGGTATTCTACGTCACTAACATATTTTGTCAACTTAATATTTCATGGATCTTTATTTAAGAATTATTTAAAATTTCTCATACCAGAATTTAATGAAATATTTCGTCACTGTAGCTAAGAAAAAGAAGTTAGTTTGAAGTGACATGATGCAATTTAGAATTCTTGTCTTCAGTAAATTCCAAGTAACAATAAAAGTATTTCGTGGGGTATCCACTATGGTACATTGAAGGACTAATTCTGTACCTTCCTGCTGGAAACTTTTCTTTTACAATGCCTGTTAATTGTTGAAAATTATTATTTTTCATGTGTTATTCGATTAGTTCTGGGCTTGTCTTAGATATGATGAATGAGTTTGGAACCCATTGGCTGGGATTTTGACACAGGAAAAATGTTTTTTTTGCTTTTCTTGTAATTTACTGACAATCCTTTATCATTGATTCGATGAAATATGACTTGGGATTGCAAGGATTGTGATACCAATTCCATTGGACTAGCAACATAAGCTATCCATCTAAAGCTTCTAAACCTTGGAGCATACACTGATCATATAAACTTAAAATTGTTCTGTTGATGCTTTGTTCTTTCAGTGATTGGCTAGAGATAATTTTTAGGTTCAATATTTTGTCATTTAAGTTTTGAGAGTATCTTCATCTTGCAAGTAATATATTATCATGCAGCAGCACATGTGCTTACTTAAAAATTGCACACTATGCTCTGTTCTTGGGGTGCTGCATGTTGAAACTTGAGAGCTGTTTGTAATGGTTGTTGTTAAGGCTGGTTACTGCTAAGCTGATCTTGTGACTTACCTTGGCTCTGGATTGTGGGTGTCTGTCCAAGTCATCACAAGCATGGTTGGCAAAGGTTGCTTGAAGTACATATTTTGCTTTGTTCTCGTGCTACTGCTCATGGAAATTTATTTGCTATGTAAGTGTTCGCTACTTTTACTGCTTAATTCGTTAGGAAATTGAGCCACATTGAATTGAAGTTTCTTAATTGGTCAGGGACTTGAGCCATGATGAACTGGAGTTTCTTGAGTCAGCTCATTAGGGCTAAACAATAGATGAAATGAATTCATCGGTAGGAAATATAATATGAGCTTATTCTGTATTTATTCTATTTCAAAGGCTTTAGAGCACGCATGTTGCAGATGGACACGGGTATCTCGACATATTGAGCAAGGTGTCAGATGTTAGTTGTGTTCGACAAACACTTTTCTTGTTCTGATATTCTCATTATTTTGAAAATTTGCAATTGCATTCACTGAAGAGAAACTTGTCTTACAGGGGAGAGTCTTGGAATGATGCACTGCCCAAATTGATATTAAAAAGTTGGTCGATGGCAAATGACATGATTCATGAAGATAAGAAAGTGAGACGGATTGCCTATCTCAGCATTTTAATGTAAGAAACAACTTTCAAGTTGAAGCAGGAATTTTTTCAAAAATTATGCATGAGAAACAAGCTTCAGTCAGAAAGAACACATTCGGCTATCAAATAACATTGTCTAAAATAGATTCAACTGGTAAATTTTGGGACATGTATGGAAATCTTGTAACATTCTAAAAATAATAAGAGTATGTCCAAACAATTCTACGGCACTGCCATGATAATGGGGAGTTAATGAAAAATTTCTCTCACCTCATCCTCCTCTCAAATGTGCATCAAAATAGTTGAACAAGCGTTGCATTATTTTAATGTTTATGTTCTTATCTTGAACACAATTACTCTTGAATCTGAGACTTCTGGCTTTTGAATATGAGAAAGAAAAGAACAATTTGGTTATCACACTACAAGATATTTCAAAAGGCATACCAAGGTTTATGTTAGATTATGGGTTGGATGTTGAGTCCCAATATCTCAAAGATGTTTTCATCCTGTTGGTTGACGGTCAGAACCGACTCAACAACAGGTTGTTTGGCCATGTTATCCATGACGAAATATTGTAGTTCAAGAACACCCTGACACTGAGAAAAGGCTCAAGAAATATTCATTGCTATGTTGCATCTTCTTGTCTGTGTCAACAAAGGAATGGGATGGCAGTCTGGGAATAAAGTATATATCCTCCGAATCCCCAAGAGATAAAGTCAAGCATGTGCAATTGTGGTACATCCACATGGATAAAGATAAGATGGAGCCTTTGCATATGGACAAATTTGAGCATTACTTCAAGGCTCAATCTTATCTTTATCCACATGGATAAAGATAAGATTGAGCCTTTGCATATGGACAAATTTGAGCATTACTTCCCAGAGGCATACCAAAGATTATGTTAGATTATGGGGTTGGATGCTGAGCCTCAAATATCTCAAGATGTTTTAGTCCTGTTGGTTGACAACCAGAACCCTCTCAACGACAGGCTGTTTGACTATGCTATCCATGATGAAATATTGTAGTTCAGGAGCCCTGACACTGAGAAAAGGTTCAAGAAATACTGAATGCTATGTTACATCTTCTTGTCTGTGTCAACAAAGGAATGGGATAGCAGGCTGTGAATAAATTACATATCCTCTAAATCGCTAAGAGATTAAGTC
The DNA here is from genome assembly GCA_027943335.1 of Chamaecyparis obtusa. Taxonomy (NCBI): domain Eukaryota; kingdom Viridiplantae; phylum Streptophyta; class Pinopsida; order Cupressales; family Cupressaceae; genus Chamaecyparis; species Chamaecyparis obtusa. Next base: position 382,308 of record BSBK01009837.1, read on the forward strand.
AAACATGTACAATTGGTCCATCCACGTGGATAAAGATGAGATTGAGCCTTTGGATATGGACAATTCTAATGATTCCTTCCAAGAGGCATAGTGAGGTTTATGTTAGATTATGGGGTTGGATGTTGAGCCTCAAATGTCTCAAGAAGATGTTTTAATCCTGTTGGTCGACAACCAGAACCTTCTCACAAGTTGTTTGACTATGCTATCCACTATGAAATATTGCGGTTCAGGAACCCTGACACAGAAAAGGTTCAAGAAGTTCTCAATGCTATGTTACGTCTTCTTGTCCATGTCAACAAAGGGATGGGATAGCAGGCTAGGAATGAATTACATTTCCTCTAAATTACTAAGAGATAAAGTCAAGGATGTGCAGTTGTGGTCCATCCACATGAATAAAGACGACCATTTCTCCCAGTAAAATATTTTTGAAACATACTTTGTAAATCCTTTGTTGAAGAGGTTAGGTTCTTGCAAGTGTGGGCTGTCTCAAGGTGTGAAGGAATTCATCAGACCTTTGGAATTCCGTCTAGAGTTGAAAATTGGAAGCAGCTGGGAATATAGCTTTTTACATGCAAACTATGCTGCGCCACAATGTATGGGACACAAATTATCCCTTACGATTTTCCTACACAATACTAGATAAAATTGCTTACCTGGAAGCAATCAGATCAATGCACTAAGTTGATAAATACTATTTTAAAGACCTTCAAAAGGGTAGTTTCTTCCTAATCAAGCAAAGATTGGCGATTTGTTGATATTAGAAAAGGAAGGCTTTGACGGAGTATATGAAAATATAAACTGGTTAGGGATGTAGATGTAGTCATATAGGTCTTATGACCTAAAGAAGTTCATCCATGATATGAGAGGGCAAAATAAGTCAGGTGACAAGCATGATTAATGAACACAAGGATTTAATCAGAAATTGTGTTGACGACTTAAACAAGGATATGAGAAGAGATAGATGGTTGAAAATTGATCTAGCTGAGAGGACTAGGGAGCTAAATAATCCAAATTATTTTGGAGCCTTCCCACTAGCCATGCTGAGAAAATATATCAACTTTTCAATAATGTTGAGATAGTCGGAATGATACCAAAGAAGCACGTGCCTTAGAACATCAAGTTGAACAACTAAGAAGAAAAGAAGCATAATGAGAAGCTCAATGCAAGTTTTGGAGAGGCCTATTAAAAAAGCACCGACTTCAATGTCATCAAGACATTCTGTGCATGTAACGGAGGGTAGATTGGAAATGAGTTAACCTGAGATTTCTCATTTGGTTGAGAATGATGATATTGGAGTGGTTGGAGATTTGGTACCTCCAATTGACTCCTTGCTTCCCACAATTGCATCTGCACCACATCTAACAAGGCATAAGCTAGTTGATCTTAGAGCTTGTAGAATGCTAGATAAATTTGACGGAACTGAATATGTCAAAGATAAAAGACAAAAGGCTTGTAATGAATTTTTGATAGATGATGAATTCAAGAGCTGCCTCGATGTTGAAAGTTAGAGAAATGAGTAGAAAGAAAGAAAAAAAAGGGAAGGGCAATCTTGATGGAAGAACATCATGCAGTTGAAAGGGATCTCCTCATACTTAATTATAATATAAAAATATAATCCCAAAAGAAGGGAGGACATTAGTGAAGGAAAATGGAGGCATATTGCTACCCATATGGGACATCATACAAGCATAGACTTCTGACACTAACAGGATAAAAAGTGGAGAGAATGACATATTCAATGCTCCAAATGGTGCATGTTAATTGTACTTTGGTTTTGCTTTCAAGCCAAACCTACAAAATTCAGTTATTTGGGCCTTACCTTTATTGCACAACGAGCCTACGGTTGATATGAGTAAAAGTAGCTATGGCTAATAATAGAGAGAGTGGAAGATGTGTCAACCCTTGACGTTGCAACATTGATAGTTCATGCTTCATAATTCAGTGAGGCTAGAAAAAATAAATTGCACAGGGATTATACCACGAGCTAGTGAGAAAATTTAGAGTTAAGGTATTGAAGAATACTGTAGTGATTAAATGAAAAACTCATGGCTCAAATACAACTTAATTAGTTAAAAGCATTGACGCCTGCTCTACCACAAATTGTTATGCAGGAAGATGAGAAGCTAGTAAAGAGAATAATAGAACCTAGAGGCATCTACTAAAGTAGTTAACCTGAAATGAGAAGGCTCAAACATACATATAATAGCCAAAGGCCGAGTAAACAGAGAATATGTATGATATTTTCTATTTTAGGACTCAAGGCATTATTAGGTTACATGAATATTTATGGGAGCCCATTGGATAATATAAGTAAGATTCCCATTAAAAGAAACAAAATGGAATTTTGTGCTCATGCAAATTAGAGAAAAATGAACAGTTAAGGTCTTTTAATGAAAGACATTTTTGTGAATACCTAGTATACAAACCTATATAATTTAAATAAAATTAGTACAACTAATGATGTCTGCAAGAATCTTGTTGACCGTTTTGCATCCATCTGTAAAATTGGGATCTATTTAAAAAGTTAGTTTGATGAATTTAAGGTCATTGAATTAAAAAATCCTCAATGTAAAAGATAACGGAAGCTTCAAGGTAATGGTAACATGGAAAGAAGTGTTTGGGGGAAAACCCCTTTTTGCTGATACATAATGAACATTTGACTTCTAATATTGTCAATATCGCTTTTGAAAAAATGTTAATAGAGGCAAAAATAGATTTCTTCACTAAGGATACTTCCAAGGTATTAGATGACAATTAGGAGAATAATTTGAACAAGGTAGACATTTTAGTCGATGCTTATCTCCTAGATGATCAAGAGTGGACTATTGGGTTGATACCTATGCCTAGGTTTCTGTATTTTATTCTTTTCATCTTTTCAAAAGGGAGCAGTCCAAGGATGAGTAAAATTAAAGAAAGAAATCACATGATTTCTGAGTATTTTGCAAAATTTTAACCGTCATAGAGTTTTGTGCTTTTATAGAAGGGCTTTGATTTGACAATGCCAAACAAATATATGTAGAAGGGAGAACATATCAAGACAAGGTACATAGAAGTTATTTGCACTGAGATTTTTAGATAGAAGATAAGCGTTGCATTGTCTATGTAGAAACTTTGAGGTGAAGAGTTCTCAAGTCCATGAGAAAGTGATGTGAAACACATGGTACGATGGAGTCCATTTGTTTTTATTTTTTAAAAGTAAATTAGAGATTTTAATTTGGCAATAATTAGGAGAGATGTTTAGAAGATAAAATAGATGTTTGAGTTATAAGTGGAACTCTCTTTTGTTAGAGGCGAGCTTAATAGAGGAGAAGGTGCTATCATTCAATCTTGCACACAATTTAAATTTTCTCATTGTTACCATGGTTTTCAATTTGGTCCATCATTGATAATCAATTTGATTTTTTTTCCAGTGAGCCCTATTGAAATATTTGTGTTGTGTGTTTTTACCCCTCTCAATCTTTGCCTTGCACTTTAAAGTCAAATTTCTAATGGTTGGGCCTTGTGGTTAATCTTAGTTCATTGTAGTGTTTTGAGATTTAGGAGTACTTTCATAATTTTTGCAAACTACTTGTAGAACTCCAATTTTTCCCAATTTTTTGTTACATAGATTTGGGCCTTCTATGTAAATTTTGCAATCTTTGCAAATTTCTTTTGTGCCTTTTCTTTCCACTTTGGTCGGTACACTTTCTTATCATAATTGCAATTTCCTCTTTTAGCTTACTTTCCTACATCCATTTCTTTTTTGCTTTGCTCCTTGTAGATTTTTACATTTACTTGTATTATTGCAGCTGCAAATTGCTTCTAAACTTTTTCCCTGTAGGCCTTATGTTGTTTAAAGAGTTTTACCTCACACGTAGTTGTATCCTAGTTGTTTGCCTTTGACTTTCACCAACTTCACATTGTAGAATTTTGAATTTCTTATGCAGTCTTATAATGATTACGAATTGTGTTTGTGCTTCCAATTCCTACATTTCTACTTAGGCTTTGCTACATTGACCTTTTTTCCATTCCTACAATTGCAAGTTTTCCCTAGACCTTTGGTTTTTTCCATTTTGTCCTTTTGTAGACTTTTTATCCTCTACATTAATTGCAAATCGAAATCTTTTCTTTCCACATAATGTTGTTGTTCAAATGACGCTAAGATTATATTTCCTCATCTACAATTTCTTCTCTTAACACACATTATTTTTTATACTATGTACTTAACATGACAACAACTACGCACTTATGATGCCATTCCACTACCTTCTTGTTTCCATGTGTAGGAAAGGAAAAATGTCTTCCTCCATTGCAGTCTTGTAAGGTCAGGTGCACCAGCCATATGTAATTCAAACATCTTTTGATGAGTTCAACAAATAGATAAACTTTGTCCAGCGAAGAATGAGAATCAAATAGGTCGTCCAAAATAACAGCAATACATGCAGCTTTTGTGTAAGCATATTCTATAAGAAAAGTATTCTGATGAAAAGTATTCTAATTCAAACATCACCAGTGCAGCTCTGAAGTATATTTATACTGACCGCAGTCATTATACCATAACAAATTCTCGGCATTCTTTGCATATTATCTGAATCTTCAACGGTCTTTCTCCTTTTTAGAGGGCGGAATCGTTAAATCTGTCCATACACACCTTCTTTACAATACCAGCACCATGGAGATCTCGACCTAACCAGGACGCCCCTGTATTTTGAAAGCTCTGATACCAAATGAGGGATAAAATGTGCATATTCTATTGATCTTCGAATACAATTATATAATGCAGTAAACAGTTAACCAATAACTGTTAACTGCTTATGGGAACAGAGATGAGCAGTTAACTCAATTGCAATGTGTTACGCCAACAATGACGCCATTCGCTGAAACAAAATCAGTACTTCATGCGACTGGAACCCATAAATTTTCAAAACCTACTGATATTTTTTGCTATTACAGATTACATTATTAATTCCTTGGTCTTTGCAAATCGTGTGTAATGAGAAAAACATGTTTAAGTGATGTTAATGTATAAGTTTGTGTTATAAATAATAGAGATGTCAATGTTTCGCAGAAGAGAGGCATGTAATGGATGCGTTATGAGTGCATTTTAGTGTTTGTGGCCTCCTCATTGCCAATCGGAATTCTTCTGACAATTGATTGACATGGGTATAATTCAATTTGCCATTTTAGTTGTTTACAGAGTCACTATGCTGATGTCAAATTTTTTGCAGTTAGAATTTTTTTCTTACACGAAATCATCTTTCTCCTTATTTTCATTAATGGAGCCCACGTTGGAGGTAATGAAATTATTCGACAAGCCAAATATGATTATGATTTTTATTAACAAACAATAGTCTTTAGGAGTCGAGAAAAAAAGTTGTCTTTCATTGATTGAGATCAACACTGACAGAAATTAGAAGAAATCAATAAACATTTTCGCCATTTTCAGATTAATTTCTAAAAAGAGGCATGGGGGAAATGCTGAGGACAATACTTCATCCACTATGCACCAGATCATGAAAGAAAAAGTTACTCTGGTAGGACTAGTTTTATGTCTTCTATACGCACAACAGCTGCCCCCAAAATAATGAGAATCCCTCCATTAAACAGAGACTATTTGGAAGCTCCCACGAAGAACAGGATGATTCTGACGCCTCTGTAGCCCCGCTCAGATCTTAATGCAGGCGGGGCAATCTATAATCCTGTTGCACACTATCCATGCGAGTGCCAAGGCTCGTCTGTGTCTGCCCCTGTACCTAACACGATGATGTCTGCTCCACGAGTGCCCACCAGCCTAACGCTTGGATCCAATGGAGGATGGAGGGAATGGAGCAGAACTAATTCACATAGAGCTTCAGAACAAACCGACAAGAAGGTTTGTTCAGTCTCAGAGACCAGATTTTCTCAGTGTTTGGAGGATTCCAATCTTAACAGGCACGAATTGTCATCAAAGGGTGCTGTCGCTTTCTCCTTTGGTCCATTTTTCCCTTCCCATCTACAGCAACAGTGCTTGGCCACCATTTCATCCTCTTCTCAGTCTTCCGACCATGGGAATGATCAGTCTGACGAGAGCAAAGATGGAGAATGCTTTTCTCAAGAGCAGATGCCATTTCCTCTGCACTATCAAGCTTTATACCAAGGCTGTATTGTGTAAATTGAAACCATCAAGGAAAAAGACAATATACTGCTGTGGTGAGTAGTTTTCAACGTCAGACGGACGGTGTGAACGCACCGATTATGTCAAACTACCAATGAAAATAGAAAACCACTTTATTGTGCAGATTTCTGGTTTCTTAGCGTTAGACTGGTTTTACATGAAACCTCACGTAATATAGCCTATCGGCTAAATATGGAAACTAGTTGAGCAATGTGTTAGGTTTCAGGAAACAAATAGGTGCCTTGAAAAATGAAATGGAGAAATTGAGGCAAACACAGGAAAAACTAAAAACACAACTTTCAGATCCGATGACTGTTGACAAGGCAGCTAGGTTTATGGTTTCCTTCTTCAAAAAGTCTTCCTCATGGAGAATGCAGGAAGAAAAATGAGAGGTTTTCACTAGTGAGACATCCATAAATTTTCAGAATGATTTTTTCAATGGCTAGGGATCATGGTGAAGATGATCCTGTGCTTACTGGGGCAGCCACTAGTCCTATTTGTAGTTGTGATGTTGGAGATTATAAACACAAACATGTGGATGTGTCCATTTCATTAGAGGACAACAACATTGAGTTCTAGCAGTTTGAGGATTCCAGAGTTAGTGATTCAGAAAATGCCGAGGACATGCTAACTACCTTTGATGGCAGTCTTACATCAGTGGGTAGTAATGGGGATATGAGTAATACATAGTCTGATTTTCAGGACAATAGTTCCTTATTTGATCATGTTGTTGGTGTTGTTGATGCAATTATGGGTGTTGACTCATTAGATGATGAGGTTGTATTTGAAGACTGCGAGGAGAATATGAGTCTGAACAATTCTGATTTTTATGACAACAGTCATAATGATGAGTCAATGCAGGAGACAATAGTCTTCTCTCGTGTGGATGACTAGAGCATGGAGCTACCTAGGAGTTACACGATGTAGATTTATGCCATAGAGTTGTTGATTCACATGATGACATTGATTCATGTATGCAACAACAAGAGATAACAAAAGAGTCTCAATTGGATGATATTCATACTAGTGTTATGGGCACCTCTGATGATTTGTATGAGGATGTTTCATGTTGTAGTGAGTTTGGTTATCATTCCAGATGTTGAATGATGATTCAGAGTTGTCATGTGTTGAGGATAGGTCCCAGAATCATGGTTTACAGGGATTTATTATGGAGGGAGAAGCAAAGGCACTCAAGCAATTTGATACAGCTATGGCTTCCACTTCTTCATGAGATATTTGTAGAGGTACCAAGTAGCAGTACCTCGTTGATGGAAATGTGCGAGGCTGTTAATGCACATGATGTTAGTGATCATGTGGTGAACAATGAGGATACAACTTCCTATCACAGTGCAGTTAGTGAGTCATGGAGCGTTCATGGGAAATAGGTCATGCAAAGACATCATGTGACCAGTCAACTAAAGGTGAGTGATAGTGATATTACTTCAGCTCTTGAACATTATGATGCCATTCTAAAGATGTTGGTTGTGTATGGTTGGGGTTCTCCTATGTCAGATGAGCACAGTGGTAGTTTCCTTTCACTAGCAGAGATTCATTCACTTCAAGAGGCTATCAGGATCTTGAAGAAGAATTATTTACACTTGGTAGCTGATAGGGATTACCTTCTTGAGTAGGGTAGCACTTGTTACAAGACAATGTTAGGGAAAGAGAAGGAGGTGGTTGAGCTCACCCATGAGCTTGAGGTGACTTCTAAGGTGTTGGAGAGCACCTAGTTGGCTCTCCAAGAGTTGCAACTGCAGTTGAGAGAGGTGGCCATAGGGTTGGAGCATGTACAATCTATGCCAGCCCCAAATCTAGTTCAACTTCATATAGTGGCGGTTGGTGGTGAGCTGACTTCCACAGATAGGGATGGTGGATGCAATGAGGGTGTAGTTACATCCATCCTTGACACGAGTGCAATAGTTACATATGAGATGAGCACTTCAGTGGAGGAGTGCAGAGAGTTTCTTGTTGTATCAAGTCCTCTAGTACTTAGCACAATGACACATGATACAAAACAGGTTATTGAGAGTCCTGATGTAGTAGTAGTTGACTCATCAGATATTTGTGTGCCAGTTACTGACACTACTCCCTCTTCTTCAAAGGACATGGGTAGGGTATCATCTGATTTGGAGATGACCTTTCATGGGGATTTGTTTCCTTCTGCCGGAAGCAAATATATTATGTCATCCCATACATATGATAGTGATAGATAGCTGGTAGTGCCATAGTTTCAGAGGGATCAACTGTGAGTTGCATGGGAGTAGGTTGATGCTTCTTCATATAATTTCTATTGCACAAAGTCATTTATGGAGTATCTTCTTGAAAGTTCATAATTGCAGGAGGGACCATTCAGAGCTTCTTGGAGTACTCTCATCCAGAGTTCTTGCAGTATTTAGGTTTTGGTGGGAAATATTGTAGAGACTTTGACTACAATTCCCCACAAGGATTTTGTGGTTGGGTTTGCTGAGAGGGTTACCTAGGATCCTACCCAACCCGTTGTTCGAAGTCAAAGATTGGAGCCATCTCTTGGTTCTCGGTTTGATGATGATGAGCCTTTGATAGAGATCATAGCATTTTATTGCAACTACATAGTGAGGAGTGTTCATCATTTCTCTTTTGACCCACATGTAGAGGACTTGGTTTTGCACAGGTGTGGGTTTACTCCAGGTTCATACCATCTTTTATGGGATGGGCTTACACTCCAATTGATGAGGTTAGTTGTTGCAAGTTAGCAAGAGGTTACTTGTAGGATCAACATATCCATGACAATTTTGTAGAGGATGGATATCTGGGTTATCGTACATATGTTTTTGGAGTACTAGTTCCTGTTGCACATCTATACTTAATACTCATGACAGATTGGTAGGGTCTACAAGGTGTTTTGATCTAGCAGATGACATTGGATATCCATTTTTCCTTGTTATGGATGGATGTGAGTTTCATCTCTACTGAGATCCAGGTAGAGATAGGATTTGCACTGCAGATTGGGTGAGTTGTCATTGTTGGTATGGTGATAGTATATTTAGGATAACTTTGTGGATAGTATTATCATCATAGGAGTTTTTAGGTGATGTGATGCAGGGTAGAGATGGAGGATCCAATCAATGGACAGTCCAAGCCTACACTGCAAGTTATAACAACAACAAGCACATCAGAATTCAACAAGATAATGTTTCAAAACATAATTTCATTCAACATACCTGGCTGTAAGGCCTTCCTGGTTTCGGCCTATTACAATGAAATTAAAAAGTATCAAAAAGATCTAGCAAGATCCAAGGAACCACCAACTAGTTCAAATCTGCAATAGACAGCCTCTGATAGGAGCAACCAAGTCAGGATCTACACTTGTGCTCGCAAGCCACCAAGCAACCACTTGTTGTCCTAAGCCCGCAGGCCACTAGTTATGCTACAAACTCCTAGATTCGCAAATATGATTCTACTCTGCTCTTTCATCATATCAATACACACTCTACATATTTCCTAATGATCTCATGATCATGATCCTACCTCTACATCAACCCAAACTCTCAATATATAGCCAGCTAAGCCACAAGTCAGCCAGTCATGCATTTAATTACAATAGAGGTCCAGTCCAATAAGAGAAACCAAAACTAATGCAAGAATGATCAAAACTTAATGCACCTTTACATTTAGGTCCACACATGACCCAATAACATGTCCTTAACCATGCAAGGCCCCATCTCATCACACAAAACTGTGCAAGAAGAAACACTCCATGTTTCACGTGAAAAGTGCCAGAAAATAGGTACCTGAGAAAAATGGTCATAAATTTTTACTCATAATGAATTAGGATTTGCGCTCTTGGGAAAAGATATTATTTTAGGTCCTTTTTAAGGCTGTAAGAGTGAAAATGTTGATTCATCAAGGATCAATGGCGCCAAGTCATGCAATCAACACTAAAACTGCAAGAAAATACAGTTCCGACGACAAGGAAAACAACTCCAACTTTGAAACAGATCATCCAAGATCTCCCAAACCATGTCACCTCAAGAGATGTGATCTTAGACATAGCCTCCACATACATCAAGGAACAACCTCCTTTCAGCGCACATGCTAAAGAACTCCACAGATCATCACAACACAGAAACTCAAAAAGCTACCAAAAACAAAGTACTGCATCCCTTTGACAGGGAATTCCTCCAAGACTAAGAAAGATCTTCAGGAACCCAAAATGCTCCTACATCAGACTACCTAGGTAAATAGAAAGTATGTCCCATACTTTAATCTTAAAACAATTATGATCTACAACCAACTTCATCTTCACCAAAGGCTTCCAATCCATCAAGGACAAGAGAACAAATCGGAAGCTCAACCATCTATGCTTCATCCATTCAAAAATCAAGATCGTATGAATCTCAACAATCCAATAAGCATACCACTGATCACCACAACTCATCTCAGCAACAAGAGTATCCAAATCCACAACAAGTAGATCCAAAGTCAGATCCACATCAATATGAAATCCCTCATCATCAGCATCCCATCTCTGCAACTCATCACAAGATTCATTACTGTCAACCAACAATTCAAGTCCACAGCTAGCAAATAAGATTTGAATCATAACATTGAACAAAAGAAACTCAGAAACACCACCATCACAAAGGTGTTCAGCATCAAGTAACTCTTCACCAATAACAATCTGATTAAGCCCAACCAGATGTTCTGCAATTCTCATGCTAGAACCATCTATCTGCTCATGAAAACCAACACATACCTTATCATCTTCAGGGAAGTCATCCTTCACCTCTTCCTTATCATCAAAGTGTCTTCTTCTCTGAATAATCCTCTTAATCGGCCAGAAAACCTTCTTCCAACAAGACTTCATCATCTCTTCAATCCTCAGATTGAATTTAGGCCAAAATTGACCCAACTTATCAATCAATTTCCTTTCAAAGTGTAACTACCTCTGCTCGGTGATTTGATTGCAAGATTCCAGTTGCCTCCACACACTCGGCAATTTACTATTAATTTTCACAACCTACCTCAATTCGGCAATCTGTTCACTCAAGGAAATCTTCATCTCTCACATCAAATATGCTCTCGTCGGAGGCATCTTCAATTCAAGGTCCTGGTGCAAATAACCTGAACTGGTTTACAAACTCAAGATCTTCAAGCTCTGATACCACTTGACGCAGGGCAGAGATGGAGGATCCAATCAATGGATAGTCCAAGCCTACATTGCAAGTTATAACAACAACAAGCACATTAGAATTCAACAAGATAATGTTTCAAAATAAAATTTCATTCAACATGCCCGATTGTAAGGCCTTTCGGGTTTCAGCCTATTACAATGAAATTACAAAGTATCAGGAAGATCTAGCAAGATCCAAGGAACCAAAAACTAGTTTAGATCTGCAACAAGCAACCTTTGATAGGAAAAACCAAGTCAAGATCTAAACTTGTGCTCGCAAGCCACCAAGCAACCACTTGTTGTCCTAAGCCTGCAGGCCACTAGTTTTGCTACAAACTCCCAGATTCTCAAATCTACTTCTATTCTACTTTTCTATCATATCACTACACACTCTACATCTTTCCTAATGATCTCATGATCATGATCCTACCTCTACATCAACCCAAACTCTCAATATATAGCCAGCTAAGCCACAAGTCGGCCAGTCATGCATTTAATTACATTATAGGTCCAGTCCAATAAGAGAAACCAAAACTAATGCAAGAATGATCAAAACTTAATGCACCTTTACATTTAAGTCCACACATGACCCAAGAACATGTCCTTAACCATGCAAGGCCCCATCTCATCACATAGAACCACACAAGAAGAAACACTCCACGTTTCGCGTGAAAAGTTCCAAAAAATAGGTACCCGAGAAAAATAGTCATAACTTTTTAATCATAATGAATTAGGATTTGTGCTCTTGGGAAAAGATATTATTTTAGGTCCTCTTTAAGGCCCTAAGAGAGAAAAGGCTGATTCATCAAGGATCAACGACGCCACGTCACACAATCAACACAAAAACTACAGGAAAATACAGTTCCGACAACAAGGAAAACAACTCCAACTTTGAAACAGATCATCCAAGATCTCCCAAACCATGTCACCTCAAGAGATGCAATCTTAGACATAGCCTCCACATACATCAAGGAACAACCTCCTTTTAGCGCACATGCCAAAGATCTCCACAGATCATCGCAACACAGAAACTCAGAAAGCTGCCAAAAACAAAGTATTGCATCCCTTTGACAGGGAATTCCTCCAAGACTAATAAAGATCTTTAGGAACCCAAAATGCTCCTGTATCATGATGTCAGGGACATTATACATATTTATCCTTGAGATCCAGGTGGATCATTTTGTTTATTTGATTCCCGTGATTGCTTGAGGACAAGCAATCTTGGAGAGGGAGGACTGTAATGTCCCCTTTTAGCGTGACCATGACTATGGGTGGATTAGCCTATCATGTGACCCTCGTAGGATATTGAGGATGGACAAAGGGTCTCTTTCAGTAGGCATCTACTTCAAGATTCAATATGCTTTGGTTTGGCATCATTTGGACTTTATTTGCTATACTTTTGCCATGTTTACTTTTTATAGTAAGCTTGATGTTGTTCGAGAAGGACCCCTTCTATTTTTGGAAAGTGCATTTGGTCACGTGGGGAAATAATAAGTGTGACTCCTATTTCAAATGACATATTTAAAGGATAAGTATTTTGGGAGTTGTTATTATTTTAGTGGCTAAATTATTATTAAATCATTAAATAGCTTTTTATAAAGTTATAGTTTAACTTTATCATTTCACTTAAGTTGAGGGTTGAGTCATTGGAAGGGGCCATTTAATCAATTAATTCATGGAAGCTTAAGCCAAGGTATTAATTAAAGTATTGGAGTAAATGAATTATTAAAAGGAAAAAGTATATTTATCCCACATTGGCTAGAAAAGTGTGTGAGTTCTCCCACAAAAGTTATAAAAGATTCACATGAGTTCTTTTTCATTGGGTGATTGATGAAATTTTTCTTGTGTTCTTGTGAAGACTTTGGAGTTTCCAAGGGTTTCAACATTTTCTTGAGGAATTGATAATTCTTCAGTGTTATTGCAGCCATTTGAGTTGGTGAAAGATCCAGTGAATTTGACATTCAAGTGACCTTCATTCAAGAGTTCTATTTGTGCTTAAAAGTGAAGTATTTCATCTCGAGTTTGAAGGATTGGAAGGTATATCTACAACAGATCTAGAGATTCATTCTTGGCAGCCATTCTATATCAGATTTAACTATTTAATAGCTGCTACAGTAATTTCCTCTTGGCATGTGGGGTTTATATCAAGCAATGGTTAAATTTTGTCAAGTGCAGATTACATACTTGTTGGAGAATATTTATGGGATTTTGATTGCCGATTTGTAGTTCCAAAATTTTCTGTCATAATATTTTTCAAATCTGCAGTTCATTCCAGGTTTTTATTCTTTATATATGCAAGTATTTACATTGTTATTACTTGCATCTCTTTCAATTAAAGGAAGTTTGGAGTTAACATGCCAAGTGTTTGTGAAAATGACCTTTGGTTGTATGTTTATTAGATTGCATGCCAAGTGTTTGCTAAAATGTCCATTGGTTGTAGGTCCACATTTTAAATGTAGAAATCATATGTATGCATTCAAATGGGCAAAAAAGATTGCATTTGCATTTTAGTTCTTTTCTTGGATATCTTAATAATAATTTGCTAGCATTTAAACTTCATTTAAAACCATTTCAAGCAAGCAAATACAATCTAAAAATAAAAGACAACAAGATTGAGGTTGCATGCTAAGTGTTTGACAAAATGTCCAACATCTGAAAAATAAAGCAATTTGATGTTTTTCAGAGTTAGAACCAACAAGGGTTCTTACAAAACACTCTATCTCTCATCATTTTGGTAACCAAAAACTAATACCCATTTATCAATAAGGCATTCATGTTCAAGAAAATTCAAGATTTGAAAGCAAACATCCAAGATCTAGTATCTCTCCAAGCATCCAAATAAATTTGAAAGAAATCTTCTTCATTGTAGCGAGCTTCTCTCCTATGATGGCCAAGTAGAGGAATTCTTAAGCAAGCAAGAAGATCCTTTATCCATTCTTAGGCACCCTTCTTCCATAGCAAGTGTTAAATCAAGCATAACATTGAAGATTTAAGGGTGAAATTCATAGATCCATGAATTTATGAAAGCATCCTTGATTCCTTTCTACACTCCAAGGTCAACAAAGCAACATTTAAGCATCTTCATGAATATGTGTGATCTCAATATTCATTCATGAAGGTATTGGCAAATAAGATCTAATATTTACATTCATTATTTACTTTCCTTTATGCAATATTATTTTATTTTCAAGGTTGATTCCTATATAGAGGTTTGACCAAGGCAAATCCATTTCCACAACCTTTTCTCTTTTTTTCTATGTGTAGGTATAGGTGGCACAGTTGTCAGAACTTTTTCAGAAAGATTGGGATCTGTAGGATTAACTATCAAAATTTTGGGTAGAATTCATGGGAATAGAACGCCCCAAGATTCTTATTCCCAGGAACAAAATGCTCCTATAAAAACACCTCCAGATTTGATTTACATGGCAGTGTAGTTTCTAAGCTTCCTTATAGGTTACTACAACTTTCTATCTATTTCTATCAGTTAGTATTTTTCTAAAACTGTTCAATTTTGCTTATTTAGTCAGTTATTTTATCATTAAATTATTTCCCAAAATCCATTTCATTCTTAATCGTGACAGTGAAGGATCATTGCACTAACTTAGCACTTAAGTCCTACTTGTGCCTATTGGGTCATCTTTCTTCCGATTGTGCATTAGGGAAAGGTGGACAAGTCACTTCTATATCCCACCCCCCCTTTTCTAATGTACATTTTGGTGAGCCCAACACATGACATTTCCATTTTAATTTTGGTGTTATATCCCCTTCATGTGCATTGGATCCTCACTTTTCATTTTATAACTAGATGTGTTATTCATTATACTTATGAGAAATTCAATTCATGTTTCCTAAGTTTAATGAATGTTTGCATATATTTATCAAATTTTTTTTATATTTTTATTGATAGA
>BSBK01009837.1:402500-515911 GCA_027943335.1 Chamaecyparis obtusa
AGCCCATGGGAGGAAGTTAATCTTAAAAAGATGAAATTAAAAAAAAAATGATGATTCTATTCAGATTAGAGATCCTATTTTGATTAATTTGGATGAAGAAGATACTCTTGATGATAATTATTTCAATGTTTCTAATAAAAATGATATTCATTCTAGTGATTTTGATGATATATATGATCATATTGATATTAATCATGATTTATCAGCTAGATTTGCAAAACATTTATCTTTCAATCCTAGTGAAAAACAAAGTGAGTCATGCTTAGAGCATGGTCCTTGTTTGTAATTGGCTATTGTTCCATTTATTTTTCTCTATGTTTCTCCTCTTGTGTGTTTCCCACCTTTTCTAAATGATACAAACTAAGATGGGGGACAAGCCATATGTGTGATTAACTCCTTGTGTGTGGTGAATTCTCCCATGTTTTTCTATTGTAATGTGCTTCTTGTTATATGTTTTGTTTATATTTCTTTAGATGACCCTTGTTTCTTTATTGGTGCAAGGAAATAAAACAATCAATATATCATGACATTCCTCTATTTGTATCTCATTTCTTCTATATGTTGTATATATATTATGTCATGCATGTGCCATTATTTGTAAATATCTCTTTGTGTTTTCTGATTGGGGATGATGCAAAATGGTAGCTACCATTTGCTTTGGTCTCTGTAATGCCATCTTGAAAAGACTCTTATTCATACCTCTTATGTGACCTTCCATTATGCTTGTATATTTGCTACCTTTGGGGGATGATGAACGTTCATTTTGATATACATGAGTTTTCATATGATCATACTAATTTCAGAGTTAGTAGATCCATTTTTGTGCTCTATTTAGTCATGTGTTCATTTCCCTTGGTTTTTCCTTTCTTGGGGCATTTCATAGTGAAAATATTTCTTGTGAGTGCATGTATGCTCTATTAAAGCCATTGCTTAATCCATTAAGGCATTTGCAATCACTTTAATGTGGAGGAATACACTCTACTCCTTGTACATTTTGCACACACACAATGCAATCTCACATATAAATGGATAAGGAGACAAAGATTTCCTAGTGTTTATCTTTACATTATCATGCCCTGTGCATTATTCATTAGATCTTAAGACTGATAATTCCTTATTTAATTTAGTCCTTTGACTAACCACTTTCAATTGGTCCTTAGACTGACCTCTTTTCGAGATCCCTTAATGGAGACATTCTTTCCATAAGGATTTATCCCTTTTGATGAGTTGACTAGCACCTCATAGCTTGCTAGACTATCAATTCCATCTTTTGTAACAACATTTTACCTTTGCATGATCCATAGTAAGGAAATAACTTACTAGGCTAGTTTTTCATCTCTCTCTCTCTCTCTCTCTCTCTCTCTCTCTCTCTCAGAGTGTTGGCTCATTTATATTGGTTTTTTATTTGACAAGGACCTAAGTCACTTGGGGGCTTGATGTTTTATTGTCTCCTTAACCTTGATGAAAAATTTCCTATGTATTGATCTACTTTACCGTGAGCATGAGTTTGTCTCATACTCCCTCTAAAGTGGGGGCTAAATGTACCATCTTAGAAAGTTAGCATCCATAATTAGATACTTAGTTAGGCCCCATTTTGGTGATTTTAAAATTTCATGTCAATTATGCTTGATCTAGCTACCTATTTTCTCTTGATATGAAATTATAGTGCTTTCTCCTAGGAACAAAATGCCCAAGACTTCTTGTTCCTAGTAAAAAACTCATAGGGTATTTTGTTCCCTAAGGATTGGGCCCAAGTTTGAACTAGATCTCTAGATTTAAATTCCTGGAATAATGAGAAATCCTTAAAAGAATTCAGCAAATGGAATATCTCATACATGGTGGGAAATTCAAATTCAAAATGATCCATTTCATTATGTTGAGTAGACATCCCCTTTGTCTCTATGAAAAAAATATATGAATCATCAAGGAAGAAACCCTATTTCCATCTAAGAAAGTGATAGCATTTCACCAAACTCTCTTCTAGTCACATAAAAAAGAGGGTTACATCGATGAAGCAATAAAGGTCAATGAGACACACACATATCTCTCCTCAAAATACAACTAAATAAATCAAGCGTCAACATGCCATTAAACGTCTAATAAAGGCACAAGTGTTCTCAGTAAAACACAATGTTACACTGAAAAGAAGGATGTCGAGGAGACATAAGGGAGGATTTATTTGAAATACAAGTGAATGCGCTGACATCAATATAGCATTGAGTACGTAACAAAGGAAAGAGGCATCTCATTGACAAGGTTTATCTCATTGAACATGTGGTGGGCCTCACTGATTAGCTTCCAAACAATTAAGGAGATGTTAAAAGGTTACAATGATGTGCTACATCCAAAATAATCATCAAAGAGAATTATAATATATCACTATAAAGAATTGAGGATATAATAGATAGCATTATCGATGAAAGAAGGGAAAATTACATTGACAAAATAATACATTAGAGAGACAACAATAACAGAAAGAAGACAAAAGATGTATCATCAAAGTATGGAGTCCCATTGAACAATATAATCATCAACAATAAATTTTATGGTCTTATTGATAAAATGAAATAAATCTTATAAGGAAAAAAAACATTCATCGAAGAGACATTAAAGACCGAAGAGAGCCAAAAAGTGTCTCAAAGTGTCTCAACAATGAGAAACGTACGTTAGCTGTAAAATGGCGGAAAGAAATGAAGCTTTACCATTGATGTAAGATCATCGAATGGTCAAAAAATAATGTCCTTGGATGAAATGATGTTTGCAATTAAGCCTTTAATGATGTGACACATATCTGTCATTGAAAATTGAAAGGCACCATCTAAGCAACCATTAATTGATAGTTACTTTACTTTAATTGATGTCATCTACTCATCGCCATTAATTAATAATTTTATCTAACATTACCAAAGATTGCCAGCAAAATTATGCTTTATGGGTGTCAAAAAATGAGGTCACTAACTCACACATCTGTTGGATTACAACGTATCAACGACCAAAGGTCAATTTCAAGCCTATTGTTGGTCTTCATAACCTTTACGGAAAACTCTCATTGGAATCATGACATGTGGTATGATTGATCGTGGGCTTATTGGATGAGAATCATAGTGATGGGACCCGCTGCACCCGCTAGTGCAACTTAACCATCAAATCAGAACCATTGGATTAAGAGAGATGAATGGTGGAAGGTGCATTTCAAGCGGAATGTGGTGGGATAACTCCTTTACTGAAAACTCTCTTCGGAATCGTCACACGTGTCATTCTTCAAGAATGAAAACTTAGGACTGAACTTATTAAATTTAAGTTAAAAACTTAAATCGCCTAGAATGTTAAATTTAATAATTATTTCCAATTATTAATTCGCCATACCAACTATACAACTATTGTATTAAATCGCCAAGTTTATTTGCATTTTTTAGAAACATTCGCCATGATAAATAAATAAATTAAAATATTTGGAAAATGATTTCGCCATAATTTATCAGTATAAGGAAGTCTGATTTTCTAATTAAATTAATAATTTTCATATAAAAAAAATTGTAGTTGCCATATTTTTATAAAAATGGTATATGTTATTAAAAAATTCACCACCAAATATCCATATTTTGAAACACAATTCGCCATCAGTTTAAAAAAATTTCCCTTCAAAAAACATGTGATTCGCCATGATTTTATACTTTTCGGGAGGGGGGGTTTCTTAAAGTTATCCCTGGTGTCCATTGTTGCACGTATATACTTGACAACTCGTGACTCCAATGCTATGCAATTGTAGATGGAGTGAGGTTGTTTTCTCTTAAGTGCCTAGGTGAGTTGAGACCACCTTTCCTAACATGCATCCTTAATTTCTTTCCCTTCTACAACAAAAAATTCTATGACTTGTCCATAATCATGCAATATGCATTGGTTAACTATTTCTATAATTGTTCCCTTGCATATCATATCTACCAATTCATCAATGATTTATCCTAGTTTTTTGGCTTTTGCCTTGATGTATAATGGGTGGATTTTCTCTTGTTCTATATAGATTTGTGCTAATTTTCCTCTTTCTTTTTCATTCTTAAGATAAGAGATCAATGTCCTTGTATGCACATCCTCTACATAGAACAAGGGTTTCTAGCTAGAAGTATATGTCATAACTAAATTATGCATGTATAATTCAAAAATTTGGTCTTGTATTTCTTGTGGTTCCTTAGAAAAAGAAATGATAAAATATATTAAAGTGGCTAATGAGATAAGAAGATTACTTAGCAATTGACTGATTTGAAAGCATAAAAATTTCTCTTGTAAGTAGAGGGAGTAAACCCTTGTTGGAGGTCTGCAAACTACACAGATAATTAGCTAGATCGACCATATCCTCCAAGGATACTTTTAATTTCTTTATCTCCTCCTTTCAATTGTGTGTTGTGAGAAAGCTTAATTTTTTCCTTTTCTTTAGCTCACTTCTCCTTATGTCATACAAAATTCAAATGTAACTACCACATTTCCATACCAAGGGTTATTGTTGTAAGAATAGGTGATGGTTGGATGACAATCTCTTCTTCTATAGTTCTATATTTCCTAATCCCCTTTTTATTAGGTTGTGTTTTAATTTGTCTTCAAATCCTTTACCTCCTCAAAGATCTCATTTTATTTGCTTCATGATAGTTCCAACTGTTCCTCTAAAATTTTGATTTTCTATAGTGTTTCCTACAATTCATTGTAATCGCTGTCATCTATGATGATATATTGTAGTTCCTTTCCTAGAGTTGTCTCTAGTTTTATAGGATAAAATGAAGATGTAAGAGAGTCTAGGATTGGATTTTTCTTCTTGAATGGAGGCTTAACCTCCCATTATTTTGTATTTTGCATGTCCTATTCCAACCCCAAATCAATATTATTTATTTTATCCATGTATTGCAATTTATCAAATTTCTCTTTCTTTGTTTATTCTTATGGTTTTGCTTTCTATTCCCTGTCTCCTTTGAACCAATTCTCTTCTTCAAAATACATGTCTTCATTTGTTAAATTATGTCCCAAGGAATTGGATGGTTCACTCTGTTTACTAAGGCTAGTGAACACCTCTCAAGAATTTTTGTTTTCTCGGTAGAACTCTTTTTTGTTTGTTTTTGGTTATGTGCTAACTATGGGTTTTTAATATTTATACTTTACATGACCTTCTTTCCTATTTTTTTTCTTTCTTAGGGCTCTTTTAACTCTACTTGGGTCCTTCAAATTCTTGTTCTTCATCTCTCACCTCTTCCTCTTCAACCTTTATCTTTCTTTGCTTAGATTTAGAGGGATTTTCCTTAAATGGTTTTTATTTAGAGGGTCCATTCTCTTGCTACTTGGTCCTTTTACTAGAGGTGAAGAGGGAATGAAGTCCTTCTATTTTCTCAAACATGACTTAAGTGAGGATTCTTTTGTTCTAGTGATGATTTATACCCTTATTTGTTTGAGGGTGCAAGCACCTTCATAGTGGCTACAAGTGATTTTTCTTAGGGTTTTTAAATTTCCCTATCAAAACCTCTTCTAAATCTATATAATCATGATAAATTTCCTCTTTAGTAGGGGATTTTAGAGGATTTAATCCTTTATTCTCTAATTCCTCACTAGTTTTCTCATTTTCCTCACTAATTATTTTCTCATGAGGTACATTGCTTAGGATTCTACTATGAAAATTATCACAATATTTAAATTCATGCTAGGAAACATTAGGATATTGTATAGAAAGAATATGTTTTACTAGTAACACAACTAGACAATCATAAGAAAGAGAAGATTGAGTGTCTTTCCTTCTATATTCTATCACCATCCTATTTAATATTCTTTGAAGATCATTGGGCACATTGACTAACCTAATATGCATAAATGACTCATTAACATGAGATGGTAAGTGTATAACAAAAAATGGTGACCATTGTATGTTAAATACCTAATAATTTGAGTAACAATTTCCCTCTAGAGTAGTGACAGAGACTAACATTATGTTCCATGACTTGTGAATTCATATTATTCACCTGATCTTTCAAATTCCCTTTTAGCATAATCTACATCTGGTGATGATGGGTAATCCTCCCCAATTCTAGGAAGGTTAGAAACCTCTATAATTGCAACCTCAAATGCATCAACTTTGAGCCATTTGATAATCACCTCATTGTTAACAATTTTTTTTGCAAATTGCCTCATGATTTCATGGTTGAATTTAGTCAACCAAAAGAAGTAATGAATCCACCCAACTCTCACAAAGAAGGGTAAATTGTTTGCACTTCTGAGCACCAAAGTGTGATTAGTATGTTCTTCATGAATAAGATCCTTGTCCATGACTTCTTCCATTTTTCTCCAATTCTAAGAAATTCCTAAACAATTTCCTCCTTTCTTGCAATCTCTTAAACAAAATCCCCAATGCTTTTGTGTATATTTGTCACACTATGCCTCTTCTAAAACAAGAACACATCTAATTTGTAGCTAAACTTGTGAATTTTGGACTCAATGTGAAAGAATAAGTGTAATGCAATTGGTTTAATACTTTTAATTCATGCAAAAAAATAATAGAAGTTTTTATACATGTGAGTTTAATTGTATGTAATAATTAGTATTGCGGCTTGTCGATTAGGAATGTACAAAATATCAACTCAAATATTAGGGAATATCATGGCATAATGACATGCAAGTTACCTTACTCATATTTTAACTCAATATATTACAATTATTTTTCACACTAAAGACAGATAGGTACTTTCACACAAATAGCATGATACATCACCCCCCCCCCCCCTCCAACTTAAATTTTTATTTGTCATCAAATGTTGATAGTAGGGGAACTACGACTAATATATATATAAGTTACAATGACACTATAATAAATGATACATATAATAATAAAAATAATTTTGTGTGAATGTACTAATCAATAATAATGAAAGCATATTAAAAGACAAAATGGTGGTTATGTACCTTTCTCACAAATGTATGCCACTAGTTTGCATCAATAGAAATGATTGCAGGAAAAAATATTCATGTGACAAAAAAGATAGTTAGTATGTTGAAGATGGTAGCATGGTAAATTTTTAAAATGGTGCAAAATATTTTACTACATGCAACAGTGTTAAATGTTAACATTTTTGACAGATAGTTATGAAATCAGGTCCTGTGAGTGTTAATTAATAGGTCCCAAAACTATAGTATTGTGTGTCCATGTACTATTATTGAAAATATCTAAAAGAAAACTAAAAAGCTTATGGATGGTGCATATGTAGTGTGTGCATGTGAAAAAGATATTTTTATTAAAAGGTCCTTAAGTGGTAATAGTGAACCGAATGGTTCATCAACAATGAGTGGTGGAGATGGTGGATCATCAGGGAGGGATGGAAGGCTAGTGGGTGGATGGACTATAATGGATGATGTTTCATAATGGGATACTAATGAAAGTGAAAGACATGAATGTTCAATGGAATCAATGGGGATATGTGAAGGGGATACTTCTAGAGAAAGTGCTAAAAATTGTGTCGATAACTAGTTAATAAAATACTCCTTGTTGTGGGGCTTCTTATACAACTTAAGCCTATGGTCATTGACCATTAGGATAATCTAAACAATATCAATTTGTTAGAATGATTTTAGAATAACTAAGAGGGGGGTGAATCAGTTATCCTCAGGTCCAGATGTACCAATTCAACTTTCAAAATCTTCAACAATCTTAGCTCTATTCATCAATTCACTCAGTCTCTATAGAATAAATCACTAACATAAAACTTGCAATCCACTGTCCAAAAGTAATCAACTTGCAGAATATAAAACTTTCAACAACACATCAAATAACATTCACACAAGTATAACACTAGGATTTAATGTGGAAACCAATATGGGAAATGTTATCTCTATTTAAGCATTAAGTTCTGTCATTAATATCAAATAAGATTAGTTGGTAATCTAAGCTGATCAATCAGTAAAAGATGGAATAAGGAGTTAAATAAGTTAGTCGGTTGAACATACAAAGCCTTCATACCGAGCAGTTACAAGGCAAAACCTAAGTTAAAAGAACATAGATTTAACCGAGCATGTTTACTGGGCATCAAAGTTTATTGAACACTAAGTCAGTGAACACTAAGCATCATTTAATTCATCAAAAATGGAATGAAATATTTACCAAGTTGTTCAGGAAATAACATAGTAATCAACAATGGCACATATCTCTATGCAAATGGTTTACATAGATCTATAAATGTTTTACCAAGATCGAGACACATTTATTATGGATGTAATCATTTAATATTGAAATGATTCCTATGTAATAGTTAGATTTGGGTTATTTATGTACATCGTAGATCTTAGGTTTTCTAAGATATTGTAAACCTAATTAGGTCAAAGCAATTTGCTATATAATTGTAATTGATGTCATTTTGTACAAGACATGACAAGGAGATCATGAAGTTGTAGTCACTTACAGGACATTAGAAATCAGACAAGGGTTTACATGACATGATAGTTATCAGAGACAGTATTCAATTTTATCAGAAACATACAAGGCTACCGAGTAGGACAAAGAGTAATATTCTACACATCAAGGTGAAATCTACTTAGTATTTCATAGATTTGATTCAGAAAAGTTCAAGTTGTCATTTATAGATATTTTTTGTTATCAATTTAACCATTATAGCAAGAATGTAAATCTCTTAATAGAGTAGACTTAATTATCTTTTGTAAATCTCCTAATAGAGTGCACACTTATTTGGTGTTGCTAAAATCCTTTCACAAGGTAGATCTAATCGATCTTATGTTACTCCTAACAGGGCAAGATCATCAGAAGTGATCACAAATTATAGCCTTAACTGACATCACTTTATTTACTGCAGTAGTGAAGAATTTGTGGGTGTCATCCCCACCACATTTTTTACCTTCTAACTGTTATGAAATCTGGATCATCCTATAGAGAATATTTGAGTGTTGTAGTGAAATAGATTATCATTGTGATTGTAGAATACAATTGCCTTCGTTATTGATTGATTCTACAATAACAATAGGGTATATGTATATATCGAATAGTCATGTAATGAATAGACATGACCGTATATACTTATGGTCATGTCACTTCATTGCATAACTATTAGTTAACATATCTTAACCAATAGTTTATTCATACTTTGTATAATACACACACACACACACCTATGCATATTAATATATACTTACTTTTCAATTATATTATATAGTATATATATATAAATATATCTATATTTATATGCATATCATGATTGTCTCTTCGTTTATTAAACATGAACGAACAATACTTTAACACTCCCTCTTGAGAGAGAGTTTAATAGAATTTGTAGAATCTTTTCATATCATGATATTCGGCACATCCGGGACAGACCCTTTCGGGAGTCGATCATGATAGGCGTCAAGATATCTGGCACATCTCTCTACCCTTTCGGGAGTCGATCTTGACAAGTTATTACACATCCAGTAATAACATAAGCAACAAGATATCCAGCACATCTGGGACAGTCCCTTTCAGGAGTCAATCTTGAAGCTTGGTTAACTATTTTCAAGATCGTCACCTTGAAATAGTAACCCAACACACATGAAAGATCGTCACCTTTCATAACACAAAATGAATGGGCCCATAAAGTCTACCATGACTTCCGACACTTCGGGACACACAATTTAATGTAGTCTCGTCATGAAAATAGACTTGAATATCATGATCTCCGCACAGTCGGGACACACAATTAAGTAGTCTATCATGATATGGTTTCGTTATTACACATCCAGTAATAACAAGAGTCAAGATCTCCGCACAGTCTAGACACACAATTGAGTAGTCTATCTTGACACTTTGGTTCACTATTATCAAGTGAGGAAGGCTTCCACCTTAAACTTGTCTATCAAAGACAAGAATCATTTAAGATACAAAATGATAGATCACTAAGGCTGAAAATCTCTTTTCAGCTAAGACTTTATTCCTCAACATCAGGAATACTTCCTCTAAATTAATATGACCATGATCCTGGGTTGCCATCTTAATTTGATCTTCTAGCTTCTCCCACTGACATGAAAGCATAGCCTTCTCACATGGTAATTCATCATAATTCTCTGCTACAGTTTCTTGATCACTAGGTAACCAACAAAACATGGTCTACTCCCTCTGAATCAAGATCTTCGAATGTCCACTAATGCAGATCCTTTCGCTTCCTCTTCTGTCACGGAGGCATACCCTATTTATATGCTCATCTCAGTGTTATTGTAGGATGTGACTCCATACCTTTCTTCCTAAGAGAATCGATGTCTCATACATGAATAATCTGAATAGACATAAGGTTGCTGACTCACATTGACTAGCATAGGATGCATTTTGATCTTTTTCAAGGCCACAACACTAACACTCCCTCTTGGACTTGAGGGAAGATAATAAAGACCTCTAGTATTCTATCCACGTCCATCTCATCGGTGATTCTATCCACAAGTTCCCACTACTATAATCTCAGATTTGTTTTACCTTCAATAGTGAACTCCCTCTCAATCGGGATTGTCACAAGTTAATTGAATTGTACATGCTCCCTCTAAAGCTCAAGCTTATCAACTTCTTGACTTTCCTGAAGATGTCAGTCTCCCTCTAAATCTGGAATTCACATGTTTTCATCCTGAAAAATATGTCAGAGATAGACTACGAATAGTTCATAAGGCTAAACTATCTCAAGCATAAAAATGATAGAAGCATACGACATTTATTATTTAATGAATTACAAACTGCAAGTTCATATAGATTAATAAAACATGAGATACTTATCTTTTATAAAATTTCAAGTGTTTCCTTTCATAAGGTGAGCCCATTAATATGATACTCGTACCTATGGTCCTTGAAAGGCATATACCAATGATAGAAAGATGTTATTTCTTGGAATAACACTCGCATTGTACCATATAATCCAAACCTCCTTCAAAAATTCTTATGTCAAATGAGATTGTCTGCAGCAAATATTTATTTCCGAGTCATATTCCCAATTGTTTCTTCACTCCCTATTACTCACTCAATGAAGCTTAGAATTTCCATTGATATTGAGGCATGAATATTTTCCATGTATCTTGCAAATAAGCATATATCTTAAATGTTGTGTATCCTCTTCAATCCTGATATGTTTGATCCATGATGAGTGATGATGCATCCAACATAACACCAAATATGTAACTAAAGAGATCTATCCTCCAAATAGATAGTAGTTTTCTTGTAATGACTCATACTCCATCTTAACACTTTCACTAACTATGAGGGTGCTGACATCCACAAAAACCCACTATTGATTTCACAGTTTTATTTCCAAACTTAAAGATGTCGTTCTGAAAAATGTTCTCTATATTGTATTGCAGATCCTCTGGTCTACAAAGGGTGCGTCAAACATCCAATATATATTTTTAAAATAAGGAAATCACTATAGTATTTTAGCAATTATTTTATCACTTCACATAATCGACAACCTCTGTGGTTTGTCAATGAATTCAGAAATATATATAAATAAAACTCCATGCAACGGTTGTTGTGACCCCCTTGTAATAGGTGATGATCCTCCCTTTATTCTATATAT
Organism: Chamaecyparis obtusa; assembly: GCA_027943335.1. Lineage (NCBI taxonomy): Eukaryota > Viridiplantae > Streptophyta > Pinopsida > Cupressales > Cupressaceae > Chamaecyparis > Chamaecyparis obtusa. Next base: position 414,056 of record BSBK01009837.1, read on the forward strand.
CAGTGCTTTGGATATATATAATTATCGTTCTGAGTATATTATGAAATGTTATTTCTCTGATTCGATGTTTTCTTCCTTCTTCCTGTGATGCTCACCATGTATAGTCAACATATATTATTGCCACCATCTTATAGTAGTCAATCCCCCCATATATCCTCCCGGTCGTCCCTTTTCTCAGTCCCGTCTCTATATTCTTTCTGAATGCAAAATACAATAGATATAATATATGTTTGATGAAAATGGTGAAGCTTGGATATCTTGCAGATGAAAGAGAGTTTCAAAGGCACCGTCCATGAAAGAAACTTGCCTTGGGGATGTTTATTATCTGACATTTTGCAAATATGTCTTCGCCATATATTCAAGGTTGGCTTGTACACTGAATCACGTTCGTCTTTGGAGTCTAAAATGGGACGATTGAAATGTCACCAATCTGCTCAGGAGCATTTGTCCGTAACTAAAGCATAGACTGTTGGTAGGAAATCATAGTCTAGTGGTAACAGTCCAAACTTCATAGGGAATCTCACAAGTTTCCTTTGTTTTGTAACAACACTCTTTATAAACTTTCTCTGAATTTGTCCTACAAAACCTTCAAAAGGTTGGCAATGAACTTAGAATACACGATTCTCCTGCTAGTGTGTACCCTCCTATTCTGTTCACAAGGTGCTGAAGGTGGTTCAACTTGAGGCTATCACAACCCCACAACCCGGTACTCAATCACTGAGTCCCTACTTGAGACACACCTAAATCAATCACTGGTTAGCAAACTGGTACATAGAATAAATCCAGGAGTTCGGTCTTATTACATACGAATCACCAAGAATAGGGTAATCTTACAAATGTTTGGTGACCAATTTAGACCTTACAACAACAGTCAAATGAGATGCCTTCACCAAGATATCTACTAGTCATACTGGTTTGGACTGAGGAAAGTTGAGATAATATTTCTCTTCTTGGGTTTTAAGAAACACCACAGCAATGAATAATCATTTGACAGTGCTAAGTTGGCACATTCGGTCTTTGTATAGAACAGTCATGGGCTCAAACCTTTCCAAATGCAAATACTAAACACCAATAGTCCCAAGATTCATAACACTACTCTCTCTATATCTTGAAATGCATAGTTACTTTGACAAGTCCTTACTAGGCTTTGAGATTACATTACCCTTCTTGAGCTTATGAAACATACTGAATAGAAAGGAAGACGACAATGATGACCACTCACAGTGCCTTATAATCTAGACAGACTCTTACCGGCAGAATGCATGGGCTCACGGGCTGCAGGACAATGGTATTGCGTCAGGGACCCCCTTGATTGAGTTCGCAATGTAACAGTTGAACTTAGGGCATATTGGAGATTCCATCATCTTGTTCGGGCTTGGGAAATGCTTTGAACATTAGGTGTGAGGCAGTGGGAAAGACACGGTAGTGTCATAGTTAGACCAGAACAGAGAGTCCCGCTAGGACTGTGATTTCTTAACAACAGTCGACGCTTCTTACTACCACCAAGTCCTCCTTATAATGTAAATGACATTATAAACAGAGAATTATAATGTCCTCTATTTCTGTATTGTCCGTCTCCCTAAGTAATATTTTGCTCTTACTGTTCCCAGAACTGTATTTTATTCTCTTATAGGTTAGGCTCTGATACCATGTTATGAAATCTGGATCGTCCTATAGAGAATATTTGAGTTTTGTAGTGAAATAGATTATCATTGTGATTGTAGAATACAATTGCCTTCATTATTGATTGATTCTACAATAACAATAGGGTATATGTATATATCGAATAGTCATGTAATGAATAGACATGACCGTATATACTTATGGTCATGTCACTTCATTGCATAACTATTAGTTAACATATCTTAACCAATAGTTTATTCATACTTTGTATAATACACACACACACACACATATGCATATTAATATATACTTACTTTTCAATTATATTATATAGTATATATATATAAATATATCTATATTTATATGCATATCATGATTGTCTCGTCATTTATTAAACACGAACGAACAATACTTTAACACTAACAAGGGTTTCTGTGTAACCAAAATACTTGTGTCTCGAGTTAACTTTTCATGAATGTTTTATTATTTATTTTCATGCACTTTACATTTACAAGTTATTTGAATGTACGTTGCAAACAATGGATTCATTTGGTTAGGTAAGTAGTACTATTGTAGATTGTTAATTCAGTAAAAGATTTTGAGGGTACTAATTCACCCCTCCCCTCTCAGTACTATATCTTTCCTATCCCAACAATTGGTATCAGAGCTAGATCTCTTATTTGGAAGTTTAATCATTGAAGATGAAAGATCTCAGGATGGAAAGATATAGGTTGGACAAGACTATTGAGAATCAGATGATTCAGATGAAAATCTTTGTTGAGAAATACAAGAAAGAAAAAGATGAATTGAAGAAGTTACTGGTTCAGAGAAATGATATAGATATTCAGCATTGTGAGACTGATTATCATGAATAAGATATTGATCCATTTGAGATTTTTGGATCTAGTTCAGGAAGTATATCTGACATATTTGAAGGAGCAATTTCTAATTTATTTGAGAAGAATCTTCATCTTACTAAACAAGTTAAAGCCCTACAGATCAGTCAAGAAGCACAAATGGTAAGAATGATTGATCTCATGAACAATGCTAGACAAGATGAAAAAGAAAGAAACTTGGCCATTGAAGATAGAAGAAAAATGACTAAGAAACTACAAGAGAAAGAATCTGAGATACTGAGGCTTACCGAGCATCACTTTGAGATATCTAACCAAATGGTTGTTATAAGTTAGGAAATCAACTGAGTGAATAGTGAGCTAACAAGGAATCTTGAAGACATTGGTGAACTCAGAGAAGAAAATGAAAGATTGAAAAATGAAGTAAAGATGCAATAACAACATAATTAAATGATGAAGAAAGATGAAGACAGTTCCAAGAAAATTGATGAATTTATGATCAGTCAAAGAGGACTTGTAAGTACTACTAGATTAGGCTATACTAAGAAAGGATAATCATATAAGCAAGCTGAACATATGAATGCATACAAGATTCAAATACCTAAGAAACTGTCATGCTATCACTATGGTAAACCAGGCCACACATCAAATGTTTGCAGGAGTAAATCTAAAGGTAATCCTAAAACCACTCCTAAGTTCAATGGTTATTGTTATAGTTGTAACAAGTATGGACATCAAGCACATGAGTGCAGATCTAAGTTGAATAGGACTCCTAAAAAACCCTACATGGAGAAACATTATCGCACTTGCAACATGCATGGATACATTGCACAAGAATCTAAAACAAAGATGAAGCAAGTCTGGACACCGAAAGGAAAAAACATGACCTATCAACCAAGAAGACAAGGTAATGCTTATACTTGGGATTATAACACATGGGTTAGTTTTACAATATGTGGAAGATATGGACATATTGCAGCTAACTACATGAGGATCTCACAACTAGACAATCACTAGTATGGCATGTTTACATTGTCACAAGGTCGGTCACTTAAGAAAAGATTGCAGAGACCGAGCACTAGAAACACAAATCTATGAGAATGGAAATACAATTGAAGATATCATGAGGATAAGAAACACTATGTGGAGAAAAGAATTAGGTGATAATGATGAGTCAAGTAGTGTAGTCGGTGACACCACGTCCATTGGATTGGGTGACATCGCCATCTCCACCTAAGTTGATAAGGTATGTATGGAACTGCTAATTCTAATCAATTATATCTATCATATAGTTCCTTATATCAAGTGTTCAAATACCAAATCTGCATGAATTAAGATGCACTATGGTTTTACATGTTTTGAGCTTTAAGTGTTTACAATCGATATATGCTAGATAGAGTGAGAAGTCGCTAGTCGGTAACTATTAGCAAGGTTAACCAAGTGCCAGTATTAACATAGTAACTTTTCATGTGTTAACTAAGCTTATGACATTTTGAAGTATACACTGAGAGTGACTATTGTTACCGAGCAGTGTTAGGTCGAGCATTTATTACATAAAGTTTGAGCGGAAAGTTGAAAATTGCTATATATACATGAAGGAATTAGCTTATTTATCACATTGCGATCACGAAGAGCTAACATTTTTTTAGAGTGAGTTTGAGCGAAAGATTTTCAAAGCGATTGATCAAAGATTTGAAGGATTCCAAGCAGAATCCTTATTGTTACGAGTAAGTGTTATCATCACTGAGATGTTTCTTTAATATTTCCTAAAACCCTAAACGAAGAACAATGGCGTTTGCATATAAAGTTAACAAATCTAAGAATGTACCTAAGGAGGAAGTTAGGTTGATCATTTTGGCTACATGTGATGAGCTGAAGTACAAACTTCACCCCGAAGTTACTTCGTAGACTAACAAAACTAGAGCCTTTCCAAGCATACCACCTAGGGTTTTTCTAGTTGAAGACATACGTGCCTACATTCACTGTAAGATTGGTGATATTGGTGATTTTGAGCTCATTTATACATTTCAAGAGCTAAGTGTTGATGGGAAATTGAAGGATGACCATAAACATCTGAGAGTCAAGGGTTTGATTAATGCCCTATATTTCTCAAAGGTATTCAAGAATGAGTGGATAAGAATAGTTTTGAGCCATTTTCATAATGGAAAACTATGGTTGGATGAGCCCGTGAAATTCATGAAGAATATCATACACATTGTAATAAGTTACCCTACCACCAAAAAAGTCAAAGCACTGAGGAGTGCACTTAGAACCGAGTTGGAGAAAAACACTGGAGCAGAATGGGATGGAAGAGGTTTGAAAGTAAACACAATCATGGATCCTGAAACTAGGTTCGGTGCATATATCATTGGGTATAAGATCTTTCAATCAAGAAAACCTAACAGTGTACCGTGTGGAGCGGTAGACATTGCATACAAGATGGTGAAAAAGGGATTTTAGCTAGACCTCACCAAGTTGTTGAAACAAGATGAAGAAAATATGAAAAAAATTTGGTTGAAAAAATCCAACACATGTAAGTTTGGACCACTATTACTTTGTATATTCTTTTATGTGCAAATTTTTTTCCCTTCAATCAGTAATGTTGACTAGACTACCGACAAGCTCGTGACACTACAAATTAATAATTTGATAAAGAGTTTGGGTGATAATTTTGTGAGCATATTGGATATTTATTTTAAGCAATTCAAGGACAGGATGAATGCAAGAAGCAGAATACCAAGATAGTTGGTTGAAGAATATAAACATGACATCTGTTTCCTAGTGGAGACAGATTATACAATGATAAAATTAGTTGAACCGAGAACCAAGTGGTTAGCCCCAATGGAATATGAGATAGATATTGACCAAGCTTCAAGGTCAATCAAGAATTTATTGGCAGAGTCTAAGGATCCAAAAGCTACTAGGTCTGGAACCTATGAGGAGGCAAAACAAAGAATAAAAATGGATCTAGTAATTGGTAAAGTTACAAAGAAATCAAGGAAAATGATGGATAAATTAGTGAAATAATTTGGAGATAATGAAGATGATGTTGGTACATCAGATAATATTCTGGTTGAGGTAACAACCAAGGGTTAGTTACTTCTTGCTAACAAAGCATATGATGAAGAGCCAACCGATTCTGACAAAGATGTAGAATCTACACCGGTTTCACCCACTCCCAAGAAGTAGGTAGAAGTGCAAACTAGGGCACAAACAAGGTCTACAACTACAACTTCACCACCATAGAAGAAAGGAGTTGTAAAGATTTCTAGGCCTACACCGACCAAGACTTATCAGAAGAAGAGATGTACTCAAGCTACCTCTGAGGCACCAAAGAAAAGAAGAAAGCTGATAAGAGGTAAGGATGACATTGATGATGAAGAAGAGGAAGACCAAAATTAATTCAAAGTAGTTGTGAATAAGGGTCAATCAATTGATGAGGTTGCAAAAGCTATAATAGACACTGGAGGCCTTAGCAACCCAAAGATAAGTCAGTTTGTACATTTGTCAACCGAAGACCAGAATAAGATAAAAAAGGAAGTAATTCAGATGATGATAAAATTAAAAAAGGTACCCATAGAATTTTCAAAATATGTACCAAAAAGTTTATATGAAAGGGTATCAACTAGATGGACTTATGCCTTAAGCATCGAGAAGAAAATGAGGGAACATTCCATAATATCAACAATGCCAACACTTACAGTCCCTAAGATTGAAGAGTTGATGAAGCAATACTCCAAGAGATTTTTAGTCAAAATCAGAGCATTGCAAATACTTGATGAAAATCTAGCGGAAGTTGATGAGAATAGTCAGTTGTTGTGGACTTCTATTCTCCACGCTAGAGCTGAAGTAGATAAGTTGGCATTGGCAGTAATACTCGAGAGGAGGAATAAGAGAAAAGATAAAGGCATCTATTTAGATGATGCAAATTTGGAAACTAAGGACCCTATTGAGCTATCATACACCAAGGTGCCTGATACAACTATTGCCACTGACTACCAACATGTGTACCAAGATGCACCCGAGCAGGTGTTAATAATTGGAATAAATGATGGTTCAAATGATGTACTTATAGAAGACATCACTAATGGAGACCCCAATGATATTAAGGATGATGAGGACATCACCGTTGTTGGAGCTCAAATAGATGAACAAGTCCCCACTGAGCTAGCAGTAAGCATTATACTTGGTGACCTTCTTATATTAGTTCAAGTAGTTGAAATCATTTCACAACAAGAACCCAAAGGCTCAATCCCTGAGTAGAAGAAGGATGATAATGTGTCAACTGAGAAAGACAAGTCAAACACAAAGGTAAAAGCTCTAGTACCTTTTGTTAACTCATCTCCACAAGAGACCAAGAAGAAGAAGAAACATGGAAAAGGGCCAGTCACCTTGGATGAGATAATAGAGATTCCAGAATGTGATTTGAGGACATTGGACCCCAAGGAACTAAGAAAATATGGGGAGCTATGTACAAGGAAGGCAACAAAGGAGAAATTAAGAAAAAAAAGTAAAAGCTAGTAAATCCTAGAAGATGTAAGAGACCTCCTTCAACAAGTTGTTCCCAAAGTCCAAATAAATGAAGACACTCCAATTTTGGACCAACTTGCATCTCTTACAAGTCATATAAATTCCCCAGATGTAGATGCAGAGAAAAGGATTGAAGAGAGGGCAGAAGCAAAAATCCAATTAAAACTTGCAAAGAAAATTAGCTAAGAAGTGGCTATAAAAAAGGTAAATCTTTATGAGGTTATAACCGAGCTACAAAATATAACTCAGAAGATTATGCAAATTTTGTTTAAGTTGTGAACTGTGAACACATTCACTGCCGAGGTTAGTGAAAAGATAAAGAAGCTAGATGCAGATATCTTGGCCAGTGCAAATGCTTCTCTAATCAAGCCAAATGCTTTTTATAAGTATATACTTAAAGTACAAGAATTGAGGCGGTTGAGAGAAGACCTAAGGAAGTAGGAAGAAATCATAAGTGACCAAGTCACCGAGCTACAAGCCGAGCTGCTTCCTCACTTGAAAATTATGGAGAGACACATTGTAAAGGCTCAAGCCTTAGTAGCAACCCTAGAAATATTAGTTTTGGAAAACATTTTTGACATGCATGCACAAGTCAGTCTTGAGCACATTGCTCTTACCAACTTGAAAGAGGAATGAGAAAACCTCTTAGCTTCATTGTAGAAAACCCATAAGCAATTTTTTGACAAGTTGTAAGTACATTTTGTTTTGGCATTAATTTCAAAAAGGGGGAAATCATGTATATGCCTATTTACTTCACTATATACCAGGAGCATGCACATAGGGGGAGTTTTGTATAGAAGATTAGTAAATTTTGAGAGAATATGTATACATGGAGTTAGAACATTTTTTAGATTTGGTACATATGCATCATGGTTTTGATACTAATGCCAAAGGGAGAGATTGTTATCTCTATTTAAGCATTAAGTGTTGTAATTAGTATCAAATAAGATCAGTTAGTAATCTAAGTTGATCAGTCGGTAAAAGATGGAATAAGGAGTTAAACAAGTTAGTCGGTTGAACATATAAAGCCTTCATACTGAGCAGTTACAAGGAAAAATCTAAAGCTAAAAGAACATAGGTTTAATCAAGCATGTTTACCGAGCATCAAAGTTTACCGAGCACCGAGTCAGTGAACACCGAGCATCAGTTAATTCACCGAACATGGAATGAGGTGTTTACCGAGTTGTTCAGGAAACAACATAGTAATCAACAATGGCACATATCTCTATGCAAATGGTGTACACAGATCCATAAATGTTTTACCAAGATCAAGACACATTTATTATGGATGTAATCATTTAATATTGTGATGATTCCTATGTAATAGTTAGATCTAGGTTATTTATATACATCACAAATCTTAGGTTTTCTAAGATGTTGTAAACCTAATTAGGTCAAAGCAATTTGCTATATAATTGTAAATGATGTCATTGTGTACAAGACATGACAAAGAGATCATGAAGCTGTAGCCACTTACAAGATATCATAAATCAGACAAGGGTTTGCATGATAGGACAATTATCAAAGACAATATTCAGTTTTATCAGAAACATACAAGGCTGCCAAGACGGACAGTGAGTAATATTCTACACATCAAGGTGAAATCTACTTAGTATTTCATAGATTTGATTCAGACAAGTTCAAGTTGTCATTTACAGATATTTTCTATTATCAATTTAAGCATTATAGAAAGATTGTAAATCTCTTAATAGAGTAGACTTAACCATCTTTTGTAAATATCCTAACAGAGTGCACACTTATTTGGTGTTGCTAAAATCCTTTCACAAGGTAGATCTAATTGATCTTATGTTACTCCTAAAAGGGTAAGATCATCAGAAGTGATCACAAATTGTAGCCTTAACCATTATCACTTTATTTATTACAGTAGTGAAGAATTTGTGGGTGTCATCCCCATCATAGTTTTTACCTTCTAACAAGGGTTTCTGTGTAACCAAAATACTTGTGTCATGAGTTAACTTTTTATGAATGTTTTATTATTTGTTTTCATGTACTTTACATTTACAAGTTATTTGAATGTATGTTGCAAACAATGGGTTTAGCTGGTTAGGTAAGCACTACTATTGCAAATTGTTAATTTAGTAAAATATTTTGAGGGTACCGATTCACCCCTCCCCTCTCAGTATTATATATTTCCTATCCCAATAGGAAAAAACCACTAGTAACACGCTACTAATATTTTCACTCTTCTGAAGTGAGCACTATGAAAAGCCAACCATGTTAAAGGTTTACAATACACACTGTTAGGTGTGACCCTGTAAAAGGACTTAATCACCCTATTAAGAGTGGCTTGGTTAGAGGGCTTAAGAACATTCCATCATAATGTCACCTTGATTAAAGGGTTTATAAAATGACTATTAGGTCAACCTTGATTAAAGGATTTTAACTGATACAATGGTTAGAAAGAAACAATAGGTTCTGATCTGAAATATACAACTCACTTTGCAAATTTAGATCCAATATGCTAATATGTTGATTTACTGACTAACCTTCATTTCCATCTCCATCTCTGATCTACTCATAAATCCCTTCAAGAAATCACCTCAACTCTGTTCAGCTCTTTACAACTCTTCTTATCCTTCTTCTCAGGTTCGTCAGTCAATAACATCAATCTCTTCCACTAAACTCCATAACCTCACAATTAGGCCATCCTTATACCTCCTTGATCAGGTAGATTAATCTCTTGTTGCTTAATCTCTTTCATAGATCTTAGGTTTAGGTCAGATTCATCGAATCCTTCCATCATTTTGTTCTCCTCCTTATCCTTCTAGATACATCTTCAAACTTCTCCTTGAATCCATAGAAAAAATGGTTTACCATGCATTAAATGCTCTATATCATTCATTGTTAATGTCAACATGTTTTACATATTTGAAGAATTCAACTATGTCGGTTGGCATTCTCAATCCCTTCACAAACTATAAATTACTTACGCTTGGTCAATATTGTGTTCATCTCCTTAGTCATCTCTAAAACTTTTCTTCTCGAAAAACACTGTCTTCACTTAGTTAATTCTCTGATACTCAGCAATTAATGATGCTTGATCGACACTAAACTTACTCAGCTTATACTAGCACTCGATCAACACTAGCATCACTTGACTTAAACTAAATTTCTTCTCTTTTTCTTGGTTAAGCCTATGCTTCAAATCTATTGACTTCTTCACTTAGTGTTAAAGATAAACAACATATTACCTTGTCAATGTGCCAACTAATCAATTTCCCATCGAAGTATCCCATAACTCAACCTTTCCTTAGGTCCTCTTGTTATATCCTCTTTTCAAATCCTCTTCATCAATCAAAAGATATGGTACTCTACTAGATAGCAACGATCTCACCAGTTAAGGCTTGACATCAATGACAATACAATAATGGTTTCAATTGTAGTTTCCATCACAATTGTGGTGATTGTTATTGCTCCATTGGGATAGACTTTCTTAATATGATAGGGCCATAGCCACCAAGTCTACAACTTTCCCTTGTATTCTTGGTACCAAGAATTATAGAGGAGACCCCAATCATGCTCATGGAATTCCTTTGTTGTGATATATTTGTTATGCCACTTTGTCCTTTTTTGTTGCACTAGTTGTGTTCTTTGAACCGCTTCCATGTGTACTTCATCAAGGGCATTTAACTACTAAATTCATTCTTTTTGTGCTTGAGTGAGATCCATTTCTAGCTCAAGTGCAATGCACATGGTCTCGTGAATTCAAATTCAATAGGAAGGAACACATTTTTACAATAGAATAATTCATAAGGTGTGAAACCTATTATTTTCTTCCACGTTATTCTATATGCCCAAACTTCTTTAGGTAGACAAGAAACTCAATCTCTCCTATGAATCTACATTGTTTTAGTTAGGATATTTTCTATTTCTCAATTGGTGACTTCCACTAGACCATTTGATTAGGTATGATAAGGTGTGGACTTGTTATGCCTTATTTGATATTCTCAGACCAACTATGTTATTAAATCATAAACAAAGTGAATCCCTTGATTAGTAACAATTTTCTTTGGAACACCATACCTAGTAAAAATATCCTAATATAGAAATTCAGTAAATTTGTAATCACTAGCAATTTTTGGAGCTTTAACTTCAACCCATTTAGTAATATATTCAGTACATACCAATATATAGAATTTTATATTAGATGTGGGTTCAATGCGCTTGATAAAATCAAGGACCCATTTATCAAATGGTTTAACCAAGAGATACTATTGTAGTGGCATTTCATTAGTTCTAGTTGGTCAGTTCAATCTTTGGCATCTGTCACATATTTGTGTATATTGAATGGAATCCTTGTGAAGAGTCATCCAATAGTAACCAATTTTGATAATTTTGAGTGTTGTCATTTAGGCTACAAAGTGTCCACCATATGACCTTCATAATGGCATGATTTAAGCATATCATAAGTTTCATCTTCCCTCAAGCATCTAGGCATCACATGATCATACCCACTATAAAATAAATATCTTTCTATCTAAGAATAGGAAAATGGATGTTGAACAAGTTTATTTTCCTCTTTTGGAGAAAAATGTGCAAGAGTGGGGCCTGTAACCAAATAATTTTCTATGCCAGCATACTAGGGGTCAAATTTTGTTAGAGAAAATATATTCTCATTAGGAAATGAGTCATCTATTAGTAGGTTAGATGAGGCACTTGGCAGTCTTGAAAGAAAATCAGCCACTATATTGGTTTTCCTAGGTTTATCCATAATTGTGATATCAAACTCATGTAGAAATATAAGACATCTTATCAAATACCAATTAACAACTAGTTTGTTCATGAGATACTTAATATCTAGATGATCAATATGACAAAATATAAGATAGCTAGATATGTAGTGCCTAAATTTATTTATTGCATAAACAAAAAATAAGCATCTATTTCTTTTTGACTGTGTAATTCAATTCAAATCCCTAAAGATTCTTTCTTATGTATTAATAGAATACTCTATATTACCCTCTTTCTATCCCAAAAAAGTAACTATAGAAAAATCAGATGTATCTATGTGTATGTGAAATGGAATGTTCCAATTAGGTCCTCTAAGAAAAGGTTCGTGTGTAAGTGTTGCCTTTAGAAAATCAAATACTTGCTAATAGTTAGTTGTCCATTCAAACTCAACATGATTTATGAGTAAAACATAGAGGGGTGTTTTTATCTTACTGAAATCCTTGATAAAGTATCGGTAATATCCTGCATGACTGAGGAAGCTTCTGAAATCCCTCTACTTTTGAGGCATTGATAAGTCTTGTATGATCTATATGTCGGTAGGGTCAACCTTTATGCATTGTGTTGATATAAATTGACCAAGAACCACACCCTCCTCGATCATCATGAAATACTTCTCATGAATAAGGAAGAGGTTTTGTTCTTGACACCTCTACAATACTTTTTCCAAATTAGTCAATGCTTCTTGAAAAGAATTACCATAAGTTGTAAAATAATCCATATAAAGTTTCATTATCTCATGTGCATAATAAAAAAATACAGAGAACAACCCTTTGAAATGTGGTTGGTGAATTACATATACCAAATGGAAAAAACTAAATAGGGACATGTACCTCATGGCCAAGCAAGGGTTATTTTATATTGACGCACAAGAGCTATTTTAATCTAGTTATAGCCACAAAAACCATCTAGAAAATAAAACTACCTCTTTCTAGAGAGTGAATCTAGCACTTGGTCTATGAATGGTAGTGGAAAGTAATCCTTTCTAGTGGCTTAATTCAGATCCTTTTAATCAACACAAAATTTCAATTTTCCTCTTTTCTTTGGAACAGTTACAAATGATCAAACCCATTCACTATCTGAAATAGGATAGATGAATCCAACATCTAATATATTTTGTAACTCTATCTTCAAAATGTCTCTTAAAGATCAATGAATTCTTCTTTGGGGTTGTCTCACAAGTAAAAATCCTTTATTTATATAAATTATATGCATAGACAATCTAGGATCAATTCCTTTCATGTCACCATAGTCCCAAGTAAAAACTTCAATATGTTTCTGCAACATTATTAGTGAAGCCTCCTACTATGTTTGCATTAGTTCAACACTAATATTTAATATTTTTTCCAGGCTTACTTCTATTGAAATTGAGGCTTCTATGATGAAGGAAACATCCAAGATAGTGACATTCAAGCTACAGTCTGTAGGTAGAAATTCATATATCATTTCTAACATGGAAGCATCTTCATGAGCAAGTAGTTTATGTAATGCACATGTGAGACAATTAAGGAATTCTTCTTCATCTAAATCTAACCCATATGAATTATGAATGATATGTCCTAGGACATAATCCTCATCTTGGAAATTAATCATGGGGCTTTGATCAATCATCATCAGAGTTTGCAAAGAATATTATTCTATGTCTTCTAATGTAGGCCAAATTTACTATTCATCTTCAACATGTGATTGAGCGAGTGGGTAAAGGATCAACTTCTTGGTTATGTTTCCATTTTAAAATTTCATGTTACTATAATGACAACCTAAATGCATCATTTATGGCTAACCAAGGCCTTACAATGATCAAGAGGTACTTGCCCAAAGTACCCTTAGTTGGAGCACAATAGAATCTATATTCCCATGAGTCTACAGTAATGACCAAATATTCTATAACTTCTTTGGGCTTGGTAGTGGATTGGTCATCCAACTGCAACATGGTAGGGTTGACTAACTTAAGGATATTAATTATTTCTTTAGTCACGATATTCATGGTTTCCCTTAGGTAAATGAGGGTATTTTAAATAAGAGTTCCATTTATGTGAACATTCATAACAAGGATACCAAGGTCATTATACTTAGGGATAGCTATTATTCCTAACATGATATTAGCCAATTATCCTATAACATGAACAATTTGTGGATCTCAACTTTTCCTTCCTAGTTACTTAAGACACAACTCTCTAATGGTCTTACTGTAGATAAGAACATCCTTAATTACTTTAACAAGGTAAATTTTTATAGAGATGTCCTTGAGCTATCCCATCAAATCAAATGTTGGCTTAGGATGATACTTCTTAGTATATCACCTTGCTAGAAATGAGGGGTCCTTGGTTAATTTTTCTTGTTCAAAAATTGATTGCTTATTTTGGTTAGTGCATCATTAATTGGTTCTTCATTAGTTACTTTTGGTATATGTGGTGCATTTAAACTAAAAAGAGTCCATACTAAGTGGAGATAGATGTCACTAATTCCAACTATATAATTTAGATGTTGAGTGATGTCATTAGTATAAGCTTTTTGAAAAAGCTTATTGTTAGGATTGGGTGCAGGTTGAGCAAGCAATTAGGGAGCTCTTGGCAATGAAGCATCAAGTAGATTCAAGTTTAGTATAATAGCTTGTTATTATGGAATTGGGTTAGGCATTAAAGTAGGTGGTTGGTTAAAGGTCTTTTATGGTTATCAATATTGTAGAGTAGCTTGAGGTCATTGTTGATTACCCCTTAATGGTTGAGACCATGAATTTTGAGTCCCTTGAAACTAATTATAATTGGGTGTGAGGTAAGGAAATGGATGAGACCATCTCCCTTCCTAGAGACTCCAATTAATATTAACATTACCCTTCCATGGTTGGTTTGGACTCCCCCATGGTAGATTATTCCAATCTACAACATTTTTATTGAGCCCAGATGATGCACTACCATGAGATAATGAATCACATGGAATACATTGATGTTGTTTCTATGGCTTGCATTTAAAAATATAGAATATTTTTTGATCATCAACTTCAACTTCATGGAACACCAATTTTGAAGGTCTCTCTTTGGTTATGGCTACTAGTTTCTTACATTAACAACTAGAGGTTTTCTTTTGTCGACAATGTGGACATTATTCAGTGATTTTAGTGTTTTATTTCTCCTACTTATTAATATATATAGTTTCCAATTATGTATCCATGTGACTTATGATATCTTCATATTTGAGATCAAATTACTAGTCTCTACGCGAGATACCTCATTTGAAGATTTAGAAGTGGGAAGTAGTCAACTAATTTTGTTCTTTTTTAACATCAACCTTGAGTATTTCTAGGATAACTTGAAAATATATTCAAAGATCATCTATTTTATGTTTCCTCATCCTATAAAATTTAATGCATCAATACACTTATCATTTATTCCTCTCAAGAAGACAAGCTTGTGGGATTAAGGAGGAATTCAATTATATGGAGGTTTCTTTAGAGTAAATTGAAACCTTTCTATATAGTCTTCCAATGGTTCATCTTCCTTCTAGGCCATCCTAAAGATATCTTATTTTCTTGAGTCTCCACCTTTATAGAAATCTTGATAATATTGCAAGAACATTTATTTCATTGCTACCTAGATAGTGATAGCATTTCTACCAAGGTCTACCACCTTAAAGAAACATCCTTCAAAGTGGCTGGAAAGAGCTTCAATCTATGTACATATATTTTATATTCATAGCTTTGACATATCACATCAAATTCAAATAGAAAAGTATTGGGATCCTCTATCAACAAGTCATAGAAATTAGGTAAAGTAGATGGAGGTATGTTCTTAAGAGAAGAAACTCACTATTGGTTTGATATGGGAAACTCAAAAGTAAAAGGGTTGGTATGATTATCAACTTCTTATCATTTGTATTTTATTCACGAGGAGGTCACTAAAAAGGCTCTTATTTTTTAGGGTCCCTAAAAGGGTCCTCTTATTTTGTCACTATGTTTCCCCCTTCTACCTCCCTTATCAGACTAGTTGGACCTTCATGATCAATATTCACAGCCAATATATCATGTGTTGAAGAAGAGGGAAGAAACTTCCTTAGTGCATCTCTCCTCCACCACATGACATATGTATTCAAGCATATAATTATCTCATTGCACTTGTTAGAATAATGTGTTTAACTAAAGGTTATACTAGCTAAAATTTGAATACTAAAAACATAACAATTATGCTATGGAAACAAATAACAAGAAATAAAACTATACTAGAAATTCTAAGCCTTGGCACCATCCTCGGTATAAATAAAAAAATCATTGTTTTATATTAAAGAGGATTAGTAGGTGTGGATAACTCAGTACACTCTCCTAAAGAAGCAACTAATCTTTTATTAAGAAACCTTTCATCCTAATAAAAACTCATTTAATTATCAACTAGGTACATATCTTCTTGATTGGAGCCTACATTGTATACATGCAACAAAGACAATCTAGCTTCTACTAAAATCACAATACTTGAAATGGAAAGAAAATGCATCAAAAGCAATCTATAATAAATTCTATTCACACATCTTTGGTTGTGGATGAGACAATATTGTTACATGTGAACTGGATAGTTTATGTAGCCATTTGACCAGAAATAACTACTTAATACAAAACTATCTACAAGAATCTTAACTTAAACTAATCATTCACTACATTAACCATGCAATGAATTAATTGACAATTACTGACTTAACCATGTGTTGCAACAAAGATGATATTAATGAGATTGAGCTATATTATTTGAACAATTATATAAATATATATGAAATACAACTAACTAATCTAATCTAACCGAGAGTTACATCACCTCAAGTGGCCCTTGCTTGAGGATTTGTAACATCAAATAAACACAATACTTCCTTAACTAAAAGTCACCATCCACTTTTATTCATCATAAATGGAATTACAATTATAGTAAACTGTAATACTAACAAGAATCTAGCATAAAATCTATCTCTGTATTCTGTGTTAAACTAACTATTGCTCATGAGAGCTTCCTATTTTTATAGGAGAAATCTTAGAGCAATAATAATTGAAACTTTTAAAGCTTTATTTACACATGTCATTTCTTAGAAAGAGAGACTTATTCTATAATAGAAAACTATCAAAACATATCTATAAACATAGGACACAAACTGGCATTCAATCATGCATCATGTGACAGACAATTGTATAGGTACATGAATTTTTTCCTTGATTAAATAGTTGTCACCACTTGCAAAGTTTTAGCTTGAACCGTATGTAGAAATATAAATTTCAAGAGTACTACTTTGTCTTTGACTATGTCCTCCATTATAGTAGTACTTTGTCCATCACATGAACCTCAACTTTCCATGCTCTACAACTACAATCTAGCTTAGAAAAAAGGACATATACAAACACATTGAATTATCCCAAAATATCACATAAATTATAATTGATCACAACTTCACATAGAGTTATAACTATAATATGTATCATTATATTGTGTACAAAATAACCATAATATATCCATCGTAAAAAGTTTAAGTATAACCAAGTCTTTAGGAAAGTTTGATAAACTATCATGAAACAAAGCCCAAAACACCCCAAAAAGATACTAATTATGGAATCGTCAACATCACAAATTTTATCAAAATTCAATTTAGAAACATTGGCTCCACCTATTAGATTTAAGGCTTCCATACTTTCATCCCTTATTCATCTAAGAAACAAAATTTTAATGATATCACCCATGAGGCTAATTTTTCATGATCTCTACAAACTGAAAATGAAGTGCTCAATAAATTCTTCTAAAGTCTTTTATTTTTGTGTCATCCAAAAATCTTGTCTCAAACTTCTGTCATTTTGCAATAATATTGGTATTTCCTCAAAAAATGCTCCTTCGTATCATTCCATGTGGAGATAGATTACATAGCAAGACACACAAACCATCACAATGTTGCATCTTTTAAAGTGGATGGAAAAATTTAAGCTTGTGCACATCTATCTGATAATCATAACTATGACATAAAATATCAAACTCAAATAGAAATAGATCTGAGTCTTGTGGAGAAATTTCTCAAAAAATAGGTAAGGTAGAATGAGGAATATTTTTCATTGGTACATCTTCTTCAGGGAGAATGATAGGAAATTCAAATGAAATTGGGTTATTATGTAATTACATGAGTTCATGTCTTAAGCCTTCATTATCGTATCCATTTCCTAGGTTACCTCCACTATTACTCATGTTAATTTTGGATGCTACAAGATCTACCTTGCCCAAAGGAGTCCATTGAACTGAAAATGGTGTTTCAATAGGCTTACCCAAATGTAACTCAAAAGAGTCTTCAATTTTCTTGGAAAAATTAGGGGAATTGGTGGTGGAAGAATCTTGTGGAATCTTGGGTACTAAATGGGATGAACTAGGTCGAGACTTATCACAAAAAGGTCCTTTGACACACTAATATAGTGAATTAAATGGAGATGAGATGAACTAAGTACACACCTTCAAAGCAAAAAATTAAACTAAATAATTTGGTTTATGTCTTGCTATCATAGTTGTGCCAGAATTTATGAAAAGAATTGTCATACATTGGTAAATATAACAATTTGATTACAAAATCAAAAACAACAAAAACTACGATTAGGGATTGAAATGGTGAGTGCGAGCGGAGGTAGTGGAGTGGAGGAAATTTTTTTGAATGGGACGTTGAGTGGGAAACATGCAGAGAAGGGACAGGTTGATCAGGTTGCGGGCCTGAATCAAGGTAAGGACAATGGAAAGGGGGATGCGACAGATGACGGGGACCCACTGGCTTTGCAGTAGGTTCTAGGTGAAAAAGAGGGTAATGCTCCAAAACAAAGTTCTTCTAGAGAAGCCCAAGGCCCTTTGGGTTGTTGGACCAACCTGTTTGGGGTCAAACCATCGGGTAAATCCTCTTTCCCTAAGATAAAAAACATCTCAAACAAAGAGAAGGGAACTTTTTATTTAGAAGTGCCTTCTGAGCTTATTGATCATAACATTCTGAGTATGGTTGCTACGCTTGTTGGAAAGTTCATAGGCCCTAGGCCAAATATAGATTTGGTCAGAATCTTTGCTAAGAAAAAGTGGGATTTAAAAGGACAGGTTGAGGTTATGGCTATGGCCAAAGGCTTTATGTCTTTTGAGTTTTCTTGCCCTGAGGATTACTCTAAGATTCTCTATGCGAGAAACTGATCGATGGGGAAATCCACTCTTATCCTCTAGAAATGGACCTCTAACCTGGATCTAAATAATGATTTCTTGACCCAGGCCCCGGTTTGGATCAGGCATCCAAAGCTTCCCCTGGAATACTAGCATGAAGATGTTTTTTATGGCATTGCCAGTTCTTTTGGGGAGCTGCTATCTATTGATCTTGTTATGGTAGCCAAGAAAAGACTCACTTATGCCAGAATATGTGTGGGGGTTGTTGAAGGCCAGGACATGCCATAGTGATTGAGTTCCAATCTAGATTGGGAAGGCGTGTGCAGCAGATGAACTATGAAAATGTGTCTTTCACCTGTTTTCACTATAAAAGGGTGGGACACAAGGCCAAAATGTGCCCTATCTTCATAGAGAAGGAAAAATCTCACAAGGCCCAAATCAAGCAAGGGAAGAGAAAAGAGACCCAGAAACAACAAAAAGGTCTGAATCAAGTTGAAGGACCCAGGAAGGTGTGGAAGGAGAAAGTCCCTAATGGATATATCCTTGAGGGGGAGCCTCAAGGGAAGAGACCCAAGGACATAATAGGGAACCTTCCTAAACACCAATGTCTGGAAGGAGAGAAAAGCTTTGAGAATAGGGAGCAGCTAAAGACCCAGACGGATAGTGGAAACAAAGAAAAGGAAGTTGGTGAAATCTACCCTGTTTTGCAAGAAAATGTTGTTGGGGAGGGAGATAAAGGAGGTAGGACTTTCCCTAAGGATGGGGAGTTCATTGTGGAGGAAATCAAAGAGGATTCCTTTGTGCCTGACACCTAGGAGATTGGGGGTATTTTGGAGGTCCAGGGCCCTTCTTTCTCGCAGGAATCAAACTTAAGCAAAAGCTCATTAGTATCTCCAAGAAATATTAATAGAATCCTTGAGCTAGTCTCCACCTCTTCTCCAGGGAAAATTTCCACAATGGAGGCTCTGTTTGAGAGTTGCAAAGATGACAATGCAGGTCCTTGGATATCTATAAATAAAAAGAAGAATAGTAGGGACCCATCTCCGATATCTCTAGCTGCTACGAGAAGCAGGGCTAAAGCTGACACAGGAAGTAAATTAAGCACCCCAGGCAAGTGGAGCAAGCATCAAATCAGAAAGGAAGAAACAAGAAGAAACATAGTGAATGGGACCCAAAAAACAATCCAGGAACCATACCCCCAAAATAAATTATGAAGGTCATATCTTGGAACATTCGTGGACTCAATGGAATCCACAAGCAGGAAATTGTTAGGAATATGATTAGGGATCATAGGCCAGAATTTTTTTTGATTAAGGAAATGAAAATGAAGAAGGAGAAGATTGAAATCATTTTTTTTAGTAAAGGGATGAAGACAGCGGCTTCTAATTCTACGGGAGCTTCTGGAGGACTATTAGTGATATGGAAGGACAACTTAATGGTGGATATCATTTTTGATGAAGGTAACATTTTTCTTATTCATTTCAAAAATATCAAGGATCAGGAAAGTTGGTTTGTTATGAATATCTATTCCCCTAACACTAAGAATGGTAGAAAGCACTTCTGGAATAAAATTAGCAATATGATGTCCAAGTTGGGAGACCCTAAGGGCATTATTATGGGAGATTTCAATACCCCCCTATTGGCCACCGAGAAGTTAGGCGGGCTCCCACCGAACTTGGAAAGTAGACAACATCTGGCTGATCTAATCAATGACTTGGCTCTCATGGATGTTGATTTAGGAGGTGGAAAGTTCACTTGGTCTAACAAAAGAATAGGGATGGATTGTATTTAGGTTAGGCTGGATAGAGCTCTAATCACTATGGATTGGATGAACCAATACCAATGCAAACTTTCATCTTTGGTGAGACTTGGCTTGGATCACTCCCCTATTGCTCTCACCATTGAGCTTTGCAATAGGAAAAAGGCTTTCCCTTTCAGATTTAAGAAGATGTGGTTTTCTCATCCTGGTCTTTCTGAAAAAATTAGGGAATCGTGGAGCATTGATGTAGAAGGCACAACTATGTATAAGGTGGCTAAGAAACTCAAAAACATTAAAATGGAGATCAGAAAGTGGAATACAAAGGATTTTGGGAACATTTTTCTGTTGAAAGAAAGGATTATGGCAGATCTCATTGAGGTGTAGGGGGAGATTCAGAACATGGGCTATGATGAGAATAGGCTGAATGTAGAAAAGACTATTCTGGCTGATCTTCACAACATTGTGGGCAAAGAGGAAATCTTTTGGAGGTAGAGGTATAGATCGGTGTGGTTAAAGGAAGGGGACAAAAAATCTAGATTCTTCCACCTCTCAACTATGAAACATAGGGCTTCCAACATAATTAGTGTTATTAAAAAGGGGGATGATTCTTTTAAGGAAGATAAGGAGATTGCTAAGGAAGCTATTAGGTATTTCTCTGCTATCCTTACCAAAGAGACCAACCTAGGAGAAGCGGATCAGGTGGATATTCTCAAGACCATTCCTAGTGTGATTAATGCTAGCCAGAATAGGTCCCTTGTGGCTATTCTAGAAATTGATGAAATAAAGGAGGCTATCTTCTCCCTACCTACTGAGAAAGCCCCTGGCCCAGATGGTTTCCCTACCTTTTTCTTCCAGATGTATTCGAAAGTTTTAAAAGATGACCTGGTCAAAGCGGTTCAGGAATTTTTTGGTGCTAAGTGCTTGCTTAAGGAAATCAATGCTACCTTCTTGGTTTTGATTCTGAAAGTCTCAAGTGCAGACTCTTTTGATTATTTCAAGCCTATTAATCTTTGCAACTCTTTTTACAAGATTTTTTCTAAAGTTTTAACCAATAGAATAATCAAAATCCTTCCGGGGATTATTGCTCCTCAACAAACAGGGTTTGTCCCTGGTAGAAAAATCCTTGATTCTATCATTGTTGTGCATGAGGTTATTCATTCTTTAGAGGAAGGTAAAAAGGATGGTTTCCTGCTCAAGCTAGATTTGTCAAAGGCCTATGACAGGGTGGACTGGTTTTTCCTGGATAAATTTCTTGAAGCTTTTGGCTTCAATGATAAAACTAGAAAGATTATATCTCAACTGATCTCCACCCACACTTTTACGGTGATGGTTAATGGTTCTCCCATGGATTTTTTCAAATCCTCTAGAGGGCTTAGGCAAGGGGATCCCCTTTCCCTAATCCTCTTTATTATTCTGGTGGAGTGCTTGGGAAGACTTATTCATGATAAAAGGAGCAGAGGATATTTTACCGGGATAAAACCCTCTTCTAAACCCCTAATTTTCTCTCATTAACAATTTGTGGATGACACCATCTTAGGGGGAGAGGCTTTGGTGAAAGAAGCCAAAAATGTGAAGTCCATTCTCAATACTTACTCTAATGCCACGAGCCAACTCATTAACTAGAGAAAGAGCTCGGTCTTCTTTGTCAACACCCCTGAAGGCAAACAAAGGAAAATTGCTGGTATCTTGGGTTGTGGTATTGGCTCTCTCTCTCTTCTACTTATTTTGGGCTCCCTATGGGGGCCAAACCTCCTGACCTCTTTTGGGACAATCTCATTGACAGGTTCAATAGAAAACGGGCTGGCTGGAAGGGTATTATTCTGAGTCGGGCTGGTAAAGTTCTTCTGATCAAATCTACTTTGCAGAATTTGCCTACTTATGCCCTAAGCCTGTTCTCTATTCCTTCCAAAGTGGTTGATACTTTGGAGTCTATTCAGAGGAAGTTTCTATGAGCTGGTCCTGAAGGCAATAAGAAGTACCCGCTTGTGGCTTGGGAAAATATCTACAGACCTAAAAAGAAGGGGGGTTGGGGATTAGGAATCTGAAGCAATTCAACAGGGATTTGCAAGCTAAATAGATATGGAGGATCTTTAACTCCAAGGGGAAATGGAGGGATATTATAAAGGATAAGTATTCTTCCAATATCAATTTCAAGCAGTTCATTAGCAGGGATAATGACCCAAGGGGCTCCAACATTTGGAATGGCATTATAAAGACTAAAGGGTTAGCCACTGAGAAGGTGAAATGGAAACTTGGTAATGGTGAAGATATCAACTTCTAGCTTGATGACTAGCTTATTTTTGGGCCTTTATGGAACATTGGGTAGTATAATAGATGGGCAATACCTTGCATGGAAAGATTTGGCTGCAGGGTGCAAGACTACAGGGTCAATGATGAGTGGGTGAACCTGACCGAGATATCCCAGGAGCTCAAGCTACTGATGGACATGATTAGGCTTATCCCTCTATCCCTCAACAAGGATGCTATTATTTGGGGTATGACTAAGGATGGCAAATACACTGTGGCCTTGGGCTATGAAATCATGCAAAGTATTGATATTGTCCCTGTCTAGGCCAAAGCTTGGTATCCTGGCCTTATCCCCAAAATAAACTTTTTTTCTGGATAGTGCTTCAAAACCATATTTTGACAGTGGAAAGCCTTACCAAGAGGGGCCATCAGATGCCTAATCAATGCATCCTTTGTAAAAAGCATAGTGAAAGTGTTGACCACCTTTTCATTCATTGCCATTTCACCAGAGATATTTGGCCTTCTTTCCTGTCTTTCTTCAAGTTGACCTAGGTTTTTCGCAATAACATGAGGGAGCTCTTTGAAAAATGGCACTATGGGGTGTCTTGGGATGTTAGCAAGGGCTTATGGGATTAGAATCTACCCCGTCTCTATTGGGGGGTGTGGAAGGAGTGGAACAACTGAATTTTTAGGGAGAAAGAAGCCAATGCTAAGGTGGTCTTTCACAAAAGCCTTAATGCTCTGTTAGAGAACTATACTATCATCAAAGGCTATAACCCTCTTCTCAATGCTAAGGAGAATGATCAAAGAAGGAGGGAGGACTGCAAATGGACTCTTCCTCCTGAGGGCTAGTGTAAAGCTAAATTTGATGGGGATGCGAAAGGCAACCTAGGCTAGGCTCGGATTGGGGGTATCATCAAAAATGATCATGGGAAAGGAATTGCTGCTATTACGGCTCCTCTAGGGGTGAAAACTAATCACTATGTAGAGGTGATTGCATCCCATCAAACTATAAAGCTTTCTCAGGATATAGGAGTCAAAAAATTATGGCTGGAAGGAGACTCAAAGAATATAATAGATTGTCTTAACGAGAAAAATGAGCCTACCTGGATGATTGCAAATATCATTAATGAGAGTGTTCAGGTTCTCAAGTCCTTTGATAGAGTCTACGTGGCTCATGAGTATAGGGAAGTGAACCAAGTGGCTGACAGGCTAGCTAACTGGGCAGTCAGGAAAGATGAGATGAAAAGATGGATGGACAGACACAATATTCCACTTGAAATCAAAGATTTAATTGAAAGAGAGAGAATCCCGGGTAGATTGGGAAACATTAAATGATAATAATGAAAGTTTATGTTTTATGGGAAATGTGCCAAAAAATGATGTGTAAGTACGAAAGCCAAAGTATGAATTACTTGAGAAATTGCCATCATTGCACTTTGAGGCCTATTTTTGGGTTTAATTTTCACGAGTTCAAAAGAAGGATCGAGAATATCATTCATTTTATTTGTTGGTTTCAGATTCTAAAAGACATTGCTATCAGGAGAAAAGATGGTAGAGAGAGTGAAAAAATGGTGGGGGAAAGACATAGGAGGGAACCAGAGGATGAAGCTGAGAAGTGGTAGTGGTGCTCTAAGGTGTGGAACATTATGAGTAAAGGTGATGTTACTTCTTTCATTGAATGACTACATGGGTGGAAACCCTCTATTACTAAAACCATGGTTAAGAATTGGAATGAGGGGAGTGTCAAAATTGATGGGGTCGAGTTCATGGTGACGGAGGAGGTTAGTTCTATGGTCATGGGCATCCCTATTTTTGGGAAGAAATTCTACAGAGACAAGCGCATTTCGAGTCAGGTAGTGTTGGAATTTGCTAAAGGTGCAGAGAAAAAGAAGGCTCTTGTGAAGAAAATCACCTACTACCTGTCGAGGTCCATCAAACCATTGTGGAGGTTTGTGCTGAGGGCGATAATCAAGTATATCTCCTTGGACACAAGATTTGACTGCATCTACTCTTACCACTTCATGCTTCTTAACCATTTCAGGTCTGGGGCTAAGATCTCTATTCCTTTTTACCTTTATTCATCTATCAATGAGAATATTAATGACTATAGGGAGAAGCCTATTGGCAACCCTACTTTCCATGAGGGCTTTTTGCTATTGATTTATGAATTTTTTAAGGCTAGGACTATAGGAAAAGAAATTAAGCAAGGGAAAGTGGGTAAGGAGGGTTTTGATGAGGAGATTGATTCGGGAGAAAAAGAGTATATCCCTTCTAATAATGAGGAAAGCCAAGATATGCATTTGAAATCAGATGCAGAGGCCACCCCTCAGATGAAAAAGGGGAAAAAAAAAATTAAAAAAGAGAAAATGGAGAAAAAAGAGACTCCCAACCCTAAGCAGAGCATTGGGATCTCTTCTGATAGAGATTACAATGAGGAGGCAGAGGGTATGGACATGGAGGGTGAAAGTGATGATGAGGAGGAAGATACTTTCGGTGAAGAAGAGGAAATTAAGGAGAAGAAGAAAGGAAAGAGAAACATTATAATTAAGATTTCTACAGACAGAGAAGAGGATCTTGTTGTCAAATCTTTCAGGAAGCAGAAAAAAAGGAAGAACATTGAAGAAGATACTAAGGAGGAAAGAAAAGAGGAGGGGAAGGATAGCGGAGAGGAAGAGGATAGTCAGGGGAGAGAGGATGATCATGAGCAGGACTGTGATGAATATGGGACTAACCAGTACACTTGCAAGATCATGGACAAAGAGAAGAGTGTGGTCTGGAGAAATTTTCATAATGTCTCTATCAGGATGGGTCTAAAGAGGGAAATGATGAAAACTTTGGTTAAGGAGAATAAGGAGGGAAAAATTCAAATGGAAGACCTAATTGACCTTGCCCTGGTTATTTTGAGTGACATCACAAAAGAACCCTCAGATGGATATGCTCAACTATGCTAAAAATAGTGTTGTTGATAGCTATAGAACTACTATATGGACTTATCATGAAATCCAGGAGTTAAAATATAGGGTGGGCAGACTGGAGAGGGAGGATAGCAGTAGCAAGATTAGGTTTACTGAGGAGAAGAATGATATGGAAAACAAAATGGATGAAGTAAAGAAAAGAGTTTAGAGCATGGAGGGAACCTTGCAGAAAATTGCTAAACAAAGCTACAACATTCTTAAAGCTTCTAACGACAACATAAAGGTGTTGATTAGTAAAATTGAGGAACACAGGGGTAGCAAGGAGGAGTCTCCCAACAGTGGCAAAGATAAGTCTTTGGAGGAAGGCCCGAGGAAGAGAACCAGATCTAGCACTATGAAGAAGGACACCCAGGAACCTGATAAAGATCTATCTGACCTCAAGGAGGCAGCGAATAAGGCATCTGAGCTTGAGATTTGTGCGGCAGAGATCCTCAGAGAATTTTCCTGAGCTTCTCTCCTGGCTTTGGGCTTGTCCTAGTTTTTCATGCTTCTGTCCCTAGTTCTATTTTCTGGTTTTTATTTGTTTCCTGCTGGTGGACTGTGACTGTTGTTTTTTTTGCTGTGGCTATCTTGTTGTATACTTTTAACGCTTTATCTATGTTAAACTTTTAATTTAGTAAGGGTTTTAGGGCCCCATTAAAACCTATTTTCCTTAATCAAAAATAGTTTGATTACAAAAGTATATTTGATTCCAAACATAAATAAAATGATAAATTAAAGCACTAGTAGAAACCAACAATAAATGACTAAACAAACTACTAAAACTTGCCTATAAATGACTAATCTTGGTCACGTGACCATTAGTAATTTATTTCCAATCATTTATAATGTGAAATTTTTTATGACTAAACTATTTTTAGTCATTTATTGGTTGTTTTGATTGATCAATTTAGTCATTTACTTACTCATTAATTCATTCATGATTTAGTCATTGATTGTTATTAACTAGTCATTTATTTAGTCATTGTAGTAAATTATGTAGTCATTGTAATTGTAAGTTTCAATCATTTGAAAGTATATTTAGTCATTTTAATTCACTGATTTCCATCCATTGATAGTATATCTAGTCATTTCTATTGACTTCTTTCCATCCATTGGTAGTATATTTAGTCATGTTAGAGTGCAATATAATTGAACCACAATCCTCCTTGTAAAGTAGGTGTTGTTCCATTAAGATAAAACTCTTTAAAGAATAATTATACCATGTATCCTATGTCAGCCTATTTGTTAGTAACGTAGTATAGGGAAAGCCAACATATTTGTCCATAACTTAGTACTAATGAACAATTCCAACAAAATTACATTGCAAGATAAAATAAATAAATTTAAAAAAAGCTTAGATTTATAAGAGAAAAAGATACCTAGGACAAACTATACCTATTTAAGTTCATCTAACTTAATTCATTTGATTTTTTAAAAGTCACAATAGATGCAGTAATTTTTTCTATGTGTTTGGTCTACATATAGGTGAATTTCTAAGTAGACACGACTTAGGTGAGGAGAATGGTGAAAAAACACTTATAATTATGTTTGTAGTTAGTAAAATCCTTTAGAGATCGCTAGGATACACCAAATAGGAATGCATAGATCTATCAGAGATCAAACATAGCCAAATTACTAAAAGATCTATTTTGTTCCAAATCCTTACACATAAGACTCTTATAGCTAGGGATTGGCTCTTTATCTCTAGCTAGCATAACTAAAATTAGTATTTATTATTCTATCCATTTAAAAGAAACTAAATTGTATGTTTCCCAACTAAAAACCTTGGAAAGTCATAAAAGCTCTGTAAATATTTAAATGAATAAGCATCATTCCTATAAAAATTAATTTTAGCACATATATTAACCATCCAATACTTTCTCAGAAGGAGAATTGGTTTTGTAAATCAAACAATTGCAAATAACCTCGAAAAAAATACCTATTAGATGTTTAACATCCATCAACCACCTCTAATTTTAATACATAGGACATATAAAATATATTACCCAAATTATAGAATGCATAAATTTTGAATTATGTGTCGTATCATCTATGTTTAACTATTATAACCATTTAAAAGAAACTAAAACATATGTTGACCAACTAAAAACATTAAAAGAAACTAAAATGTGTGTTGCTCAAATTAGTATTTACTCTTCTAACCATTTAAAAGAAACTAAAACGTATGTTTCCCTACTAAAAACCTTGGCTAAGCCATAAAAACCTATATAAAGATTTAAATGGATATCCATCATTCCTATAAAAGTAAATTTAATACATATATTAACCATCAAAAACTTTCCTAGAAGGGGAGATGGTTCTACAAATCAAACAACTGTACATAACCTCGACTAAACATTTAGAAAGAAGACTTATTAGATGTTTAACATCCATTAACCACCTCTAATTTTAGTACATAGAGCATTGATGTTTGACATCCAACAACCACCTCTCACTTTACCCACCTCTAATTCTCTGGTATACTTATATAAAATGACAAGCTATGATTTTCTAAGAGACAATTTGATAAGACACAAATTTCAAGCAATCTTCATGCATAAACAAAAGAGGTTAAGGATCCTTCATATGAACTTGGTGAATCATAAATTGGGTTTATTGTAACCAAAATCCAATTCATATGATAAAGAATAGGGCTACCCAAAATACAAGAATTTATATCTTCAATGTGCATTTACGTTTACGTCAAAAGAGAAATTTGTAATATTTCTCTTGTAACCCACCTTTTCAAGATAGAAATTCATCCACTTCAACAAAGCCTTGTCAAGTGGTAGATTCATAAGCTCTTCCACATCTTGTAAATTTAATTTAGATAACTTAAAATTCAAGAAGACTAATAAATTGCAAAGGAACGAATTTATTTTTTCAGACCTTATTAACATATCAACTCAACAAGTTTAGGCATTTTTTTCAAAGACATCTTTGTGAGGTAAAATATACAATTCCAATGTTCTACAGGATATTAATATATTCTTTTACCACTTGTAGTGATCAAAATGTATGGTTAACCTCTTAGAACTAAGAAGTGAAAATAATCTATTACATTACTATAATGCAACATGAACACATAGGTCAAAATTGTATTGTCTATGTCCTTTTGATCTTTGAAAATGTTCATGTTTCAAAAACGTAGGGATACTCTATGTGCCACTTACAAGGTACCCTCTATATGCCTGTGGATTTTCTTGTAAAAGGTATATTTCCTTGCATAAATACCTAATCTTAAATACAAAACAACAGTTAACAAGAAGCTATGATTTTCAATACAAGACAATAGATATTAAAGTGTGAATACATTGTCATATAAAAAAGTTGCAAATGCCATAAAGAAATGAGTTGATCTTCGAGAATATTCAATCTACAAGAGAAGGGAATCAAGTGTTAATGAGAAGGCAGTGATCTCTAATCAAGAATAATGAGATCATCATGAGAATGTGCCAAAATATTTAAAGATAACAACAAACATAAGGTAAAAGGAAAGGTTTTTTAAGAGAATAGTAGTTTCAATATAAATGAAAAAGAGTTTTAAAGAATGTACTGAACAACGTGTGGTTTTATTCAAAGAGAAGCGAATTCATATAGGGGACATATAGTTCATGAGTTCACAAACAAATTTTTGAATAGATCAACAGTTATAGGATCAAAGATATTTTTCAATCAGTAGTCCATTCAAGTAAAAGTTTTAAATCATAGTCAAACAACATATTGCATTATTGGATAGAGTGTATATAATGGGAACAACAATATTCTTTGAAAGAGATCAATAGATATAGGTGCATGGAAGAAGTATTCAAAGGAAGGGTCTTAGATTTCTTTGTAAGAGAGTAACAAATTTATGAATGCAAACAAAAATTCCAAGACCATAGAAAGCAACAAAAAGGTTGTAAACATTGAGTTTCAATGAAAGGAAAATAATCTTGTAAAGTGAACAATGTTTACCCTCAAAGGAATGCCATTATAAATATCAAGACCTTGTATTCATGGAGATAATAAAAATATTGGAGAGTTAACAAAGATATAATGCAATGAATAACAATTCTAAGCTTAAAAAAAACCCTAATCTAATGGAGTAGCATTAATCTATGTGAAGAACAACAAGTTATTTGTGAAAGAAGAAACAAATTGATATGGAAGATCAAGGGACATAGATTGGGAAGTCATGATCAATTTTCATGAATGTAAGACAAAAAAGGGGCACATAAACTTAGTGAAAATTGTAAATAATGGTAAGGAATCTTATGAAAACAATGATGTACAATGTAATGGACAAGAATGACAATTTGTTGTTGTAAAGGGGAAAAGAAATAATTATTAGTTTCGCCTATCTAGGCGGAGACTTATGTTTTCACTTCATTTTTTTGCTATTAGTTTGCATAAAAAATTGTGCCTGTCCAAAATATTAAACATGATTTTCAATGTTTGACAGCGTTGATTTTTATTTTGGATTTTTTGAAAAGTATTTCTTTTTTCTTATTGGTTGCTCCTCTTTTTGTTGGGCGTTTAATTATTTTTTCATTCTTGAAAATTAAAAAGAATTGTCTAATCAATTAAAAAGTAGGAGAAAGAAATATTTATTTATTAGTACAAGTACTAATAATGTTACTATTCTTTAATATTAATTATATTTTTTATACATGATTTCTTTACATTTAATCTAATAAACCAATTTTATCTAAATATTTATTATCTTATTAAACAAATTATATATTAAACTATATTTTATTATTAATTTTATTTACTTTTAATTATTATTTTTATTGATACACATTATTATTTATTCTATTTTTATTTTTATTTAAATTTAAATTTAAAATTATTCTAATTATTTATGTTATCACAATCATAAATAAAAGCTATTATAAATAATTTAATTTATAATTATTTTTCTTCTATTTAAGTTTGAATTATTTATCTTGCACCCACTTGTCTTTATCACCTTTATTATCTATCACTTATTTAAGTATTTAAAATTAATTTAATAAGCTAATGATATACTTAGATTACATTATTTATTATTTAGATTATATATTTCAAATTATTGTTATTTTTAACATTTACATTTTTATATTTTGACTATTTTTTTCCTGATTTTTTATTCTAAAATTATATATGGCTATTTTTAAAAATTACTATGACAAACAAAAGTCATTAATAATTCAATTTACAATTATTTTGTTTCATTAAAATTTGAATTATTGTAAAATATTTATATTTTTACCCCTATATATATATATATATATATATATATATATATATATATATATATATATATATATATATATATATATATATATATATATATATATATATATATATATATATATATATATATATATATATATATATATATATATATATATATATATATATATATATATATATATATTCCCTCTTAAATACATCTTTGCATATATCACTTCATGCATCTTCATCTTTCTATCTTTCCCTCTTTCTACCTCTATTTCTCACACTCTCTCTCTTGTTCTCCCTTTCAATGTTTCAATCTATATTTTATCTCTATCGCCCCCACCCCCCCGCCCCACCCACCCTCCATATCTCTATGTTTCTTATTCTCTCCAAAGGAATGCATGCATTTTTTTGGGTATGATGTATCAGATCTAGCAATAAAAGTTTCTTTCCCTCAAAAATATGACATGGATGGTGGAGCTCTTTAGGCATGGACTAATACACCCAGGTCTCTTCCTAGTAATGTTTTGCCACATGTCAAAGCAAATTTTGACTATGCAAAGGTGTGTTCTTCTTCCTCTTTGTATACAATGCCCATCTTTATTTCTTTCTCTAGATATTGAGTGCTAAGTGAATTCATAGGCTTCGACCATTTCAGGAATTTGTTCATCAAGAGCTAAATATCAAGGACAACATGAAATTTGTTCATCTTGAGTTAATGATTCTAACTTAGTGAAAATTGTCAATAATGGTAAGGAATCTTATGAAAACAATGATGTACAATGTAATGGACAAGAATGACAATTTGTTGTTGTAAAGGGGAAAATAAATAATTATTATAGTAACCAAAACATGAGAGAGAAATTCCATCTTAGAGATTAATGCTTAATGCTACTCCATTAGATTAGAAATTCACAAATAACTTGTTGTTCTTTGCATAGATTAATGCTACTCCATTAGATTAGGGTTTTTTTAAGCTTAGAATTGTTATTCATTGCATTATATCTTTATTAACTCTCCAATATTTTTATTATCTCCATGAATACTATTGTTACATATAAGGTCTTGATATTTATAATGGCATTCCTTTGAGGGTAAACGTTGCTCACTTTACAAGATTATTTTCCTTTCATTGAAACTCGATGTTTACAACCTTTTTGTTGCTTTCTATGGTCTTGGAATTTTTGTTTGCATTCATAAACTTGTTACTCTTCACAAAGAAATCTAAGACCCTTCCTTTGAATACTTCTTCCATGCACCTATATCTATTGATCAATAATGGTAAGGAATCTTATGAAAACAATGATGTACAATGTAATGGACAAGAATGACAATTTGTTGTTGTAAAGGGGGAGAAGAAATAATTATTATAGTAATCAAAACATGAGAGATAAATTCCATCTTAGAGATCAAAATATTGAGAAGGATATCTCTGCTTTTGCAAATAGCAGTGACAAAAGAAGCTTAGTGCAGTCATAAGGCAAAGACAATGATTAAGAGATTAAGAGAAGTAATTTGTTACATGAAAAAAATTAGTGCTATAAATACAAAATCAATGGTCATTAATGTCTTGAAGTAGTAATACGACCATGGAATGAAGTTTTATAACAACATTATTACAATGGAAATAATGTCAAAGACTCTGACAAAAGAGATGTACAAAAATGATTGTTGGTATATAAGAAGAGTATGGTAAAAAAAATGACACTAATGTCTATAAAAAGATAGATAGATGAATGAATCATTGCATGATTCAAAAAGGTGAAATCAGTAAAAAAAAATACAAAAAGAAAGTGCCTATGAATAGTTTTAAGTATGTGTTGTTAATATGATTTAGAACAACAGAGAGGGGGGGTGAATCAGTTGTTCTTAGGTCCTGATGTATAAAACAATCTTAAAAAATTTTCCTTAAATCAGATCCAATAACCAAAACAAACTCGGTCATCACTGATTCAAGTAATAGAAACATATAACAATGCAGTCCACTACCCAGCTGTAACTTAACTTGTAAAACATAGAAATGTTCAAACCAAAACATTCACACAAGTGTTAACACCAAGATTTATAGTGGAAACCCAATTTGGGAAAAACCACTTTGTAACATGCTACTATTATTTTCACTCTTCTAAAGCGAGCTCGGTAAAAAGCCAACCCTGTCAAAGGTTACAATACACACTGTTAGGTGTGACCCGGTTAAAGGATTTCAATCACCCTGTTAAAAGTGAGCCTAGTCATAGGACTTACATACACTCCATTAGAATGCAACCTTGTTCAAAGGATTTATCATATGACTGTTAGGTCAACCTTTGTTAGAAGGATTTTGACTGTTACAATGGTTAGAAAGTAGCAGCAATATTTATCTAAAAAATATACAACTCACTTTGCAAATATTAGATCTGATTCCATACACTAATGTTGGTTTATTGACTTTGAAACTTTGCCATCTCCATCCCTGATCTTCTCGAAACTTTTCTTCAAGCAACCACCACAATTCTCCTTCAACCTTTTCTGTTTATACAACTAATAAAACTTTACTGATCTTCCAACATTCTCTGTTCACCCATGCACATTCATATCCAAATGCTCAGGTTCCCTTTATACTTTCCTCAATTAGGTTAACTCATCTTATGCCGCTTAAACTCATTCGTAGATCTTAGGGTTAGGTCAGATTCATTGAATCTACCCACTTCATGTTCTTCGACTCCTTTTCTAGAATCATCTCAAATCTCTTAAAGATTCACAATAAAACATTTTACAGTGCATTTAATGCTTTCAAACAATCAATAAATAAAGTCAACACATTTTACATAATCCAATAATTCAACAATGTCGGCTCCAAAACTAAATTCTCTTCAATTATAAAATTGTTGATGCTCGGTCAATACTGTGATCAACTACTCGTTCTTCATGTAGAAAGCTCGATCATTACTAAAAATATTTCCTCAGCTTACACTGTCTTCCTCAACAATTAACTGTTGTTCGGTCGACACTAGAATTTTGCTCGACATACACTGGCTTGGTCGACACTAACATTACTCGGCTTAAACATGATTTCTCCATTCTTTGCTCGGTCAAGCCTACCAGTTTAGTCTTCAGTCTTACTAGTATAAACAATACATTGTCTCATCATTGTACAACATAGTCAAGTACACTTTGTAGTATCAAGATAACTCAACCTTTCCTTAGGTGCTATTGTTACCAACCTTGCCTATTCCTTAGCAACACTCAAATAGATATAGTACTTTCCTAAGTAGCAACAGTCTTACCAGTTAAGGTTTGACATCAATGACAATACACCAATTGTTTCAATTGCAGTTTCCAACATGTGTATTATTTTTTTTGTCATAAAAGGCTAAGTGAATACATTGTGGAAAGAAGAAAATAAACAAGGCATAGTGAGAATCCAAGGAACACTTATAGTTTAGCTGAGGCACAAAAATCAGTGGCATATAAGGTTTGAAATGGAATGAATAGTATAATGATTATAATGATTATTTTATAATGGTAAAGGATGTAAAAAGACAAGTATAGGTAGATGACTATCTCCAAGCAATGAATAGACATTTGATATGAGAAAAATCAAACATATGCATGTTATAAATAGAGAGACAGTGGTATAATAGGAAGAAAAAATACACTATTTAAATATTGACATGAATGTAATAGGTAGTGATAAATAAGATCAAAGTCATTAGTCAGTGTATGCTTTCAATAGGGATTATGAAGATCAAATGAAAAGAAGAGGGAATTTTAAGCTAATCAACTTGATAATAATTTTTTTTTAAAATAAAATAAAATAAACTTAAAAATGTATTGATTATGGCTTCACCATCGGGGATAGTAAGCATCTTATCAATGCTCCTGGGACTAAGGGAGGAGAAAAAGATCCTCGCAATGGCCCTTGTGGCTGTAATAGTATCCTTTTGCACATTGATTCCCTTCACAAACTAGATGAAAAAAAATGGTAAGATTAGCGCCAATAGTGTAAATAAGAAAGTTCTTAGAGGCCCATATGCATACCATTCAAACAAACTTACATCTTTGAAGAGAGTGTGGTCATGCAAGTATGCACAAGTAGTTCTACGTTGTTCAAACTAAGCTCAAAATTTTGAGCAGTACAATCTAAATGTTCCACTACAATCTTTGAGGTCATTTCATAACCCTCAAGAATTCTTATGGGATGAATCCCTCATTCAAACAATTTCTCTACCTACTCCAATAGTATTGCACCTATTATGACAACCACACCATTTGTTCCATCAAGAATTTCATAGTCTCCAGTCTGAGATAATTCTACCATTAGTTTGTCAATGTGATTCTCTACATCCATATGCTCCAACATTATTCCACCATCAGTTTATGTTATACAATTATATGCATTAGTTATAATTTATATAGAGAAATAAGAAAATTATCACACATACATCTAATAAATGAAAATCCTTCTCTCCTGACAAAGGAACACTGCCCTAAAATTCATCTTAATACAATTTAAAGTTGGGTATTAGTTTTATATTAAGTTTAACTAATAAATAAAATAAAAAATATGATAAAACAAGGATAATATTAGAAGAAAGAGATAGATGGTGCATTATAGTATTCATTTACCCTTTCACTTGTCAATAATAAAAATACTAATGCCAATTCATGAAAATGTGTTTAAAAGGTCATCACAAATAAATTCTAAGTATTTTTTCATACATGTGGCAAGTAACCATGGTTTTGTATATTTACATGTTATTGTTGATATAATACATATAGGTGATCATTTATAGTAGATGGCCATCTTCCTAAGGCTACCAAACCCATCTTTTGACTATTTTAATGCAATCTATGAGTTTGTCCATCCCTTAGGTCTACAATATACTCTTATATGGTTGTTTATCACCACTAAAATTAATAATTAGGGATTGTGACTTTAGAATTTACCTCTTTTCATGTATAATTGTGCCTTATCTTTGAAGCACTACCTTTTGCCATATTTTATGAATGACCTTGAGCTCATGACTTGATCAAATCACATTTTCATTAAAATAAATGTCTTCATAAACTCACTGTTGTTCTCCTTTGGAAATTATAGCCATCTTATGTATAAGGAACTATTTCTACACCATTGAAAGCATTGCCCTGGTAACATTAATCATTAATTTTAACTTATATTTTATTTCATAGATCACCCATGTCTTCTATGATAATAGTGATTATAGTTTTGAGCATTTATGATTGTTCCTATGTCTCTCATCTAACATGAAATTATATTTTTTTACCAGATATATCATTTCTCTTCCATGAAATCTTGAGATTATTTATCATTGTTGCACTATACGTAATTCATTTTTTTTCTTTAACATGCTTTTTAATAGTGTCTTTCAATGATATGCCATAGAACCCCTGCATTTTAAGGATAATCATTCCATTGTTGTGAATATAACACTAGTGATCTACTCTTTGTATCTTCATGGATGTCTTTTATATTCAATACACTTTCTGATGTTCTTTGTCATTGGCACACTCAATGGTATTCTTTCAACACCATGCCTTAGCTCATGTATTTTATTAACTTGCACTATTTATATGGATTATTGATCACTGCCTTTCAAGAATATCATTGTGTAATGTCTTCAGCTCATTGATTCTACTACCATATTTTGTCACTAGATTGAATCATCATAGTGCATTTTATTCAATGCTTTGATAACTCGCATTTTCCCTTAATAACACATTGCCACTTCTACATCAATGAATAAGCCAATATATTTTTATTTCTTCAGAGTAGCCTCCATGCCACCTATCTCTACATAATGACACTAACTCTTCTAAATTAGTTTTCACTACTCTACATGATAATGTATTTCCCTCATTATACATGTCATTCCCCCCTTGTAGGATGGCCTTATGAGCCACTTGGAATGGTGAAAGACCTCAAAAGCCAAGAATTGTATATATAATAGTCATTGAAAGTTCTTTTTAAACAATGTGACAATGATGTATCTATTTATCAAAATAGCTACTAGACATTGAGGATCATTGAAGAACATTATGGAATATTTTCTTAGTCTTGACCATAAGTGATGAAACTTTATGAGAACTCTAATAAAATTGCAACAAAAACTAACCCTCAAAATAGGATAGTGAAATGCATTAGAAGGGATGGCACTAAATTTTTAAGGAGCAATGATCAGATCTTGAGGGTACAGTGGCTCTTCCTTATGAATATAAAACCAAACCTTTATTGTTAATGACTAAACCTTGAAGACTAATTCAAAATTTAAAGGGACAACCATACAATCCTTGAATAACCATAGTAGATCATATATGAATTCTTGAATAATAGTAATAAAAGATTTAAGTAAAATGAATAGCATCTAAAGAAATCAATAGTTAAAAATCTTCTTGAAAGGCCTACCTCTTGTATTTGTTGTTCACCACGCTTTTGTTTCTCTTTGCATTAAATTTTTTTGTCCTTTTATGCAAAAAAAACTATCCTTCAATGAGTCTTCTACTTCTCTTTATGGAAAAAACCCTCAAGGAACTAATGACATGAATGAGGTGCTTACAAAAAATGACCCTTGAAATTGAGATAAAAAAATCAAAATAAAAAATATATCACTACCAAATATCACTAAAAACACTTTGAAGAAGCAAATATAATATCAAACCATGGATATAGGAAATAGATCATGTAGCTATCAAACTTCCATTATGACTCCAAATCACTCGATTAAGTACAAAACTTGAGACTCAAGATTCATATGGATTCTAAAAAGGTAAAAAAAAATCATTGCTCACTAGTAAGAAATCATTTCATAACCACCATCTCCCAAAACTTACAATCTACAAATACAATAAAGTAACAATCGGGGTACATGTATTTTACATACAATACACTAGAGAAAGCATTCATATCCCAAAATTTGAAGGGCTTTGAAACCAACTTTTCCTTTGACCCAACCTCCTATAATGTTATTTCTCCATTTGCAATGCCAACTAGCAACATAATTTTTAGTTTATGTGTGGCTCACGTCATTAAAGATATTTTCATATTTTCACATATGAAATCTCAGATCATGTATTACATGAAATATTATATTCATAAAGCATCATCTAGAAACAAAAACAAAAGAAAATATTACCCAGTCTCAGGTTACCTTTCTCTGTAATCAAGGTCTTCATGAATGTATTGTAATATTTTTTCATCGTGAATTTTAATAAACCCTCTACTTGACCTCTTCTATAACAACACTCTTGGCTTCTAAGATAGTGACAATATTTCTTTTCAAATGGTGAATGCATTCTTTGCCATATCTAGACTTGGACTATCTTTGATCTTCTATAACAACACTCTTGGCTTCTAAGATAGTGACAATATTGCTTTTCAAATGGTGAATGCATTCTCTACCATATCTAGACTTGGACTATCTTTGATCTTCGTATCATTGATCCTCAATCAAAAAACAATGTTTGTTCCTTTAAAATCACTAATCTCTTTGTGACATTTCTATATATCACTATAATAAAAGTGAATTCATTATATTATTCTTCACAAAATCTTATCATATCTCTATTTTAGCTCTATGTCATATTTTGAAACATCTTACATATTATTTTATTAATAATGGTTTTCTTTGAAATAGTGAATATCGGTATTTTCTTCACATTGTTGACTATAACCTTGTCATGCCCCTATCTGCTTCTGGCTTGGTTTTTTATTCTGCATCTTTATTTAGTTCTTCTAGGATGGATTTATGTCTTGGTTCGGATTTGATATGTTTAGACTCTTTTGGTTGGAAGTGGATTATAGCTTTGTTTTAACTTCGATTTATATCTTAGACAGATTAGGGATATTTAGTTTGGCTATTAATTGTTAATCTTTGGTTAGACTATGACATTGGATCTATTGGATTTAATTAAATAACTGCAGACACTATCTTTTCTGAATTATCAATTTCTCTGTTGACTTTGGTATTTGGAAATTTGTGTTACTTAGGAAGAAGGATGAGGAATTCCTATTCTGCAATTGAGTTTTCATTAATGAGAATTTTGATGTTATATTGGTCTATTTAATGCTAGTGTATAAATGATTTTATTATGTTAGTGTCGATTGTAAGTGAAAATTGAAATTTAAAAGAATATAAATAAGTCTATTATGTTAGAATGAGTTAGTGGGAAGATATGTGTTAAACTGGAAGGGGGATTAATAATATCCTAACATTCTTTGTATTATGGTTAGCAAGCTAAGGTTAGTAAATTGTTAACATTGGTTATGGCTTTGAGATACTCCCTATGGTGTTGTGAACTAGGATTAATGTGGCTATGTCATAATAAGTTCGCTGTGCCAAGATATTTGTTTTTGCTATGTTCAAATGTGTAGTGGGAAATTGGTTGTTATATGCACATGTGAATTAACTCTGAGCATGGGTAAGTGGGAGTTCTCGGTAAGTATGTGTACTGCAGTGACAGTTGTCACTGTGTTTAGTGAAGGTGGCAGTGAAAGATAAGTTTGGACTTTAATGCAGCTACGACATGTTTATGGGAATTGAATGACTTCAGTTCGCTGTCGGTCATTTGCTTTGGCAAGGTTTTTCTTTGTTGAGGTAATGGGTTTGATGCCTGGAAAGGTTGCGGAAATGGAGTCATTCTGTTCAGATTGGAGAGGAATATGGTTGTATACTTGTGCATTATTAATGGGATTGTCCATTTTGCATTTCATGGTTCTATTTCTGGTTTTCGAGCTATCTTTTGG
This sequence comes from Chamaecyparis obtusa, assembly GCA_027943335.1. NCBI lineage: Eukaryota > Viridiplantae > Streptophyta > Pinopsida > Cupressales > Cupressaceae > Chamaecyparis > Chamaecyparis obtusa. Next base: position 453,862 of record BSBK01009837.1, read on the forward strand.
AAGCACTATTCGGTTTTTGGTGCTTATGAAATGAGCTCTGTCACGGGGTGCTTGGTTTCGTTGCTTGGTTCTTGGACTTTCTCAGTGGGTTTAGCTTTGCTGAGCAAGGATTTGGTTTTGGTGTAGCTCGCTAGTTGGGAGTGAGGTCTTTGGCTTCAACTTCGAGTTCAGAACACCCCCACTCTGCTATAAAGGTAGGGGCATTCTCTAACTCAACTCTTGCTTTCTATATGAATCTGGTTATAAAATTTCATTTAAATGGTTTATATTCAGGTTATGCAATATGATTAAAATGTTCTTGTATACTGTAGAAATGTCTTTCAAAATGTGTGTGGTTTTGCACATTGCAGTGTTATGTTCACTGTTTGAAAATTGGTATTTCGGTTGTGTGTTTTTGGTTCAGTTGGTTAGAATATGGTTTTTGAGTTTGTCAAAATGGTGATACTATTTTATAGGAGTGTGGAAGTGTAGGGTTTCCTGAGTTTTGGGGTTTGTGTGTTTCACTATTTCATGTCAGTTGTCGTGATCTTAGTAGTGGGAATGACAATGTAGTGTGTAAGGAAGTAGCAATGGAGAGTGAAGACTGTGAAGCTGTCGCCTCTCTACTACCATTTTTTTTACTGAGCTTTGGGAATGTTATTTTATGATTGGGATTAGTTTGTTCTGGTATTGATATTGGTCTTGTCGCCAGGTATTTGGGTTTTGAGAATTCTGGTTATATTGTGTTCTCTAATTTGTATAGTTATCAGGTTCTGTGGTTCCTAGGTTAGAATGGGTGTGTAACCATGTTGAGAAGTTTTTTTTGGCAATATTGGAACATTAAGTGAATTTGTATTTTGTACCCGATTTCATATTATTTAGTTGGTAGTTTATTTTGTTTAGTAAACACAGCTAATGTTCATTTTGATGCCACTGTTAGAATGTTGTAGTCAATGTTCTTGTCTTGTCAAGCATTGGTATAGGGAAGCTTTGTTAAGTCATGATTGGAGGTTTTGTAGAATGCTTCTCTCTATCTAGTAGCTAGTAGTATTGGGCTCGAGAGATGGGAGATTAGGTTACCACGAGGTTTTGTTGAGAATAGTCATCGTATTATATATGTATCAGTCTCTGGTGTTACTGGTTGATATGAATGTTCACATTTCTATGCTCTAGATAGAGGGAATTAAGTTTCGGTTACTTTTACTACAGCTATTGTTAATGAGGATTGCTGGGTCTATTGGTAAGTTTTATTAGGAATCAAGTTCTTTTAGATGATCATGTTGTAGCAGGAAATAGAACATGGTTTTGTTTCTTGGTACTATGGTATTCTCGGTTGATGTGGGGGTCTATAATGAAATTCTTTGTTGTCACATTATTTCTTTCATAGATTTAGTTATGAATTTGGTCTGAAGGCTATTGGATGGCTACTGTTGCAGTATATTTGCTGTCTATGGAATTTTGGAGTTGTATCAGTAACTGATAATTCATATTTAGATTGGAATATTTGATTTCATGTTTTCTGATTGTATTACAACTTTGATGTAGTGCTCTGAACTCTGTATAAATACAAGGGTACATAAATATATATATATATATATATATATATATATATATATATATATATATATATATATATATATATATATATATATATATATATATATATATATATATATATATATTTATATATACTTATAGGAACGTATATGTATATATGTATATACACATACCGTGAGTGTATATACATATGTATATATATGTGTGTGAGCCTATAAGTATGTGCATACATATATATATTTGTAGGAATGTATATGTAAATATGTATATACACGTACCGTGAGTGTATATACATATGTACATATATGTGTTTACACCTACAAGTATGTACATAAGTGACTTGGTAACAGAGATAACAAAATTGAACAAGTGTATTTTTATACGGGCGGTAATTATGTAGTTAATGTGTAATTCTGCATTATTCTTTGGTATAAGAGTTGATTGTTAACTTTCTATGGATTCACAAATAACTCTGTTAGTTAGAATGTGATAGAAGAATGGAATTGAATCTTAGGTATTATTGTATCGAACAGTTGACAATAGAATTGGATGTTTCCATTTTTCTGTTATTAAATTGCAATTAGATATTAGGAATTGGATATTATTATTGTTTGAGTTTCTAGGAATAGCATTGGAAATTTTGCTTAAGTTATTCTTTCTGTGATGAAAAGAAGATGCTTGTTGTGGTTATTTTTGGAAAGAGGTTTCATGGATGTATGTGGAAATTTTAAATGGTTGTTTCAGTATTATGGATTCAGTTGTTAAGTAAACATTAATAGTTGAATTGGTAATTCAGATTTTTACTATGAATAGCTATTTTGGTAGTATGAAGTGTTTTGAGATAATGCAAGTGTGATCCTTAGTATGGGAAGCTGACTTTTGTCTAGAGCCTGAAGGCGAAAGAATATCTATCAGTTAATTACTAAGTGATAATTTAATAATTCATGGGCTATGGGTTTCATTTAAAAAGATAAAATATGTTTCCCTGATTACTTGCACATGTTGGTGAAGTAAGGGAATGGTTTTACCTTATTGCTTGGAAAGAATAAGGCTGGCATAATGAATTCTTTGAGTTTCCTATTGGTTACTGATCATTGATTCTTATGTAGATACCCAAAGCTAGTGGATCATCACCTTGTCATTTTCTTTGCGAGTTTACTTCTGTTGAATAGAAATGAAATGCTTCTTGTAATGATGAAATATGTCTATTTTTATATGCATGGTTCAGATTATTTTGTTAAGGTTTTAACCTGTATGATGCAGATGCTTTGGAGGTATTCCATCATCTTAGTCTTTTTGACTAAGCCCTGTTTGTTTGTGGTTGTTTTATATTGTGGTGTTTTCAGGATTCTAGATGAGGAAAACTATGTTTTTGGGGGAATGGTTGACTGCGGTAAAGATTTATGGAAAATAGATTATTACCTGGTTACTTGTTATCAGAACAGTGCTTAGGATATCTAGGATCAATTAGATGTATTCTGGAACTCTTAGTATATTTGTATTAAATGTTGAGTATATTGATATACTCTCATGTAATTGATTACCTTGGATATTTAAATAACTGATTATGTCAGTTGAATTGTAATTCGGTGCTATGTTGTACCTTGTTAATAAAAAAAATTGTTGTGATGTTCAGGTTAATTTCATTTGGTTCTCTTGTGGTTGTTTTTTTTATTAGTTTAGTAGTATGGGGTGTTACAAACCTCCCATTATTTATTCATCAAAATACCTTGGTCTAGATATGGTTGTGTCTCTGTCTTAAACATTATTTTATGCAATCTTGCATTTGTGCTCATGACAACATGAATATCATTGCTACACTCACTGTGATGTGTTGATACATTTTTTCACTATCTTTTCCCATTTCTCATTGTATTTTGGATTATTAAAACCATTACTTGGCATTTCTATGACATTATGTTATAACATCTTCAATATCTTTGTCTTAGTCATCTTAGTCACATCTCTTTCAAGGAATAATTATGCATTATCTATTATCACTATTTTAGATATCTAGCTCTATTTTGAATGATATCATTGTGTCTTGTCATTGGATGTGTTCTATATTAATCAAGTCCTTGGCTACTCTATTTTCATAGTCATATATCTCCATTTTTTACATCAATATATTACCACTTTTGTGTCTTCCTTGTTGTTTGCAAACATTTATCATTATTCTTCTACTTTCCAACATTCTCGTTAACCCTTCTTGTTTTATTGATCTATCAACATTTCAATGTCTTTTATTTTGTCTCCCATTTCCATTTGATGCATTATATATGATTTCATTTTCCTTTCAACTTTATTTTGTTGTCATTATAGTGGAAGTCATTGTAACTTTGCTCTATATTCTATCTTTATTTATTTTTATATTTTTAAGATCTCTATTCTCACAAAACCCTATCATAGTCCCTTTTTAAATTTTGATACTCAATATTTAAAAATAACAAAGGAACTTAAAACCCTCATAATCTAAATATCATTGCCAATCTAAGAGCATAAAATAAAAGAGAAATGAAACAAAGCATCATAGAATAAGGTATATTTTGGTTGGAAAAAAACCCCTCCTTACACCGCTACCCCTCCATTTAATTGTCTCTCCCTTTGAATTGTTATTTCATTGCCATGAAAGACTTTTCTTACATATTTCCATTTTCATTAACTCTTATCTATTTGTTGTTCCTCTTGAGATCTATTGTAGAGCTTATTTGAAGATGATCTTCTATTCCAATAATAGAACTATTGTTCTTATTGATTTTAGAGATCCTTGAATAGAAATTTTCTTGTTCTATCTATCAAAACACATTAATTTTCCATTATATCTATTATTCTTCATAATTTAAGTCATCTCTCTCTTAGATGAACATGCTATCCTTGCATTAAATGTAGTTATTTCTTCATGAAATCTTCCTTATTTCCTCACAAAAACTATTACCTTTGACTTGAAATTGTTCTTCTTCCTTCAATATTTGTTTCTTATGCTTGGAAAAAGATTCTCTTTCAAGGTATCTAGTATTTACATACATGATAAGGCACTTCCCCTTTCATATATTCTAATGGACCCATACATAGAATCTGTTGTTTCCATGTTGAAATCCATTTTTTCTTTCATGCATGATCTATTAGGGCTCTTCTCCTCTAACTCCATCTTAGTTTCATGATGTCATCACATCCTACATAAACATGTTAAGTCATAGTCATCACAAGAAATCATGAACATAACATAGGATCACATCATGATTATAGCATCATATTATAAATTATAGTTTCATAACACATGCATTTGATAACATGTAGATCCATAAGTCACCACATCCTAAAATCATAATCATGTTAACACAATTGCAACCATATCATAGGTATCTATATGCACACTAATATTTCATGCATTATCCATTCATAGTAGATTCATGACATCAATAGTAAAATCATTACATCATAAATACATCACATAAACATGCATTTATGCATCAAATAAAAATAATTGTAAGACATACATAAACATCATAAATATCATAGAGGCATGCATAAAAAATCACATATATTTCATATGGTCATTTCCAAAATAATACATCTAATATATATACTGTGTTGGATATTGCTAATGCATTGGGGAGTTTGTTGAATACATTTAATATGTTTAATCACTACATTGAGTGATGTTGGAATTACTGTTGTTGTCATTCATATTTTTTCACTGATGTCAACATATATTTCTATGAGAAGAACATGTTGGTTATTATAGTGTACGGATACTGTATGGATGTTTCAGAATGTGCAAAATCAGTTGTATGACAGATTATTAAACTTTAAACTTTGAATAGCATCAATACCAAATCAAATCAACACAATGAATGCCAACACAATAACACAATATTTTATTATCAAGGAAAACCTGTTAAAGGTAAAACCTCGGTGCTAATTAACACCCACTAATGATGTACTGAGAGTATAGTATCCTGGTTAGAACATCTAGCCCTATTAGGAGCTGATATTCCTAACATATTGATAATCATGTTAAAATACAATATCAAAATGTCTATAAAAATGGAACTCGTTGGCTCAATCAAACTAAACTAGTGTCTAGTATACAATTACAACACTAGCATGTACTACATCCACTCTCTGATTGAGATGACCTATCCTGTCAAATCCTAGATGATACTTCCTCTCCCTATCTTGATTATGGTAGTGGTGGCCTCATCAAACCATTAAACCTAGCCAATTCCCTATGTGTTCTTTATGAGTGAGATGTAGGATGTGATTTCTCGAAGTGTAACTTGGTATCCTAAGAAATGGTGGCACCACACTCTCATATAGGTCTCTATACTATAGAGTCTCTTGTCTAACCCAATATATATGTAGTGACAAATCTCTAATAGGACCCTAAGTATCCTTGAGAAAGATAGCAACCACCTGATTGATCCTTTATGCTCTAGTCAAAGAATAATCTATGGAAAAAACAACCACATCCCTCTCTACTATCATTTGAACTAATATTTTCTATAAGGAGGCCAAATAACCCTAGATTTGATCTCTCTTCTAGGAAATAAAACACCTCTTAGAAAATATCATAGTATTTTGAGCTCATTGAGCCTCTTACTCTATGCCTCGAGCATGTCCCCAATAATATCCACCAACATCCATCTCTTGATTAATTTGATGGGGTGCTCCTACTCCTAATTCTATTCTTGTGTCAAAATCACTAGTGGGATCATAGTCTACACCCTTCTCCTACCTCAACGTTTGCCTCCCACATCCTCAACATTTCCTCCATCTCCCCCATCATCTCCTCTATCTCTATCACTATCACCCACTTTTTGTTACTGACACCTACGTTTCCCTTTCCTACCTTGAGGTTGCCACTCTTGTGGGGTTCAAAATTCAAGATTCAGAGTGATGTGGATCTATAAGTATGAAACAAAGTGTTATACTATGGTGTGGTCTCTACATTTGCAACCTCCAACCCAACTTCCCATAATTTGGGCTATAACTCATCAAATTTAGAAAATACTGTACACACTAAAATGGTGCACTTCTATGAACCATTACATGCAAGGTTGCTCAAGAATGAGGCCTCACAAAGCGGCTCATAGCTCTCTATGCATGGAGTTGCAAGGGACTATGATAAATTTGCTCTCAGCTAGAGCTACAAACTTGTGACCTTGCTTGTCAACCATACAATGAGAGGTTCAAGTGAGGACAAGGGCAAGAGTGCCAATATCCTCAAGAATCACTATGAAAATGTAATGCAATGCAACTAAAATGAAGATGCAATCTAAGCTATGAAAGGAAAGTACAATGCAACTAATCTATGAAGGGAAATAGCAATGGATTACAATACCTCCTATTTAGACTATGTGAGCTTATTCTATTGCATAAAAGGAAATCTATAATAAGAATGCCATTATCATGCAACTAAGAAAAAAAATATGCAACTAAAGGATGAAAGCAACAAGTCTTCAATATCCTCAAAAGCTCCAAATGCACCTAAAACCTGTAGCATAACATTAGCATAAAAACATGGTATATGCAAATGAAGGAGAGAGCTCTCCTTTTATAAGAAATGAGGTGAAATGGACCATGGAGATTAAGAGGCAAAAAGTCTTAATCAGCGGTGGAGCTTGAAAGAGGAGCAATCCATGTGCACAAGTATCCTCCAATAGGAAAATAAGAGTTGACTTTATGTCCATATGAGACAAAAAGTGCTTTTCTCCTTTTTATAAAATATGAATAATACTTTATTTGTGCAACTTAGGATAAAAGAAAAGTGGGGGCTTTTTATTTAATTAAAAGGGAAGGAAATATTCCTTTTAATCAAATAAAGACTTAGGATAAATGGTTAGCCCATAGGATAAAAATCCAATACATGATCGAAATTAAGATTTAATCAAGAGATTGATATTGTTGAAAATATTGATTATTGATAAAAATGATTCAAGATTGATAAATCAAATAAATGGGGCCCAAAGTCTAGGCGACCATTTTAGGGTGCATACAAATACTATCTATGGATTAATCGTAGGACCCTAGTGTGGTATCTCTCTAATAGATTGATAAAGTGGGCCTCACTAATTAACTCCTCCAAAATCTCCTAATAAAATGAGTGCAAATAAAGAGTTAAGACCAAAAATTGACTATATATAGGGATTTGTTAACCTAATAGATTGTGAGTTCTTACTTAAGTGCTTAAACTTTTTTAATGAACCTAAATTGACTTAGGAACTTAATTTTTAGTTGTTTACCCAATTGAACACATCTACCATCAAATTGGTTTGAGCAACTTTTGATTTTTCAACCAATTTTCTGAGGGGATGCCACATACTATTATGTTACCATTTGGACATGTTGGGGTGGGTACCACATTATTTTTTTATGATTTTTTTTTTAATAATGTTGAAACACATTGTCTCAAAGAGGTGCAAAATGTAGACACTAAAAATTATCCATTATTTGCTAGTGACATTTTCACTAATTATTTGACTAATTTGATTAAATAGTTTTATTTTTCAATTAAACTAACATTATTCTTCTAATTCATATTCAAAATTTAAATTTTCCCTCCCTCACCATAATTTGATAATATTTCATCATTTAACTATCCCAAATTCTCTTAAAAAATTTACCGAATAAATTTTTATTATTTAATCAATTTATTTTCACACATAATAATTAAATAAATAATTTGTGTTCTTGATGCAGGGGCATCCAAGGTTAAGGCAAGGCATTCTGTGTCCTCGGTGAAACTGCATGGAGTGTTTGTATTTTGGTCGGTGTTACTCAGTTGCAGACTTGACTAACGGTCTCGGTCATTGAAGGAAGCTCAGTCACTGAAGGAACTCGATAGTCTCTGGTGCTTAATGAAATGGTTACTCGGTCATGCCTGTGGTACTCGGTTGACACTGGTGCTTGGTCATGCCTGGCGTGCTCGGTGATTTTACTATCGCTTGATAGTTCTGACTTACCGACTAGAGTTTTATGTGATTTTTTGAGCCGACTTGGTGAATTAATTATTGGTAGCCATTGTCTTGGGTCGACATGTAGAATTAAATAATTGTATACATTTGTGAGCTGACTTGTATGGAATTTAATTATTTTTTTTGGGGAGTTAAGGGTTGTATCCAGCCGACTTGTGGTTGATGATTAGTATTTAAAGAGGGCTTGGGTAGATGTTTAGGGACAGAGATTGGGAGATTAGGAGTTAGAAAACTTAGCAGATCTGAATGTTAAATGCATAGCTTGAGAGTGAAGTTGTGGAAAAGTTCTTGATGTTCTTGTAGATCAGATTGTAATCTGATAATCATTTGTAGCAGAGCTATGGGTTTGCATACTTGGTAACAAGGAGATTTCTTGGAGGCTTGCAAGCTCAAGTTTAGATCTGCTTTAGGTTTTCCATCAACTTCTGATTGTCTTCAGAGTTGAACTAGCTGAGATTGTATTGGATATGGTTGTGGATCTTGTAGAATTGTTTCATTTTGTAATTGGCCCTAACCCGAAAGGCCTTACAACCGGGCATGTTAATGCAAATTACTTAAAACATTTATGGTTTCATCTATTATGTTGAGTATTTCGCTATGTAATTCTATTGGTTGCAAGTTTTGGATTGTCCTTCATTGGATCCACCATCCTTGATTGCATAAGGTGGTATCAGAGTGAAAGTTCATTCCTGTTGGAGTGAAGGTTTGATCTTGTTGAAGTAGAAGCTTGACCTAGCAAGGTTGATCTTGCGAAGTTGATCTTATTAGAGCAGAGATTGTGTGTAATCTGAATTGCAGATCTAAAGCATTGAACTTGTGAAATTGTGCCCTAGTTGTTTGCAAGATTGCAAGTTGAGATCTGACTTGTTGCAACTTGGAAATTGTCACAAGGTGGTCAGTGAGGGTTTTTTGTAGAAGGTTTCTCTTATCTTTAAGGATTCCTCTGAGAAGATTGGACCCTAGAGTTATTTCAGATCTTTGTGATACTATTGAATCCCGGATCATAGAGAAGGTAAAATCAAATTTCAAATCTGAGATGGAATTGATGAAGAATGATATGGTCACCAAGATCATGAGAACTATTGTTGGTATACCTTGGAATGTTGGTACTGAGAATGGCTATGAAGAAGCTTCTGAAGAATTTGAAACTATTGGATCTAGTGGTGATGACTGGAGGAACAGATCTGGTGAAGATAGAACTACTCGGTTGCCTAGACCTACTGCTCAGTTTAGTAATTACCAAATGGAAGTTTCTACTTTCTCTGGTACTTTGAAGCCCGACAATCTGATTGATTGGATTGGTGAACTTGAAGATTTCTTTGAGCTAAAAGAAATTGAAGATCCTCTTCGGGTGAGATTAGCATGGACAAATTTGAAAGGACATGTTTCTCTTTGGTGGAAAGAACTACAGAGAGACCGAGAAGATGAAGGTGAAACAAAGATCAATCAGTGGAGATTAATGGTGACTAAGTTGAAAGCTAAGTTCATACCGGCTAACTATAAGCTTGACTTGTTTAAGAAGTTGCAAAATCTGAAATAGAAGGATTTGTCTATTGAAGATTATATCGAGGAGTTCTACAAACTTACTATTCGGTCTAGACACCAAGAGCTTGGTAAGGAAAAGGTAGCTTGGTATGTGAATGGTCTGAGATTCAATATTCAGGATGAGCTTGGTATGTTGAAGATTGATTCTACTGAAGATGCTTATCAATATTCTCTGAAGGCAGAAGATAAGTTGAAAAGGAAACAACCTAGCAACTCCCGAGGGAAGGAAAAGATTGATCACTCAGTGAAGGAGAAACTGACTGATGCAGAAGATGAACAGAAACCTGTGGAACCAAAGAAGAAGACATGTAGAGTTATCTTTAAGGGTACTTGTTATAATTGTGGAGAGGAAGGACACCATTCTTTTGAGTGTACACAGAATAAGGTTGATCAACGAACTACTGTGATGAATGAGAACACTCAGAATGAACCTGAATCAGAGAACTTGCTACTTCAGTGAACATTACTCGGTACAAAGGATGAACCTTGTCAGAGGAGCAACTTGTTTAGGACCCGATGCAAGACTAAAGGTAAACTCTATAATTTTATTGTTGATAGTGGTAGTACTGATAACCTTGTTGCTAAGGACCTAGTTTAGAAACTTGGTTTGAGTAGAATGAAACATCCTTGTCCTTATAGGCTTGGCTGGTTACAAGATGTTCATGCTTTGGAGGTTAGAGAACAATGCTTCATTGATGTTCAGATTGGCTAGTACAAGGATCTTATGCTTTGTGACATTATGAAGATGAATAGTTGTGATATATTGCTCGATAGACCTTGGCAATATGATTGCAGAGCTATTTATGACTATGTAAGAAATGTGTTTACTATTGAGAAGGATGACAGGAAGTTTTCACTGATGCCTTTGATGGATACAACACTTGGTAGGAGAAGCCTGAGTATTGGTAGCTGAGTTGAGATTATGGATCCTGAGAAAATGAATGATCAGTATGAAGAATCAACCTGTACATTGTTAAGAAAAGACCTGAAGAGATAGAGGAAATTGAAGTGGAAGACTTTTCAAGCAAAAAAGGTGGAGGACTAGTATGTGAAGAACCAGTTCAAGATTTATGTGTTGAATCCTGAAAGATGTTCTTCTCACATATGAACATCTTTTGGAACCTGGGGTGTTTGATGCAGGGGCATCCAAGGTTAAGGCAAGGCATTCTATGTCCTTGGTGAAACTGCATGGAGTGTTTGTATTTTGGCTGGTGTTACTCGGTTGCAGCCTTAACCGATGGTCTCGGTCACTAAAGGAACTCAGTAGTCTCTGGTGCTCGATGAAATGGTTACTCGGTCATGCCTGTGGTACTCGGTCGACATTGGTGCTCGGTTATGTCTGGTGTGCTCAGTGATTTTACTATCACTCGGTAGTTCTGACTTACCGACTGGAGTTCTATGTGATTTGTTGAGCTGACTTGGTGAATTAATTGTTGGTAGCCATTGTCTTGGGCTGACATGCAGAATTAAATGTTTGTATACATTTGTGAGCCGACTTGTATGGCATTTAATTATTTTTTGGGGGGAGTTAAGGGTTTCATCCAGCTGACTTGTGGCTGATGATTAGTATTTAAGGAGGGCTTGGGTAGATGTTTAGGGACAAAGATTGGGAGATCAAGAGTTTGACAACTTAGCAGATCTGAATGTCAGATGCATAGCTTGAGAGAGAAGTTGTGGAAAAGTTCTTGATGTTCTTACAGATCATATTGTAATCTGATAATCATTTGTAGCAGAGCTAGGGGTTTGCATACTTGGGAACAAGGAGATTACTTGGAGGCTTGTGAGCTCAAGTTTAGATCTACCTTAGGTTTTCCATCAGCTTCTGATTGTCTTCAGAGCTGAACTAGCTGAGATTGTATTGGATTTGGTTGTGGATCTTATAGAATTGTTTCATTTTGTAATTGGCCCTAACCCGGAAGGCCTTACAGTCGAGCATGTTAATGCAAATTACTTGAAACATTTATGGTGCTGTCTATTGTGTTGAGTATTCCATTGTGTAATTATGTTGGCTGCAAGGTTTGGACTGTCCTTCATTGGATCCACCATCCTTGACTGCATAAGTTCTAGTCCTCTATAACTAAACAATTATTTTAATTATATAATTAGCTAAATATTTTATAATTACACAAATTCTTTAATTTTAATTACTCATTTTTCCAAATAAAGTTCATCTAAAATAAAGAAAATCTATATTTTATCTACTATATTCTCTTATGCAATTAATTAAATAATTTTTAATTATCTAAATTGTTAAGATTCCTATTTGATGTAATTGATATTTTCTTTTAAATCAGATAATGAACTTGCTATTATATATTATACTAAATACAAATTTGCACTTGGAAGAACACTACCATTTATTTCTATGTTTTCCAAATACAGATTTCTTTGACTATAAATATACAATAATGAGAACATGTCTCATGGAGAGACATGGCTCTACAAATGTAGAGATCTACATGAGATATGTTTTTCATGTTTTGCAGGAGACACAGATTTATAATACTTGGCAACAATGTTAATGCAAAAAAAAAATTTGTTGTTTTAATGAACTTGTTATGATACATAATGCGTATTGTAACACCTAAGTGTTATGGTACGTATTATGTATTGTAACACCCAAGTGTTACGGTATGTATTACATATAGTAACACTTCTATGTTACGATACATAATATGTATTGTAACACAACTGTGTTACGGTACATATTATGTATCATCTTATGTGTTAGAATACCTTAATACCATCCGCATGATAAGTATCGCAATCTCCAAATAGATATTTATTCATCGGTCGATAACTCAATCAATATGTTATGAATTATTATCATTAATATATATATATATATATATATATATATATATATATATATATATATATATATATATATATATATATATATATATATATATATATATATATATATATATATATATATATATATATATATATATATATATATATATATATATATATATATATATATATATATATATATATATATATATATATATATATATATATAAAATTATGATGCATATATAACTTAATTATATATGTAAATATATAACAAATATGCTTACTCATTTTTCAAAGATGAATCTTAATTGATTAATTTACTGACTGACGCTACATCATTAACACTCCCTCTTAGCTAGGGTAGATATTTATGAAAAGATTCATACACAACATGAATAAAGTATTACCTCAATGTAATATTAGAAATGATATTATCTCATAATATCAAAGTAATGGTCTACTAATATAAAATCTATGATATTCACCAAGTACTCAGAGTAATGGCCTACTAACATCAAGTTTCATTATGTTCACCAAGTACTCATAAGGGTCATGAAGATATTATCTCATAATATCAGGACTTCTAATATCAAGTCCATGATATTCACCAAGTACTTAGAGTAATGGCCTGCTAACATCAAGTCTCATGATGTTCACCAAGTACGTGTATCTCTAATGAAAGTAAATGTACACCTTTCATAGAGACATCATTATCATGATCAGCTTAGATATCAATATGATATCCATCATGATAAAGGCAAGTTATTGTAAGATTGTCATCTTTCAATAACTGTTAGATGTACAAATGCAATCATTAAAATTCATCACTTCTTCATGATGCATACAAATCACATATATATATTCATGAAATAACACTCATTATAACAAAGAAATATTTGATTACTACAATGATCAAAGATACTGAGACTCATTCTCATAAATTAAAATCATACAAAGTTTACCTCTTAAGTATTCTACCTTATTCTTCGCAAGAGGTTTGGTGAGAATGTCTTATGTATGTTCATATGTACTAACATATTTCAACTCCACCATATTTGTTTCTACCATGTCTCTAATGTAGTGATAAGGTATCTCAATATGTTTGGACCTATTATGAAACACTAGATTCAAGGATAGTTTAATGCAACTCTGATTATCACAATGAATAATGGTTGACTTTAGTGATTGTCCAAACAATCCAACTAGAAGTTTTCTCAACCAAACTGCTTCTCGTGCTCCCATGGATGCTGAAATATATTCTGCTTCAGTGGAACTCCGAGCTACTGAGGATTATTTTTTGTTGAACCAAGAGATCATAGCTGAACCTAAATTGAAGCAACATCTAGAGGTTCTTTTATGATCCACGATGTTTTCAGCCCAATCTACATCAGTGTAACCATGCAATTTCAGGTCCACATCTTTATATCTCAGCCCATATCTAATTGTTCCTTGAAGATATCTGAGGATGCGCTTAACTGCTACCAGATGTATTTTCTTTGGTTCACTCATGAATTGACTAAGTGCATTTACTGCATAGAAAATATCAAGCCTAGTGTTTACTAAGTACATCATAGATCTAATTATTTGTCTGTATAGGGTAGGATCTGCATACTCTAAGTCATTAGATACTTCCTTGAGTTTGAGGAGGTTTTTCTCCATAGGAGTAGACATAGGCTTTCAATCAATCATTTTGAATCTCTTGAGGATGTCCATCATGTAATTTCCTTGATTTAGAAATATGTTATTTTTATGTTGCCACACCTCCAAACCAAGAAAGTAATAAAGAATTCCCAAGTCTTTCATATCAAATTCAAATGCCAAGTCTTGTTTACATTTGATGATGAGGTGCTCTTCTCTTGTGATTAATAGATCATCAACATAAATAATCAAAATCAACATGTCTCCATCTAAAACTTTGAAATAGAGATTTGGGTCAACATCATTTTTTAAAAAGTTGAGTTTTGATAGATAATGGTCTATCCTTTCATATCAAGCTCTAGGAGATTGTTTGAGACCATATAATGCTTTCTTTATTTTTCATACACGTGACTATTTATTTTGAATTATGAATCCTTTAGGTTTCTCTAAGTATACTTCCTCTTCAATGACTCCATTCAAGAAATCGGTCTTTACATCCATTTGATGTATTTTACATCCCTTAGATGTTGCAATGGAAATTATAGTTCGGATAGAGGTATACTTGGAAACTAGAGAAAATGTTTCTTCATAGTCAATTTCTTCTTTCTAAGAGAAGCCTCTGGTGACAAACCTTTCTTTTCAATTTTCTATACTTCCATCTACTGCATGTTTGATTTTGAATAACCACTTGGAGGAAACCACTGATTTATTTTTGGGCCTGGGCACAATATCTCATACATCATTCTTAATGATAGAATTGTATTCTTCTATCATGGCATCCTTCCAAGTAAAATGTTGAAGAGATTCCTCAACATTAGAAGGTTCTAATTTTATTAAGTCACTCATTAGTGAAACATAACTAGAAAATCTATTTGGTCTTTTGTTTTCCCTGGATGTACCAGAAGGATCTGCATATTTCCCTACTTCTTCAATCATCTTTCTGGCCCAGAGCGGTCTTTTCTTGTTTGTTTTGATTGATCACTAAAATTATTGTCCTCGGGGATCTCTTGTATCTCCCTCTGAATATCAAGAGAGAGATATTATTGACTATCATCATTCAATTTAGTTTCATCTTTGAATCTTTTCAATGTAATATCTTCCTCAAAGATCACATCCCTGCTTATTTCAATATTTCTTTTGTCCTAGAATGTAAATTCTATATGCTTTGGATGCTTCACTATATCCAACTAGAATACCTTGCTTCCCTGAGGGTTCTAACTTGTTTTTTTCTCTTTAGAAATATGATTATAGACAGGACATCCAAATATCCTAAGATGGCTTATTTTAGGTTTAGTTCCAGTGAATACTTCTTCAGGAGTATTGTTTTCTAAATGAGAATGAGGAAATCTAATTTGAATATATATGACAGTATTAGAAGCTTCTTCCCAAAGATGAATTTCTAGATTTGATCATGCATCATAGCTTTGGAACTTTCAAAAATAGTTTTGTTCTTCCTTTCTGTAACTCCATTTTGTTGAGGGTTGTAAGGAACAATGTACTCCCTCTTAATCCCAGTAGTTTTACAAAAAAAATTGGAAGGTTTTTGAAATGTATTCCTTCCCATTGTCTATTCTCAATGTTTTAATACTCTTACTAGATACATTTTCTACTAGAGCTTTAAATTCTTTAAATTTTAAGAGAATTTCTTCATACTCTTTATACTTAAGAAAATATATCCATGTTTTCCTAGAGTAGTCATCTACAAAGATGATGTAATACATGAATCCTCAAATGGAGGGAACATACATAGGTCCACACAAATCAGAGTGAATAAGTTCTAATACCTCTTTAGAATTGCTTTCACTATTATGAAAAGTCATTTTGATATTATTCCCTAATGCACAACCTTTGCAAGTCCCTACATGTTTAGTTTTAAGTTTTGGTAGACCAGTGACCATCTTCTCTAAACTAGGTAAACATGAAAGTGGTAATGCCCTAGTCTTATATGCCAAATTTCATTCTCATTTGTTGGTTCATGAATTAGGGCTTGAGAAGAAGTAGATAGTTTATAAAGACACCCCTGTATTATACAAATAGTGTGAGCATTTTTTAATTACAGATTTCTTGGGCTAGGCTAATATTTTTCCTTCCATAAATGTGATCATGTAATCCTTGTCTTCAAGAGCGGAGATAGAAACTAGGTTTCTTTTTATCCCAAGTACAAATAGTATTCCCGTGAGTTGGAGTGATACACCATATTTGAGTTGAATTATATAGGACCCAATTCCTTTTATTGGATAGTTTGTATTATCTCCAATAGTTACTTCCTCATCAGTTGTTTCCTCAAAGGTTTCTAGGTGATCTTGGAGCCCTTTTATGTGTTTGGAGACCCCACTGTCTATCACCTAGGTGTTCTTGAAGTTTGTAACTTGACTAGATAAGGCAGAGTAAAATACAATTTTGTCTGAATTTGTATCGATATTTTTAAGCTCAGTGAAGGAGGCTTGAGGTTTTGTTCTATCAGAGCACTTCATCACAAGATGACCATATTTGTCACATCTAAAGCATTGAACTTTACATAGGTCTCTTGTTTTATTTGATGAGTGTTTCTCGTTAGTGTTTTTACCTCTTTTCCTTTTATTAAACTTCTTTCCTTTTGTGTGAGTTTGAGTATGTATGATTTGAATTTCCTCTTTTGGAGCATTTGTGTCGATCCCTCTAGATATCAACTTGGACTCTTCATGAATGCAGTTTGTTTTCAGCCTTTCAAATTTGGGGAGTTTAGGTCAAGCACTGATGCCTTGAGTAAATAATTTCCAAGAGATAGGTAGTCCATTTAGGGCTATCATTGATAGTTTTTTACTATCATAATCATGACCAATTGTAGAGATTTGATTTCTCAAATTAGTTATAGGTACTAGGTTATCCTAAATCTAGTTTGATAATTATAGGTACTAGGTTATCCTTTACTCCATCTACTAGAAATTTCATTGCTTTTGTGTTATTATTTTCCCATTGAATCTTTTCATCTTTCTCACTTTGTTCGGGTTCCTTTTCTTTCACCACTATGATTAATTCATTCTCTTTCAATGTTAGTAACATTCAAAATTTCCAATCTATGAAATTTGAAGTGCCTT
Organism: Chamaecyparis obtusa; assembly: GCA_027943335.1. NCBI lineage: Eukaryota > Viridiplantae > Streptophyta > Pinopsida > Cupressales > Cupressaceae > Chamaecyparis > Chamaecyparis obtusa. The sequence continues at coordinate 471,434 of BSBK01009837.1, forward strand.
CAAGTCTATCCTCAAGTCTAACTTCGTTCACCATTTTGAAGGGTCTAATTTATCACAAGGTATTTATATAGTTTTGGTATATAAATATATATCAATATAAGAATTTGATATGGATCTTTTATTCCAAACTTGGCTCTGATACCATGTTAAGAGTCCTATTTGATGTAATTGATATACAATTTTTCTTTTAAATCAGACAACGAACTTGTTGTTATATACTATATTGAATACAAATTTGCACTTGGAAGAACACTACCATTTATTTATGTGTTTTCCAAATGCAAATTTCTTCGACTATAAATATGCAATATGAGAAAATGTTTCATGGAGAGACATGCCTCTACAAATGTATAGACATGTCTATTGGAAATTTAGTTGGGAAATGTGATACTGAGAGGGGGGGTGAATTAGATATCACCTATTAATCCATTTTTGCATTAATAAAACTTTTCATAGCTTTAAACTGAAACTATATCAATGTAATGAAGCAAATACATTAAATAACATTCAAGAAAGTACTCATAACACAATAATTTTGGTTACCCAAAAACCCTTAAAAGGTAAAACTGGGGTGGGGATGACACCCACAAATCTTCACTACTATAGTATAAAGTTTGCATGTTAGGGCTACAAATTTGATCACAAACTATGATCTACCCTGTGAGGGGTCTGTTGACATCAAAATTTTTAGGTTCTAAATAGACAGGATGTTAGGGAAGTATGATGTAAATTTCAGTTTTATATCATGTGCTTATGTTGAAAAAATTAAAATGATAAAAGAGCTAATGTGTTTTCATTTAGTAGGTTGTTAATTATCTTATTCTAATTTCATAAATGCATATTTTATTTTGAAAATAAATAATTATTCTAAAAATATAAAATAAAATAAGTAGAAAAGGCGGCGAGAGGGAGTTGAACCCTCAACCTCTCAAGCCGACCTTTTTAACTACCTATCTACCCTCCTACCCCCTAACCAGTTAGTCTATTTGTTTTCTTCAAGAGGGTTAGGAGAGGATATTTATTTATTTTCATTTCTTGTGCAAAAGAAAAGTTAAGACAACCTTTTTCACAGGGAGTTACCTCTTCCTTAATTACTTTTTTAAATTAAATAATGTGATTATTGCTTTGTCTATATATTTATTTATCTTTCTGATTTTGGAAAAAGAATGGGGAGAGGGAGTTGAACACTCGACCTCTTGACCCATTCCTTTTCCTACCTAACTACCCAACTCTTACCCCCTAACCAATTTTCTACATTATTCTTCAAGAATGAGTGTGTAAATAAATATATAAATTAAAGAAGCATTATCCCTTTTGAAATAAATTATTAAAATAAATATGGTTTATTAGATAGAAAATTTTGTATATTGTAGTTACTAATAATTATTTTGTTTCTAATTTGTGTTTTACCCTAAAAGTTAAAAGTATATGATGGAATAAAAGGTTAAAATTGATGTGTTAGGGTTTTGGTATATATTTTTAATATTAATTTTTTTCTTTCCCATTTAGCGTTTTGACCTAATAATTTTTAACATTAGTATTTTTACCAATTTAAGTGAGAAGGTTTTTATTAATGATGTACAATGTATATGTTTGCTTTTAAGGTTGCCATTTATGTTTTAATTACAAATACCTAAAAGGTAACTTTCTTTACTTATTTACTTTAATTGTTAGGGTTTTAATTATTTTATTTTACTAACTTTTATGAATAGGTTAATTCTTTTATAAATGTTTTACGGTTGCTTTTAGAAAGATAAATCTTTTTAGTCCCCTAAACATATATATTTTTTATAGCTATATTATTATTTTGTGTTAAGAGGTTTTTATATTATTAAGATAATTATTTTATGAACTTAATGTGAATTAACCCTAAGTGGATTGATTTCATCTTTAGGGTTAAATTTATTTTTTCATTAAGTAGATTATACTCTTAAAGTACATTATGCTTTATTATGAATTAAAAGGATAATTGTGAATGTTATGTTTTTATTCATCACATTATATAAATCCTTCATGATTTAATTATTGTGGTTAAAATATAATTTAACTTTCATTTTCATTTTTACTTATTTATTTTTCTTATCTATTTTTAATTGATTATTAATAAGTAATGTATAGTGTTTATGCAAGATTAATACACTACATAATGTTTTTATTATTATGTTTGTGATAGACTAATATTGATTATTTTGTGTGTACAGGAAATTAAAGAGTAAACTATTATGCATGGCACACATCTAACTATATGGGATATTTTCCCGAACAACTATTGTTATGATTTGGTTATATACATTTAGGGTTAATTGTACAATTAGGTCCTGTGAAAGGGCATGTCCTTTCACATGAAACCATTGAAATTTATATTTGTACTCAATCAATTGTAAAAACAAACAACACAATTCTATCACAGCAAAAACATATACCATCAGACGGATTGAAACTGAATGTCTCAAGATCTCATGCACGGATATCTGATAAGTGCTTATACCCTATTGATTATATAGTTTGTATGTTCAATCAGTTTCTTGGATTACTCTCTAACCAGGGTATCCTATTATGCTTTCTATTTTATGCATTTATTTATGATCAATTAATACAATTTGAATAATGATAGCATGGTCTAGGAACCTGTTGTTGTTTCCTTTCGGGCTCTTTAGTTGAGTTAAAAACCATAGGACTTGTTGTATTAATTGTTATAGATTTTGTTTCAAATAGAATCTTGTAGGTTGATGGTCTTGTTCTGTAGAAATGAGTTATCCTAAAACCATCTCCAGTTACTTAAAGTATTGAATGTATCTGACTCTATTTTCAGTATCGTATCAGGCACTGGTCTATATGTTCGTTTGAAATTATCATTTATTTCTTTCTATGGAATCTATTTCTAATCTGCTATTTTATTTACAAAATAGTAAATTATTTTTAGCATTAGTTCATAACATTAGTCTAAATATCTAACTATCTGCCTATTAGGATTTTCAATTACTTTATCTTCCTGGGATCAGTAACCCCTTTGGAAGAAATTATGTTGTTTATGCATGTTGTTTGTGCAGTTAGACATTATATTCAATTTAGGCCTACCAGCCTTGGTTCAATCGAACTAGAATTGCAGAGGCATCTATTGTGCATGTTAGTTGGCCTCAAAATGATTAGCATTTTTGAGCCCCAACAAGATCTACCCTATGAAGAGCTAAAAGACTTATACAGTCTACCTTGCAAAAGGATTTAGAACTTACAACAAAGTAAGCACTCAATTAAGAGATTACAATAGGTCTGTTAAAACCACTCGGTTAAGAGATTTACCCCGACACACTTGTTAGAATGTCTTAGTACCTGATCCCTCGGTTTGCACTATATGCTAATTACAGATCTTCTCCTTACAATATTGTTTTGATCTCATATATCAAGTTTATCTATGTTCTATCCTTCACTGCTTTACTCGGTCACTGAACTCTATCTGAATGCTTCACTGGTTTGAATGTACTCTTTGCTCATTCCTTCATGCCCTTTGCATTCTCTCACACACACACTAACACATTTTAGGGTTCAGATCTTATCCTTATATAGACAACTACTTCTTCAAGATTTAAGATCTACGATCCATATTTACTCTTTTTGCTGCTTAAGCTTTACTAATTCTGATTGGCTCCAAGTGTTGCATTGGGATCAATGAATATAAAATAGGAGTGTAATTACCTCCATAATTTCCTCAACAAACAAAATTCAAAACATGAATGTTAGCCAAAACATTTTACCTCGATGACTATGCCATAACAAACTCATATGTCGATTCTGGCTAACTCAACAATTGATGTCCCTGGTACTCGGCATTCACTACTTACATAGCTCGGCAAAAACTTAACTTGGCTAATACAAAAATACATAGTGACCATAGGTTTACTCAGTAGTACTACTACTTGATAAATATACATTACATGACTCTACCTAATCATGATGACTCTGCCTAAGCATGATGACTCGGTTGCAATGATGACCGAGCATCATTGCCTAGATAATGACTAAGTGTAAGTCACTAATGGTCAACAAAACTATAGAGATCTACAATCTCCCCCTTTGACATTAGTGGCAAAAACACTTTGTCATGACATTACAATTGTATTTACAAAAGTACTTAGTATTAGTAGAATACTCCCCCTAAGATATATATATATATATATACAAACTTTTGGTACCTTCCTTCCTTCATGCCTGAATATGTTGTGTCATTTAATTTCCCCCTTGTTTTTGGCACGCCTGATTTCTTCGGGAGTAGGGATCATGAATTATTTCTCCAGAAATGGTTTATGAAGCATCGTAACCATATGTAATGTAGTTTCCCATCCTAATGTAGCAACTTTCAAAACTTCTAACTGCACTTCTAGCTCGGCATCTAGATGAACTAGACTCTAGGCTGTAGATAGATTTGGATCTTTTTGTGTTAAGTCCTTAGCCTTTGCTAACTCTCTTTGAATGGCCTCCATAAGAGGTGTCAACATTGTTTGCATAGAGAGTAGACGAGCCCTTGTCTTACCATCATTAGCCATCAGCTCGACTATTCTTCCTTGTGTATGCATAAGCTTGGCATAATGCTTAGAACTAGAATTTGCATCCAAGCTCAAGGATTGAACAATAGACTTGATTTCTTGTTGTAGTTTGTCTACCAGCCCTTGGTTATCCTTTGTGAATTCTTCTACATTGCACAGTTTGGTAAGAAAATTTTGGGCATTCACTACCACTTCTTCTGAATCAATTATAATAGTAGAAAGTTCTACCTATTTTACTACAATCTCGGTAGATACCTTGGTCACCACATTTTTTTCAAACTTCTTTTCTAACCACTGCAACAACTTATCACTTGCATCACTTCCATCATTGGTCACTTTCCTGACTATATGGACAAGTTGTTCTAGTATGGGAGCGGATTTATTTACATAAGACATTTCAAAAGCATCAATAAATGTTTCTTTTATGTCCTGCAAGACTTGCTTTTGTTGATGTTCTCTTCTTAATTCTTCTTACTTTCTTTTCCTCTTTAGTAGGTCTTGCAATATTTGCATCTGCTCATATGATAAGTTATCAAAATCTCATTTCAAAATAACAATAACTTCATCAATAGTTACCTCTGGTGTAGAAACTTTCATCTTCTTTTTAAGTGCCTTCTTTGGTGTGCTGCCACTCGACATTTGTACAAGAGCTTGTATTGCCTCTTGCTCCTTCAGCTCTTGAATATCTATAGCTTTGTCATTCTCTTCTTTTCCCTCATCCTTCACATGAGGACTTACATTCACTGATGGAGACTAATCTCCTTTGTCTTTTTGTGACTCCTCGACAGATGTAGACTGATGCGATGTTGTCGACTGGTCCTGTTCCTCGGTAGTGCTCATACCGGCTAACATGTCAACTATAACAACTTCAGGTTTGGCGGGGGTAGTGTTGACAGTTGGTGTATCATCAATTTTTGGGTAATCTATTACTTGTAAGAGCATAGTATTACTGCCTGGCAAAGATGTATCTTTTGCTTCCTCGGCTTCTATGTCCTCCTCGGTCAATACCTAAGTTTTTACTAGGGTATCCTTTGTGATGTCAATAATACTTACTCCAGATACCTTTTGACATATCTCTTCCTTGGGAGCTTCTATCTCCTGAGTAGGTGGCTCAATTTCATCTTGTGCATTGTATGGCTCAACACCCTTATATGTGCTTGTGTCTTGCTGTGCATCCTTATCAATTAGTAGTCCATAAATTATCTTCCAAGTCTTGAGACTTTCCTGTGGAACATCCTCAACCTTGTGTTGAAGGATAGAGTGAGCTCTTTGTTTGGGAACGAATATGTTCATGTATTGTTCCACAACTTCTTGAATATTGGTTGGGGATAGATAAGGTACAACTTGAGCTAGTGTGCTCTCCCTTATTTTCTTTTTGGTCATGAGAGAAAACTCCCATTTTTGTGCAACTCTATTGCTTAACTCTTTAGGGACTAGTTTCCCCAACTGTATAGGTAACATCTTGAAAGTGTAGATCATCTCAAGAATAGCTTCTTCTACTTTTTCTTTATCCCCTATTCTCAAGCTCTCAAACCTTAATTGCTTCAAACCTTCAAGTCCAACAGAGTTCTTGATAGTGTGACATATTTCATCCACATTTGGTTTTACACTCTGTAATGCAACCTTCTTCTTTATTTCTTCATCACTTTCTGTCTCCTCATCATCTTTCTCTAAAATAAGTTTCCTCCTAGGCCTTTTGCTTATCTTGCTCAGCACTGCCTTAGGCTAAACAAATTTTCTTTTCCCTAAAGCAGGGGTTTGATTTTGTATCTCAACAGTAGAAGAGACTGCCCTTGTTCTCAGTCTAAGCACAAGTGATGATGTAACCTTAGGTTTTTGTATCTTTTTACTTATGGGCTCGACAAGTACTATCTTCTTGCCTTTCTTCTTTTCTTCTTCTACCTCTTCTACTTCATCACTCTCACTGGAATCATTTGCTTCATCTTCTCCCAATCCTTGTGTTAATTCAAGAGGTGCATCCTCCTCTGTTTCTCCCATCATCTTAACTAGATTCTTCACAAGTTTCTTTATTTTTCTCTCTACAGTTGCAGCCTTCAATCCCATGGTTATTTTGGATTGAGCCTCTAGAAAAGTTCCAAAATAAGGAGCCTTTTTATCAATTTCTTTGGCTAACAGGGCTGTTATAGCGGCTGTGATTTCATCAATGTTTACCTCATAAGGTAATGGCATCATCCATGAAACCCTCGGTAAAAATACTTGTGCATAAGTGAAATCTGTGTTGACTAAGAAACAGATGTCCTGGATATACTTTTCAACTAGAGACACGAGAATCCTACTCCTCTTCCTCATTTTATTTTTGAACTCAATGAAATAATTCTCCATTACTCCTTCAAAACTTCCTCCTATTTATCTTATGAACTCATTAATTTGGACTATGACTGGTTTCTTCTTATCCCATATTACTCCTCCAATAATGGGAAAACACTTTTGAATATAAAAGAATAGATAGATGAGTAGGGAACCAAACTTACACATGGAATTCTTAGCCTTCCAGATTGAAGTTATGTTCTCAGCAAGCTGAGTCAGTTGGAGCTCGGTGAGATCGTAAGTGTGTCCCTTCTTGATAATTTTCCATGTCTGGTCCACTGCCATAGATGGGACATTGTCCAACCGACTGGATTGGTAGAATTTGTGTGAAATAACCCTTACTGCAAAGTCAATCTCTGGATCAGTGATGGTGGAAATAGTCATTCTGTGTTTGTTCCAAACTACTTGTGTATTCACCTGAATTTCCTCCTCGCTTGAACATTTCATTGTTTTCTTACCAGAAATTGTAGGGTATCCAGTTACCCAGTGAATCATATCCTTAGTTATCTTAACTGGTCCATCTTCCAACCACAATTGCATGTCGTGCATTCTGCTCAATATGATTTTGATCCACTCCACTTTGAAATTCTATGGAAAATATAGGGCATGAACTAACCCTTGTTTGGCAACTATTTTGTGTTCTGGCTTCAACACTCCATTGTTGCACAATTTGTCATATGCCTCCCTGATCTCGTAATCTCCAATTTCTCCAATTTTACACATGTAACATGACCTAATATCATTCATTATCAATACACTTTTTAGAATTGAAGATAGAGCACCATTAAGATCTCCCTTAATCACGCTCTCCGGAATAGCCTGAAACTTTTGAGGCTTACATACTTCATTCCTTACTAACTGTGCATTGAAAACCTCTATCCCTTGTTTCTTCATTGCAGTAGATGAGGAGGATGCCATTGATTTTAACTTTTTAAAAAAAATCTCGAAAAGATTTTGCTCGGTAGGGTACCTTTGTGAAAGTGTTATGTAGATGATTCGCCGATGGCACACTAAAGAGATTTGAAGTCACCTTTAAACAAACAAGTTACATGCTCTTTGAATCGCTCAAAGAAATCTCACTTCACTAGTGGAATGAAATGAATGGTAACATTCCACTTTATAGACTCCAAACAATCGAATTAGGGCTTCATAAATGTTCCATACATATTCTAGGTGGAATACGGCTATCTTGGCATTCTTATGTTAAGCTCGGCTAACATAAGCTCGGTCGATATAAATGTTCAGACACAGCTGGATGTACATCACATCTCAGCTACCACAGGTGCTCGACATACATTGATAACTCAATCAAAACACTGACGCTTGACATCAAAAATGAATTGCTTCACATGGCTCAAATATGTCCTAATGTATCTTTAATTATGCAAATATGGACTTTTACTCAACTTTATGTTGGGAACTTATGTAAGATAAAACATTGCAAAACTCAGCTCCAAACATACCTTATTTGCTTAGTTAGAAGAAGTGTGATCACTTGATCCATCAGATTGGGTGACCGCAAATGCACTAGCTTCACTTGTGCTTTCTTTTTCTTTCTTCTTCCATGTTCTGTTCATCTGATTTCTCAATTTCTCTCTTAAATCTTCATTATTGCTTTGTTCATTGCTTGGTAAGGGTGATCTACAATATTTCTTTAGGTGACCCATCTTGTTACACTTATAGCACACCATACTTCCATTCATCCAACTTTTAGATTTTCCTCTGAAATGAGTCGTCATACAATTTGCTCCAATATGTCCATATTTTCCACAGTAATGACAACTATACCAAGTGTTATAATCCCAATTGTATGAGTTATTCTTCGTAGGTGACTTAGTATGTTCATTTGATGACCATTTAGGTTTAGATCTGCATTCAAAAGCTCTATGTCCATACTTCTAACATTTGAAATAGTGTCCTTGAAATTTTGGTGAAATAGGTAGACTACTGACCTTAGACCTACATTCTTGTGCCTGATGTCCATGTTTCTTACAGATAAAGCAATGTCCATTAAATTTAGGTTTAAGATCAAACTTACCATGTTTGCTTCTGCATATGTTGGTTGTATGTCTTGGATTTCCACAGTGATGGCATGTGGGCTTGTTGTTCTTTGGTTTTGCATTCTTTTTCTCTCCACTCTTTGATGATTCTCCTTCTTCAGTGGATGAGGAATACTCATTTAGTCCAAGTCCAGATCTATCACCAAATCTTCTAGGTGACCTTAACAGCTCTTCAAATTATTTTTTAGCTTCATTAGGTTTGTTCATCCTTTCATTGATTTCCTTTTTAGGTCTCAGTTCATTTCTTATCTGATCATTTTCAGATCTCAGATTGTTGATTTCCATATCTTTCCTGCCCAACTCTTGATTAACCAATAGTAGTTGGTTTACCATGTCCATTTGATTGTTGGTCAACCTTTTCATGTCACTTGCCCTTTCATCAAGTCTCATTGATATTTGTCTTTTGTCTTCTTCAGCCATTATTTTGTCTTCTTCAGCTTTCTTTTTCTATTCAACTACTTCACAGAGTCTGACAGATTGAATTTCTTGTTCTCTCTTTAGATTTCTGATGTCATCACTTAGTATGGTATTTTTCTCTAGTAGCTCTTTTATGGCTTTGTCACTTTCTGTAGAGTTCCTATTATCAAATAGTCCAGTAGTATCTTCTTCTTGATATTGTGAATCATTTTGTTGAATAGAAATTTCTCTTCTCTTGCTTAAGGATTTCTTCAGTTCACCTCTGGCTACTTCCAGTTGTTGTAATGCCAGTTGTACATCAATCTTCTGATTCTCTATAACCTTTCCCAACTTATAAATTTCCATCTCAAGATCTTTATCTTTAAGTGGTTAGACTTCCTATAAGAAACCTTAGAGCTCTGATACCAATTGTTGTAAATTTAGTTGGGAAATGTGATACTAAGAGGGGGGTGAATCATATATCACCTATTAATCCATTTTTGCATTACTAAAAATTTTCATAGCTTTAAACTGAAACTATATCAATGTAATGAAGCAAATACATTAAACAACATTCAAGAAAGTACTCATAACGCAATAATTTTGGTTACCCAGAAACCCTTGAAAGGTAAAACTGGGGTGGGGATGACACCCACAAATCTTCACTACTACAGTATAAATTTTGCATGTTAGGGCTACAAATTTGATCACAAACTATGATCTACCCTGTGAGGGGTCTACCCTGTTAAGAGCTAAAAGACTTATACAATCTACCTTGCAAAAGGATTTAGAACTTACAACAAAGTAAGCACTGGGTTAAGAGATTACAATAGGTCTTTTAAAACCACTCAGTTAAAAGATTTACCCTGACACACTTGTTAAAATGTCTCAGTACCTGATCCTTCAGTTTGCACTGTATGTTGATTACATATATTCTCCTTACAGTATTGTTTTGATCTCATCTATCAAGTTTATTTCTATTTTGTCCTTCACTTCTTTACTCGGTCACTGAACTCTATCTAAATGCTTCACTAGTTTGAATGTACTCTCTGCTCATTCCTTCATTCCCTTCACATTCTCTCACACACACACTAACACATTTTAGGGTTCAGATCTTATCCTTATATAAACAACTAAACTTCTTCAAGATTTAAGATCTACGATCCAAATTTACTCTTTTTGCCACTTAAGCTTTACTAATTCTGATTGGCTCCAAGTGTTGCATTGGGATCAATGAATATAAAATAGGAATGTAATTACCTTCATAATTTCCTCAACAAACAAAATTCAAAACATGAATGTTGGCCAAAATGTTTTACCTTGATGATTGTGCCATAACAAACTCATATGTCGATTCTAGCTAACTCAGCAATTGATGTCCCTGGTACTCAGCATTCACTACTTACCTAGCTCAGCAAAAACTTAACTCAGCTAATACAGAAATACATAGTGACCATAGGTTTACTCGGCAATACTACTACTCAGTAAATATACATTACATGACTCGGCCTAATCATGATGACTCGATCACAGTGATGATCGACCATCATTGCCTAGATAATGACTAAGTGTAAGTCACTAATAGTCAACAAAACTATAGAGATCTACAATGTCTCTACATGAGACATGTCTTTCATGTTTCACAGGAGACATTGTTTCATAATACTTGGCAGTAATGTTAATGTAGAAGTTTTGTTTTTTGTTTTAATGAACTTGTTACGATACATAATACATATCGTAACACCCAAGTGTTATGATACATATTACATATCGTAACACTTCTATGTTATGATAAATCTGTATCGTAACACAACTATGTTATGGTACATATTATGTATCGTAACACTCATGTTTTACAATACCTTAATACCAACCACATTATAAGTATTGTGATCTCCAAATAGATATTTATTCATCGGTTGATAGCTCAATCAATATGTTATGAATTATTATCATTAAATTATATATATATATATATATATATATATATATTATTACGATGCATATATAACTTAATCATATATGTGTATATATAACAAATACGCTTAATCTTTTTCAGAGATGATTCTTAATTGATTAATTTATTAACCGACACTATATCATTAACACTAATGCTAATTATATCACCACTTCCACCTCTCAACTAACACTCACTCCAATTTTAATTCATCAATTAATTTTGTTTAACTATATCATGTAATCAATTATCAGCTAGTTATAATATCTCATTGGATCTTATCCATTGATCTTCAATCTTTCCTATCATATCTTTGTAATCGCCTAAAAATGGGATGGTCTAATTGAGATGCCTAATCATTTAATCAATCAAAATTGCCCTAAATCTCAATCAAGAGATCAAACTGCATCAATATCAATCTTATATGTAATTAAATTAGATCCATTTAATTACATAATTAATCATTCCTCAATCATCAATGATCTTCGATCCAAAGTCATAATTAATGAAGTTCTCTTAATCCATTTAATCAAAATCAAATCCCATAGCTAAGGAAATTAATTAGTTTGATTTTATTAATTGTCCTATTATCCACTAAACTCACAAAAGGACAAACAAGTGGAATTCATTTGATGAGCTTCAATCGCATGGATCACTCAAAGTCCTAATCTCAACCTCCTATAAGGAATCAATCTCAACCATTGAATTTGAACTCAAAGAAACTTCCCTCCAAGAGGAAATATATAAAATCAAGCTTAATCAAGTCATTTATTATCTAGATCATTTGCATAAGAAAGTTCTACTAAATTAAATTCTCACATCTAACACCTTAACATAACTATATGTTGATATTTTATATCTAGATCAATTATTCTATTTATTGCATCATTTCTTCATCAAGCTTATCCAATTCCTCTTAATTGCATTCATGTAGATGCATTCTAGTTTAAATATTCCTTTTCATATATGTCTAGTCACTGATCTATCGCAAAATCTGAGAGCACTAACATAAATAGATCAAACTCTTTATGATTGGGAAGAAATATGTTGATTTCTATTGGTTTCTATGTGTTTTCAATTGATTTAATATGACTAACCAATGGATTTTATGATATATTAAGTGTTTGTGTTGTAGTTTTACAAGTATAGATTTTACACTCACATTCTTTGTGTCCACCGTGGGGCCTAACCCCATATTTGAACCTTAAATTCTCAACAATTTTTTTGTTTTCATGCTTTTACTATTAATTTAGTCACATCCTATGAAATTGAGTTGCATTCTATTGAAATTTAGTCGCATTTGGTAATTGGGTCACATTTAGCTGATTGAGGGTCGCATTCAGGAATTAAGTCGTATTTGGTTGATATTAGGTCGCATTTGGGAACTTGGATCACATTTAGTAGAAAATTTATCTAAATCGGGGTCATTTTTGGGAAAAGAGAATCTATTTCAAGTTTTTAATAGAAATTTGATATTTTCATGATCTATTTTGATGTTTTTGACAACTTAACATTGTTTGCAAGATGATTGTTGAAGATAACTGCTCAAAACTACTAACAAATTTTCTTGTAGGTTGCCTAAGGAGATACAAACAAACCATGTGTTTTCCTTAATTGATTTCTTAGGCACTTAATTGAGATTCATTTTTTGTGTTTAATCTAGTGATAGGGTACTATTCTCTTGTCTTGTTAGATAATCAAAATCCTAAACTCATTGAATTGATCATTAGAATTGGATCTAGTAAATGAACATGTGTTTATGATGTGTTTGGGAGAAAACAACATGGGTAGGAAATTATTCTCTTTTCCCTAGTGGAAAATAAAAAATCTAAACTCCTAAGTTGCCAATCCAATTTCATTTTCATATTAATTCTTTAGAGGGCCTATCGGCTTAGGTAAAAAGCTCTCAGGAATGACCAAAGTGAGGACAGGTAGAAGTCAACCCTTCAAACTCACTATAATAAAGACACTTCCTTGAGATGAAAATCTTGGAAGAATTAGTCAATTTTATCCTTGTAACATTGATTTGATCCTTCCTTAGACATGCTTGGATGTTGTATAGAGTGGAGCTGCTTGAATATTGCTTGTGAGACTACACACAAGGTACTCATAGGGCTATAGGCCTCAATCTTTCCTTGTGCAAGACTATGGGAGATGATTATGACCAGATGCCCGAATTAGAAAATCTTTGCTAAATACCACTTAGATCACCCTTGAAAGTTTGATAATCTTTATGCAAGGAAGATAGTAACTTCCCCAAGACACTCTCCATATTGTATCTCCCTTGAGCATTTGGAGTCAAATAATACAACATTACTTGACCCATTGTGTTGTCTTCGATGGTTGTATTTTGATTAGCTCTTTAGAGTGTACCTAAGTTTGTGAGCAAAGGTTTTCAAGTTATGCCAATTCCTATTAGGTTAGTGTGTGCTTGGATTTCCTTGATCACATGTGTTTGACGTTTTCACTCGTTAACAATTCTCTAGAAAACAACTTGAAACACTTCAAACCAATATAGAAATACTAGGAAAACATAAAAAAATTTCAACCTTTCTAACAGTGGTAGAACCCTTGATAGTTAGAGAGTCACATCCCTCTTTTTGGGTCGTACATTGCTAAGAAATAGTCACGTCCTATAAAAATTCACACCTTGTCTAAACTAAGTCGCATTTAGGAAATAGTCACATCCTGTCATTTTAGAGTCGCATCTGGTTTTCCAGTCGCGTATCACTCATTTTTAGTCGCATTTAGCATTATCAGAAAGTCACATGTTGTGAGTCACATCTGGAATGGTGGGGTCTTCCATACAATATTTTATCAATTTGATCATTGATTCCAATACCCATTTTGGACCTTTGTCAGCCTATATCATCATAGTTGGTATAATTGGATGTTATCCATTTGTTGTCATCATCCTTGACTCGTTTGATCAAACTTCTTAGTGTTTTCAATCTTTTCCATATCATATCAATCCTTGGATTATCAAATATTCATGATCCAGACTATATTTTATCATTTCCGGTACTAATTAGATATGAAAAATATTTTAAAAATGAAAAAATTGAAAAAAAAAAAATTGGAAAAAAAAATTACCCTAACTTTGAGAGGCCATAACTTTTGACTCGGTGCTTGAAATTTCAATCTATTTTCACCATTGGAAAGATAATCAAGAAATCTAATTTTAGTCTCTAAAATAGTGTGACCAATAATAGTCTCAACTCTAAAAAATGAGCAGAAGACCTCCAAAAATGCAAATTACTAAAACCTAGAAAAAAACCAAAAAAATATTAAAAATTTACATTTTTTATTTTTCCTCAAAATGAACATACATGCTCCTAGTATCCTTGACACATCAAATTAAAGGTCTCAAGAGATAAACATCATCACAAGAGACTCAAAGCAATCATACCATGGTTGAAAATGAGTGGTCTAGATACTAGGATTAGTGAATTCAGTCATAATCCTCAAAAAGTAAATTTAATCCTTGTAATCACAAATCTAAAACTTGAAGAAAGAAAAGGAAACAACATCTAAAGAGTACTCATTAAGATCAATCTGTCCTTTTCTCTTTGATAAGGATATCCACATGTCTTCATATTATTCAAACAAAGAGATATATAAACATGACATCAACAAATTCTTGCATTTGGACCATTGAAGCTTGTCATCAAATCTGGTCATCAAATTTTCCATCTAATCAATCAAATCTACTTCATCAATAAACTTATCAATCATTGAATCAAATCCTACAACATCATCATCGAATTAGAGATCAAATCAAATCACATCACTAGGGGCATCAACTTCATCAAGTATCATATCAAATTGATGGTCTCAAATCAATCAATTTTGGAATGAGTATTTTCATCAAATACCATATCAAATTGATGGTCTCAAATCAATCAATTTTGGAATGAGTATTTTCATCAAATACCATATCAAATTGCTCAGTCTTATTATAATCAAAGTTTCAACATCATCATTGAATCAACACGGGCATATCAATTTCATCACACCACATAAAATTGATAGTGTCTTCATCATCGGTTATTTTACTTAATCAAGAACCATATCAAGTCAATTATTATGATCAACTTTTTGGCGATAATTAGTTTCATCACTTAACATAAAATTGATTTTTTGTAATTATTAACATCAAGGTTTTGGAATCTTTTGGACAAGTTTTCAGTTTCATCACTTCACATCAAGTTGATCATTCTAGTTCATTCCTATCAGTCTTCATTCGCCATTATCTTCAAATCATCTATCAATCTTTGTTTAATCAATCTCAAAGTTGGTATCATCGATCCTCGCCCAATCAAGTTGAGAATTGATATCTCATAATCCCCAATTAATTATCAATCAAGTTTGAAATTGACTCTCAACCAAAAATAATTTCATCGCACCACATCAAGCTGGTCATTCTGGTCTCAAATTAGTCATCAGTAGAATCAAGTTAAATTCACATAATTAATATCATCAGCTAGGGGTGGTTTTATCATGAATCATATCAAACTGTTTGTGATATCAAGCATCAGATATTCTTTGAATCAATGCACTTCTCGCATGTATCGATTCAAAGAGGGGAAAATGTAATCACCTAAAAATGGGTTAGTCTAACTGAGAGGCCTAAATCATCAAATCAATAAAAAATTCCCTAAATCTCAATTAGGAGATCAAACTACATCAATATAAAGCTTATTTGTGCAATTGAATTAGATCAATTTAATTACATAATTAATCATTCCTCAATCATCAATGATCTTCGATCCAAATTCATAATTAATTAAGTTCTCTTAAGCCATTTAATCAAAATCAAATCCCAAAATCCCATGTCTAAGGAAATTAATTAATTTGATTTAATTAATTATCCTATTATCTACTCAACTCACAAAAGGACAAACAAGTGGAATTCATCCAATGATCTTCAATCACATGGATCATTCAAAGTCCTAATCTCAACCTCTCATTGGGAATCAATCTCAACCATTGAATTTGAATTCAAATCAACTTCCCTCCAAGAGGAAATCTATAAAATCAATCTTAATCAGGTCATTTATCACCTAGATCATTTGCATAAGAAAATTGGGCTAATTGAGTTCTCACATCTAACTCCTTATCATAACTATGTGCTAATATTTTTTATCTAGATCAATTCTTCTATTTCTTGCATCATTTCTTCATCTAGCTTATCAAATTCCTCTTAATTGCATTCATGTAGATGCATTCTAATTTAAATCTTCCAATTCATATATGTCCAGTCATTGATCTATTGCACAATCTGAGAGCACTAACATAAATGGATCAAACTTTTTATGACTAGGAAGCAATATGTCAATTTCTATTGGTTTCTATGTGTTTTCAATTGATTTAATTTGAATAACCAATGGATTTAATAATATATTGAGTGTTTATGTTGTATTTTTATAGGTACAAATTTTACACTCACATTTTTCATGCTCACCGTGGGGCCTAGCCCTGGATTTCAACTTTAAATTCTCAAAAAATGTAATGTTTTCATGCTCTTACTATTAATTTAGTCGTATTCTATGGAATTGACTCGTATTCTGTCAAATTTTAGTTGCATTTGGTAATTAGGTCGCATTCAGCTAATCGAGGGGTCGCATTTGGGAATTAAGTTGCATTTGGTTGATATTAGGTCACATTTGGGAATAGAGAGTCAATTTCAAAATTTTAATGGAAATTTGATGTTTTAAACTGGCAATCTAATGTTTTCATGATCTATTTTGATGTTTTTGACAGCTTAACATTGTTTATAGTATTATTGTGAAAGATAAATGCTCAAAACTAACAAATTTTCTTGTAGGTTGCCTAAGGAGATACAAACAAACCATGTGTTTTCCTTAATTGATTTCTTAGGAACTTAATTAACATTCAATTTTTGTGTTTAATCTAGTGATAGGGGACTATTCCCTTGTCTTGTTAAACAAAAAACCTAAACTCAATGAATTAATCATTAGAATTAGATCTAGTAAATGAACATGTGTTTATGATATGTTTGGTAGAAAACAACATGGCTAGGAAATTGTGCTATTTTCCCTAGTGGAAAATCATAAATCTAGACTCCTAAGTTGCCAATCCAATTTCATTTTCATGTTGATTCTTTAGAGGGCCTGTCGGCTAAGGTGAAAAGCTCCTAGGAATGACCCAAGTGAGGATAGGTAGAAGCCAACCCTTCCACCTCACTATAATAAAGACACTTACTTGAGATGAAAATCTTGTAAAGTCAGTTTTGTCCTTGGAACATTGATTTGATCCTTCCTTGGACATGCTTGGATGTTGTGTAGAGCATAGCCACTTAAATCATGCATGTGAGACTACAAACATTTAGGTACTTGTAGGGCTATAGGCCTCAATCTTGCCTTGTGCGAGACTATGGGAGATAATTATGAACAAATGCTTGAATTAGAAACTCTTTGCTAAAGACCACCCAGATCATCCCCAAAATTTTGATAATCTTTGTGCAAGGAAGATAGTAACTTCCCCAAGACACTCGTCATATCGTATCTCCCTTGAGCATTTGGATTCAGACAATACAACATTGCTTGACCCATTGTGTGGTCTTCAATGGTTATATTTTGATTAGCTCTCGAGAGTGTACCTAAGTTTGCAAGCAAAGGTTTTCAAGTTATGCCAATTCCTATTAGGTTAGTGTGTGCTTGGATTCCTTTAATCACATGTGTTTGATGTGTTTACTCATTAACAATTCACTAGAAAAGACCTTGAAACACTTCAAAACAATCTAGAAATACCTGGAAAACATAAAAAAAATTCAACCTTTCTAATAGTGGCAGAACCTTGGACAAGTTAGAGAGTTGCATCCCACTTTTTGGGTCGCACATTGCCAAGAAATAGTCACATCCTATAAAAAGTCACACCTTGTCTAAATTAAGTTGCATTTAAGAAATAAAGTCATATCCTATCAGTTCAGAGTCACATTCAGTTTTCTAGTCACATACTACTCATTTTGAGTCGCATTTAGCATTATTAGAAAATTATATGTTGTGAGTCACATCTAGGATAGTAGGGTCTTTTGTACAGTATTTTCTCAATCTGATCATTGATTCTAGTGCCCATTTTAAACCTCTATTAGTGTATATCATCATAGTTGGTGTAATTGGACGTTATCCCTTTGTTGTTGTCATCCTTTGCTCATTTGATCAAACCTCTTAGTGTTTTTTATCTTTTCCATATCATATCAATCCTTTGATTATCAAATCTTAATGATCCAGACTAGATTTCATCATTTCTAGTATCAATCAGATATGAAAAATATCAAACATTTCAAGAAATTTTGAAAAAAAAATTACCGCAACTTTGAGAGGCCATAACTTTTGAGTCGGTGCTCGAAATTGTGAACTATTTTCACCATTGGAAAGATAATCAAGAAATATAATTTTAGTCTCACAAATAGTGAATTGATGGCAGTCTCAACTCTAAAAAATGAGCAAAAGACATACGAAAATGCAAATTACTAAAATCTAGAAAAATATTTTTAAAAATATGAAAATTTTGCATTTTTTATTTTTCCTCAAAATGATCATACATGATCGTGGTCAATGTAGGTGATAAACATCACCATAAGAGACTATAGTTTCTTATAAAGAGACTCAAAGAAATCATACCATGGCTGAAAATGAGTGGTCTAGATACTAAGATCATGACAACAATGAAG
The DNA here is from genome assembly GCA_027943335.1 of Chamaecyparis obtusa. NCBI lineage: Eukaryota > Viridiplantae > Streptophyta > Pinopsida > Cupressales > Cupressaceae > Chamaecyparis > Chamaecyparis obtusa. The sequence goes on from BSBK01009837.1 coordinate 490,412, forward strand.
AAGCAAATTTCATCACAATCCTCGCAATCACAAATCCAAGACTTGAAGTAAGAAAAGGAAATGACATATAAAGAGTACTCATTAAGATCTATTTGTCCTTTTCTCTTTGATAATGATATCTACATGTCTTTATATTCTTCAAATAAAGATACATATAAACATGACATCAACACATTCTTGCATCTGGATCATTGAAGCCTGCAATCAAATTTGGTCATCAAAGTTTACATCTAATCAATCAAATATACTTCATCAATAAAGTTATCAATCATTGAATCAAATCTTGCAACATCATCATCGAATCAAGTCAAATCACATTCCTAGGGGCATCAACTTCATCAAGTATCATATTAAGTTAATGGTCTCAGATCAATCAATTTTGGAATGAGTAATTTCATCGGATACCATATCAAATTACTCGGTCTTATCAAAATCAAAGTTTTAACACAATCATTGAATTAGCATGGGCATATCAATTTCATCGAACCACATCAAATTGATAGTATCTTCATCATTAGATAACTAACTTCATCAAGAACCATATCAAGTCAGTTATTGTGATCAACTTTTTGGCAATAATCAGTTTCATTGCTTCACATCAAATTAATTTTTTGTGATTATTAACCTATGGGATTTGGAATCTTTCAAACAAGTGTTCAATTTCATCACTTCACATCAAGATGATCATTCTGGCTTGCTCTTATTGGTTTTTGTTTGATCAAGTTCAGAACCAGTATCTTCAAATCATCTATCGATCTTCATTCAATCAAGCTTAAAGTTGGTAACATCGGTCCTCATACAATCAAGTTGAGAACTGATATCTCAGAATCCTTAATCAAGTTTTAAATCGGCTCTCAACTATAAATAGCTTCATCGCACCACATCAAGTTGGTCATTTTGGTCTCAAATTAGTCATCAGTAGAATCAAGTTAAATTTACATTATCAATAGCATTAGCCAAGGGTCCTTTTATCATGAATCTTATCAAATTGTTCACGATATCAAGCATCAGATATTCTTTGAATCAATGCACTGCTCACACATTGATTCAAATAGGGGCAAATATAATCACCTAAATATGGGCTAGTCTAACTAAGAGACCTAAATCATAAAATCAATCAAAATTGCCCTAAATCTCAATAAGGAGATCAAACTACATCAATATCAAGTGTATCTGTGCAATTGAATTAGATCAATTTATATAATTACATAATTAATCATTCCTCAATCATCAATGATCTTCAATCCAAAGTCATAATTAATTAAGTTCTCTTAAGCCATTTAATCAAAATCAAATCCCAAAATTCCATGGCTAAGGAAATTAATTAGTATGATTTAATTAATTGTCCTATTATCCACTCAACTCACAAAAGGACAAAAAGGATGAATTCATCCTATGAGCTTCAATCACATGGATCACTCAAAGTCCTAATCTCAACCTCTCATTGGGAATCAACCTCAACCATTGAATTTAAATTCTAATCAATTTCCCTCCAAGAGGAAATCTATAAAATCAAGCTTAATCAAGTCATTTATCATCTAGATCATTTGCATAAGGAAATTCTGCTAAATTGAGTTCTCGCATCTAACTCCTTATCATAATTATATGCTGATATTTTGTATCTAGATCAATTCTTCTATTTCTTTCATCATTTCTCCATCTATCTTATCAAATTCCTCTTAATTGCATTCATGTAGATGCATTCTAGTTTAAATATTCCATTTCATACATGTCTAGTCTTTGATCTATTGCACAATTTGAGAGCACTAACATAAATAGATCAAACTCTTTATGACTAAGAAGCAATATGTTGATGTTTATTGGTTTCTATCTATTTTCAATTGATTTGATTCATCTAACCAATGGATTTAATAATATATTGAGTGTTTGTGTCGCACTTTTGCAAGTACAAATTTCACACTCACAATCTCCATCATTGATTGATATTAGATGATCTATAAAAGCATCTTGAGTCATTAATCATCCCTATTCACAATCTTTGAGCTTTCATGTAATTACATTGTTAATATAGTACTACATACAATTCTAAGAGAAACAAATTACATTCATTCATTGAAAGCTTCAATTCACAATGGAAGTAACCAAGGTGGATACAAGGAGGTAATATTATTGTTTTATTCATTTGATTTATTGTCTTCATTTTACACACTCCATTGGTGGTATTAGGATATAGTCTCTTTCCTGGGGTTTTGTGGTTGACCTATTATTGATCCACACTAATTTTATTTGTCCTAAAAGTTATTCTCACAATTAACTAGTATCCATAATGTATATTAACATGTTTTACCCTGAGGTTCTCTCTTTTGACCAAATATAAACATATATCACAACCCATGTTCAATATATAGTGGGCTATATTAAATAAAGGATCATTTTCTTAAAAAATCATGTATCAAGGTAGATAAATTAGGGTTTCAAATATATAACAATATTATACCCCATATTTCCTTATAATGTTTTGTTGTACACACAATCCTAAATCCAATATACACAAAAATAATCAACAAACCAAATGATGACTCATAAGGTGGAAAATTTGGTGAAACCATTATGAAAAGCCAATTTTTGTATTCTTTGATACCTATTTAAAATTGATTACATACCATTTTGGGTTGATTCTTACATTAAAAAATTTAAGAAATACATATTAATGTAAATCAACAACTTTGATGGACTAGGAGACTCTCATTGATGTTCACATCCTTTTGCACTTTAATCTAGCTTGACTCCCTATATAATCATCACCACTAATGATTCCAAAATAACCTCTTCTCTCTTGACAATTTTTAAGTGTCATGTCCCCTACACCTAGCGCATGGTTCACCATGTGACTAAAAGTTAGCATGTTTGCCTAGCTGCTAATCTCAAAAAATCTATAAATTTATGGGTTAAATAATTTATCTTTTTTAACAACCATAGAAATTGACAACACATATTGTGTAGTAGATTATTTTATTAGTTATGCCCTAGGTATGATAATTGTACTTTCAATCATATGCTTTAACAAAAATCTATTTTGAAAGCCCCTCCATGGTCCTAAAAATGGATAATTTATGTATCACTAAACATTATTGAGTTTTATATCAAAACATAAGGTTTTTGGTGTTTTATATTGACGAGACTTATTTTTTTAGGTCTTCAACAAAAGATCATCTAAAAACCCTTACATAAAGAACCTAAATAAACAAATTATTTGAAATTTTTTCATCAAACCACATATCAACAACAACACAAGTCTTTAAGCACACTTGTGACCTAATATTACCTTCATTATTTTCTTAGAAGACCACAAACTCAACCACACATAAAAATCTACTAATTGTAAGGGTTGTACTTTTTTATATTAAAGATAATTCAAAAAGATGAAACACTAGTACATTTGAGACCTTTTTCTGATGGCCGATAGTCAGAATTCTGATAGTATACCGTCGATTAAGTGACAGCACCTGTCATCGTAGTTTTGCAGTCAAAAAAAATGACAGCTTCGATTGGCCTTGTAATTACAACGACTATGGTCATCGCAAAAGGGGGTGCCAACATGGTGAACATACCGTTGGGCTATTTGTGGGCATCATAATTACGATGCCCATCCATCGCAAACAACTACAAACGATGGCGACCTATCAGAATCTTCCGACAGGCCACCGTTGTTTGTAGTTTGTTTACCGACGGAGATGTTCATGCGACGGATATCCGTCAGAAGTTTACGATGGATATCTATCATTTTTAGTTTTTTAATGATAGCGATGTTGTACATGTGACAGATACCCATTGGAAGTTTGTGACAGATATCCATCATTTATAGTTTTTTACTAACATCAATGTTGTACATGCGATGGCTGGCTATCAGATGTTTTCGACAGATAGTCATCATTGTTGTATGGCTATCGTAGTTGTGACGAAAATCAGTATTTTTAAAAATATATATAGTTTTTGATCGAGTTGGTATCGATTCATAATGGTATTCTTGCAGATCTAGTTTGAGCTGGTTGCAGATCCGGTTCCAGCTGGTTGCATTACTTTAAGATCTCAATCGACTTGCAAGGTGGTTTGGTGAGTCAAGGTCTTTTATTCCTGCTCGTGATTTGGTTATGTCATTCGAAGATGACTTGTAGTAGATTCAGTAGTGGCTCGTGGATTATTGAGTCAAGTCGAGAGACTTAGATTTGGAATGGATCCGACCAAATCAAGATTTGTGAAAGTGACTGCTCTAGCACAAGAAGCTAGTGCAGCGATCAGAGATGCATTCTTCCTGATGTGTTCGTGGGATATATGTGGACTTGATTGCATTCAAATCTAATTCAAGTGACTTCTTGACTTCTTTGGTCTGAATTGGATGTGCTTTGTTCCTATGGAGTGTAGCAGTGACTTGACTTGGAGTTTGAGTAGATTGTGTATTGATCAGCTTGAAGACAGAATCAAGCTACTCTTTGCATTGTTGTTGAGATCGGGTTGTGACAGATTGCTGGGATTGTCTACCATTTTTGCCATAGTTTTGAATGAGTTAGATGTGATGTCAAGAGAGCGACTTGCAGAACTTGCACATTGGAGATTCGTAGATCACTATGGTATCTGTGATGACTTAGGAGAAGTCTTCTTCTTGGTGAACCGAGCTGAGAGACTTGGCTTATAGAAAGGGGGTCATTTAATGTGACTTATGAGATATTGGATGCCTCTTCATAGCGGGTTCACGGTGTAGTTTATGGTGTTTCTTTGCGACTGGGTTCTTGGCAGAGATCTATTGATTCAGTAGCCATTGAGATGGATCGATATAACTTGATCTTGGGTCAAGACTTCTTGAGGCAAGCTGAAGTGATCATTTCTCCTTGAAGTGATTGATGTTTCTGATAGATAGCCATCACTTTTAGTTTTGTTGTTGATTATTCTATGGTTTTCATTGTAATTGCGACAGCTCACACTATTTTTTAAAAAGAAATATATATTTGTCATACATGGATTGAGATCTTAAATTATTGAGCTTCTCTTTGTTTCAAGAATAGTTTAACATTCTCTACTTAACAGGGCCAACCACGTGAAGGTGGAAGCTCATCTGACCCCTCCTAGGATCCTCTTATGACCCTTTACGACACTTTAAGACCTCTAAGATGTATTCTTAGGGATCGTTAAGGGTCATAAGGGGTCTTGGGACACAACAGATGAGAAACATAAATGTAGGCATCATGGTCACAATTGTTCGGAGACACAACATAATTGAATTCTATACCTAGATGATGTAACACAACCACTACTCCTACAGTTCTAAGTTGAAACTGTTGGATCCAAAAACTAAAGATAAGGAATCTATATATGGCTTTTGGATCCCGCAGTGTCAACTTAGAACTGCAAGAGTAGTGGTTGTGTTGCATCCTCTGGGTATAGCATTCAATTATGTTGTGTCTCCAAACAATTGTGACCATGATGCCTACATTTATGTTTCTCAGCTATTGTGATACCTACATTTATGTTTTGTAGTTGTCATTTTTATTTGCATGTTCTTTATGTGTGTGGCTTCTCTCCCTTGCATCGAAAATAAGATTTTCCAACTCTGAATTGAGAATGCACATGCAACACAAGTAGAATATGCACGGATAGTAGGTGGAGCTGAAAAAACATAGCACGTTTACATTTTGTTAATAGGTCAAAATTACAATGTTCACGATGGTCTATAACTTAAACTACGCAATTAAAGACCTCCATAAAAAATGCAACCATGTTGTGTCTTTCAGCTCCACCTAATATCCTATGTATATGAATTGAGATTGCATATTGAACTAGGCATCTCCTTCTACATCGCTTGAAACCAAGAGATTGTCACAGTTAACATCTAAAATCATTATTGAACTTTAATTATTATTAAAAAGTACACTAGCACTTGCACCGAAAGAAGGTGCAAGGGATACGCTGATGATTTGGATGTAAATTCAATCATGCATCTTTGTAGTGCTCATCTTATAGGTAGCCTTTAACTAAGGTTCAATTCTGGGTAGCATTCATACTCCTTTATTTCTTGTGCACCATCTCTGTCGGCAAGTTTCTTCATGGATGGCCTCCACTTTCTTCCCCACTACAACTGTAACCACTATTCATTATCCCGTGGTCATTACTATCTTCTCTATTGATCATACCTCCACTGCAATTTCTCTTATGATAATTTCAAAATTCATTGTTTGGTATTCCTTCATCTCCCCTCAACTCCATCACTTATGGTTACAAATCAAGTTCCAAGAATCAGAATGGCACGTCTCATCATCACAACTAATCCACCATAAACAATTGATTAACCATCTAGACAAGATGATGATTTAAGGTTTTTTGTGAAGCTTCTAACTTGGTAGTTGCAATCAGCATTTGTATTACAAGTTTTGTTGTTGTTCAAGTAGTGTGTTTTAGAAAAGAACCCATTGAACATTCTAATACTAATTTCTCCCAAAATATGAAATCCACTAAAATTTAGTGAAAACCCCTCCAACATTACAACAATGTATAAAAGGAAACTCAGTGTTTCTAGTAGCGATAAATAGATTTTTTGAGAAGAGTAGAAGAAACAATAATAGAAACAATATGATTGGAGGGAGAAAACCCTATAGACTTACGACATACCTTTGTATGCAGCCCATTAACATTTCAAATGAAAGAATGAAAGAAAACATGGAACTAAGCTCAAACACATGTAAATAAACATCAATAATTATCAAATAAACATCGAGAAATAAACATCAGTCATTATCAAATAAGTTGCATAAATGAGAATCATTTTTTTTGGTTTTTTCTTTTTTTTTGCTTCCCTATATTATTGCAGAGGCGTATCCATGTCCACATCATCATTTCTTCTCAGTCGTGCACGTGATCTCACTGTCCTTTGCAAAGGTGGGTCCTCTACAATAACAAATAAAAAGCTTCAATTAAAAATATATTATCATAATTGGGGTTAATTTAAAAACATATTCATTATTGTTACAAGCATTTCAATACTTTAAAAAACATAAACATGACGCTCTTTACCTTGTCCAATCACATCATCTTGCCCGGCAGCTTGAACCTCAACACGCTCATCGCAAACAACCTCTACATCCCCTACAACTACAATACAAAATATTTTATTAATCCCAACACATTATAATTAAATTTTTATTAATATGCCAAATTCGATTTAACATGTTTACTTGTATTAAATATTTATTAATCAAAATTTGAATAGAAAATGTATACCTTGAGTACTACAATTCACATTCGAATTGATGCCTCCGTCGTGCTCGGCTGATGCAGTATCAATATCGGCAGGTTGCATTCCAATGTAAATAATTAGTGCATTTATCGACAATATATACATATAAATACAAGACAAATACTGAGAAATGTTAATCATTCAGTTTAATACATATAAATATATTCATTTTAAAGTTTTAAACAAATATATAATCATTATTTTCTTACTTAAAACAAATATATTCACTTTATGTTGGAACTTAACATCAAATACAGTAATTGGTAAAGTATTCAACTTGAAATAAAAATCAATTGGCTTATTTACCTTATCAACAGATCCAACAGAAGAACCTTGTGCACTCATTGCTCAGTATCATTCAACCACAACTTTATAGCCTTGTTTGTAGCCTATTTTCTTGTCCTCTTCTATAATCAGTTTTTTTAACTCCAAGGCCTGCATTTTTTATTGCTACCATGAATTTTTATTGTAGTGAATTTCATCAAAACTAAATTGATTGCAATTTATAAATATTTGCATACGATTTTTCATTTACTAATACTTACAACTCGTGCAACAAGTTTTGAATATCCACCTGAGCCAAGCTTGTGTTGCCCATGCTTTTGTTTTCTTTCTTCTGTTGCCTTTGTTGTGTCAGGAAACCTATGTGATGTTTGAAAGGTGTTAGATCACATAAGTACAAAGAGTAAATAGTACATAATTTCATTATTAAGATTATCATGTACCTTCTTTCATCGGGTGATAGTGCTCATCCACTGTGTCTTGCGTGTCTCTCAAGTGCATCCTTTTTAAGATTCTCCCACTCATTAATAGGAATATAGGGAGGCCACTCATAACAAGAGTTGCATTCTATTTGGGTCCTGTAGTTGTCCCTAATATACTTCAAAACTTGGCCCGCTTTGTCAAGGAGTCTAAGTCTATGAAAGACTTCGGGTCAAAAAAGTGTTGTCATAAAGTCAATGAGTTTATTCTTTAACCCTTTATCTTGTGATGACCACCTTTTAAGAAAAAAAATTGTTAGATTCATAAATGAAGTGAAGCTACCTTTTAATATACTTGAAGAAAGGGATGAAACAAAATCTGATCTTGCAATGAAATCAAAATATGATACCATGTGCGTATGGTCGGCCCAAAAATGTGCAAACATTCATCATTAAGTTTTTCATAAAATAGATTATTCCCTGCAAGATAATAATAAGATTATTATAATTAGTTATTGCAAGGGACCACACAAGGGGTTAGTGCATTACATTATGAGTATTATATTGTATAGTAGAAAGGATCAATCTTTAAAGTACCTAGAAGCTGAGCTACTCTCAAGGGAAGTCCATCTTCATTGTTCACAAGCAATTGATCACAATTTTGTATTGTTCCCATACATTTAACATGAGTACATCCAAGAATTGCATCATCGCCTCCTACATAAAATGAATCCAATATTACAAAATGCCCCCTAAGAAAGAATATATAGTTCAAGTGAAATAAACACATGATAAATGAGAGAGAAAAAGAGGAGTCTACTTACCAATAGTAGGTGTTTTCATTGCATTTGTGGTCATGCTATGTGTTGTTGACATTGTAGGTGGCACTACCTCTTTGGATCTAATCCTCGTACCAGGCGACGTACTCAACATAGGATCAATAGCAAGTGTTGAACAAAAATATTGTTAGAGCATAAAAAAATATGGATAACCATGGACAAGATGGAGGATAAAACATGCAATGTACCACCCAAATTATTTGCATCTGAGGTGTTTCCCTTTAATGTATTTAACATCCTCTGTAAAGAGAACACATATATATTTTAGTTAATGACATAAATAAAATAGTATACTATAAAAATCATTATTGAACTTTTGTTATAATTAAAAACTACATTAATACTTACTCTATAATTCTGAACACAGTGAATCAACACATCCTCTATCCTCTATATTTTAGGAGTGTGAGGTTGAATATCTGTCATTCAAGCTAACTCTTTTGATGTTGCATGAAGGACCCTTTGTAGTGCAACCACATGATTAACCTCTGATAAAAAATCAACATTGAATGGATCCTGCTCATCCTGCGGCTCCTCATAGACTACTTGTTCCTTTCCCTTTTTCTGATCAACACTCATTTGTGAGAACAATATTATTAGCCCTTTATTTAAAAGAAATCCAAAATAGTAGAACAACAAAAAATATGCATTAACATTTTTCTTGTATGTGCATTTGTACAACGACAATGAGTTTTACCTATCGGGAAGAGGAAGTCCCATGAGAACTATCACCGTCGTGCGTATCTTGTGGTTGTTGATCTATACTATAGCTCTGTATTTCAAAAAAAATCATTCAAACATGTTAAAACATGTGTGTTCTTATTCTAAGTTACGTTGAATAATAGACAATTATCAAAATGCGTACCACCTCGTCCATGATAGTGATGGGGTTTTTTTTATCTATGCGATTCAAATTGCAATTGATAAGCAGCTCCTCACCTCCACGTATTGATTTGATTACACATACAAATATGTGATTCCCTCGCGTGCCTCAAATATGCAATTGGGTTGCTTCTTAGTTGATGCATGTCATGTACTATTTATAAAACCTGCAATATTCCCTAATGTTTTTGGCCTTCCGTCAACGTATATAGATTTTGTTTTACTTTGTTCACTGACTTTTTGTTGTATATAATTTGTCGTGAGTGCATACCTACACATACTTTTTTTTATTTAACAATCTGCATCCAACTACTGTAATCATAACAAGGTCCAACATACTCCATCAATTCGACAACTTTGTTGTAAGAGACCTTTATGTCATCCATGGAAAATAGGCCCAAACCATGCAATGAAGATGATGCTATGCGATATATCCTCTATTTAACACAAAAATTAGTGTTTATTGAAGGAATTTCATTGGGGTCCCATTTTTTCTATAGATTTTTATACCTAAAGGGTAGCTCAAAGTCACATTTTCTCTCATCATCATAAGAACACGACCCCCCTTGAGCAAGGAAAAATTTCATGTGTTTATTGATTTTCTTTTTGATCTTTTGAGCTCGAGTCAATCTCATTGAATTAGACATACTAAATGTCTCACTTTCTTCTTCCATTCCTACATTTTCCTCGCTCGGGGAAGATAATTCTGAAAAATACCTATTCACTGGTACCTACACTTCATGCAATGAGAAAGACAGGTGGCAATGATAGAGATATTTTAAAAATGGTAAAAGACATTAATCTCTATGGGGTATATTGACTTGTACCTAACAATCCATAAGACTGTGTGGGATATCTGACATAAGATAATAGTTATATAATCAGACAAACATAGTTCATTCCAAAGTTTTCATTATATCTTGTGAAGGACATTATACATTGTTAAAATTATCTATTTATCCAACAATATTTTGAATATCTCAACATTGCATATAACTAAACATTTTAGTATTGCATGAGACACCACTATTGTGGCATTTCGTCAAACAGTTCTCATTTCTTGCAAGTGTTTTTATTACATTTTTTCAAATGGTTGGCATGTATGTTTATTCAAATGGAGTTATATCATTTGGAATGGATATATGATAGGTTGATATCGAATTCTATGTCAAGATTTATAGCATTAAATTGATCATAGTTAGAAGACTCAAACACAAGAAGAATATGAGTATAGCCAATTTTCAGAAGAATATGAATTAATACAAACATACATAAGTGGATGAACATAAATAATGAAGGTACCAGATATTGCCTGAAGTAATGAAGTGTTGACCTGGGGTTCAATCTAGTATGCTCATGTATGATCCAGAAACTACAAAGAAAGGAAAGGATGGGGTTATATCCAAAGGATCTAAGCAATGCCTGACACCTTATTATTGATCCTCATCTACAATTATGCATGTGCATAGTTAAGCCATACACTTCTAAAAGGAACTATGCTACAGAACATGTGCACTCAGAAAAATACACTCAGGAACATGTGTAGTGTATAGGTGTTGGAATCCAAATGAAGCCCTACATTTATGTCTCTATGAACACTTGGTGAATCACTGTTGTGGCTGCATCTATGTCTCTATGAAAACTAGGTGAATCACTATTGTGACTGCATCATCCAAATAGTGCAACAACAACACCGGATGTTGTTGTTCCATCTGGTATTGCTATGGCATCATTTCCAAATGATGCATCCACAACAGTAACCCACCATGCCCATCAACACAAGGAAGTCATGATCAATCATAAGCAATCAAGGGGACATTATCAATGTCAAATCAGAGGTCAAATTTCATTCCTTGAAATTTTATATTTGTACAGTTATAAATTTTCATGCCTTGAATTTTTATAACATAGTTCCTTAGCATTTGATCTTCATATTGCAGCCATGACTTGAGGTAGGCATTCAAGCTTTGTCTTCTCATTAACTCAATTTTATTTTATGGCATTTGTTGATTTAATGGCACAATATCAATGTTAATACTGGCATTGTTTACATCTTTGCATTTGGCATGCTCGATGACCCACGAGCTTTGAAAGCTAGGGCATCTTTGATACAATATAAATGCTAATATTGGCATATGACTTCAAAGGAAGTTTGTATACTTTCTCTATTTTAAACTAATCTATGACTTCAAAAGAGAAATTATGAAATATAGTTGTAGGTAGTTATCTCTTCTATAATGATGGAGAAGTGAAAGGTAATGATCAATGAGGTTGTTGCTATTAGATCATACATTAATACACTTACCGTTTTAAATTTGAGATCGGATATCATGCAATGTTATTGTTGTCATTACATGTTTGTTGTTGTTGTGCACCATATATTGTTTTATACACTGTTTATTTCATTAAGACCGTGAGCTTGGCATTTGTAATGTATTTTCTATTATTGGATCAATGCTACCATTTTGTTGAGGTTGTAGATGCATTGAATCACCACTGCCATTCTATTTTTATAGCATCAATATAACAAACAAAGCACCGACCAATCAAATAGGGACATCAGTAAGATATTTAATGCATTATTACTTCATCATGATGATAAAAATTTCATTGGCTCAAAGCACATAGAATGTGGGTAGATGCATTGAATCACCACTTCCATTCTATTTTGATGAAGAGGAACTATGTTATAAAATTTCAAGGCATGAAATTTTATAACTGTACATATATTTTATAACTGTACAACAGAAGAGCACCCACATGCCTTGGTTGTTATTGGTCTAAGAAAGGTTTTGGTTTGCCTTTCCCAATTGAGATGTCATCCTAAGATTCAAAAGGACCAAGGTAATAATAAGTCTTGAACATAAATGCACGATTGTGGATCCTCAAGTAGGAGTTGTGATGCAAAGGAAGAACACTTATATGGGTTAACCCACACAAGGACAATGGTTTCATTCATCTTTCTTTCAAGTGATCTTGGGTACTTTCCTTGTCCTCTATGCTTGGGCATCCTATAGGGGTTGAACCAAAATTACGAAGGCAATAAGAACACATAGAACAATAGGTTTGGGGACTTAGACTTATGTTCAATCCAATGGTTTGGGGAACTAATTACTAGATGAGTGACTACAGTACCCTAGTTTGCATTATTAGATGATCTTGTTTAATTTGTGTTCATTTCATGCAAAGATACATGTAAAGGAAAAGAAATTTTTGCATCTAAAGATTACATGTATATATATGAAAAATATCTTGTATATACTATACAAGGAAAATAACTTTCAGAAGAAAATGCAAGAGTACAAGCATACATAAGAGGATGAACATAAATAATAAGGGTGTCAGACATTGCTTGAAGTGATGAATTTTTTACTCGAGTATGATTCTAGTGTTCCCCTGTGTGATCTAGAACCTGCAAAGAAAAGAGAGATGGGGGTTAGATATAAAAAATATCTAAGCAATGAATGGAATCATATTACTGATCCTCATCTACAATTATGCATGTGCATAGTCAAGCCATACACTTCTGAAAGAAAAACCATGCTACAAGATATGTGCACTTAAAAGAATGTTGCAGAGAGTAAATGGTTGCATTTATGTCTCCATGAACACCTGGTGAGTAACTATTGTGACTACATCATTCAAACAGTGCAACAGTAACACCATATGTTGTTGTTTCATCTGGTGTTGTTGTGACATCATTTCCAAATGATGTACCTACAACAATCACACACCATGCCCATCAGCACAAGGTAGTCATGAGAAAGCATGAGTAAGCAATGGAAGGGGCATACATCATCATCAAATCAGAGGAGAAAAGCATCAAATCTACATATTAAGGGAGGAGTACATCATGGATTTCAAGTAAAGATCATAACATCACAACATGGTTGGCAACCTCAAGGAGGCCCCATTGCATGCAGTGAGTAAGCTACATCAAAACAAAGAGGTACACAAATCTTCATCATCTATACATTAATGCTATGGCATGGAGTATATTTGAATCTGCATTTTAAAGGATAAGTAAGAAAGCTGCATGATGCTAGTGAAATTAACAAAGGTACAAATCTAATGAAGTAATGAAGCTACCCACATTTTAGGTGCTTTGAGCCAATGAAATTTTTATCATCATGATGAAGTAATAATGCATTAAATATCTTAGTGATGTCCCTATTTGATTGGATGGTGCTCTAATTGTTATATTACTTCTATCAAAATAGAATGGTAGTGGTGATTCAATGCATCTATAGCCTCAACAACATGGCAACATCGATCCAATAACAAAAAATACATTACAAATACCAAGCTCACGGTCTCAATGAAATAAACAGTGTATAAAACAATATATGGTGCACAACAACAGCAAGCATGCAATGATAACAATAACATTGCATGATGCCCAAGCTCAAATTCAAAACAATAAGTGTATTAATGTATGATCTAATAGCAACAACCTCATTGATCATTACCTTTCACTCCTCCATCATTATAGAAGAGATAACTACCTACAACTATATTTCATAATTCCTCCTTTGAAGTATATATATATCTAATATAATTTTGAGTTTACATCATATATTTAGTCTTAATAAAATCTTATAAAACAACATAAAACTAACCCAAAATACTTTGTCTTAATAAAATCTTAATAAAACAATATATTTAGTCTTAATAAAATAATACACTTACTGTTTTGAATTTGAGCTCTGGCATATGCAATGTTATTGTTGTCAAAATAGTAAGTGTATTAATGTATGATCTAATAGCAGAAACCTCATTGATCATTACCTTTGACTCCTCCATCATTATAGAAGAGATAACTAACTACAACTATATTTCATAATTCCTCCTTTGAAGTCATAGGTTAGTTTTAAATGGAGAAAGTATACAAACTCACCAATTTAATCCCAAAACATCATATAACTGGAATTAATCACATCTCACAAATGTATAGATTATACTACATACCATTGTATTATATATATCAAGTATAATTATGAGTTTACATCATATATTTAGTCTTAATAAAATATTATAAAAAAATATAAAACTAACCCAAAATACTTTGTCTTAATAAAATCTTAATAAAATAATATATTTAGTCTTAATAAAATCTTATAAAATAACATACATTGTGTGAAGTGTTTGATCTCTCTTTATTTATTTTGTTGTTGATATTCACTATGTGGTACTCCCCATTTATGATCATTTCAGGAGGAAATGTCTTGATGGCTACAAGCTAGGGCATCATGCATTGTTTATGAGCCCACTGTTTGATTACCAACCAATCAAATAGGGACATGAGGTGATCAAACAGTGAGCTCATAAACAATGCATGATGCCCTAACTTGCAGCTTGTAAGACATCAAGACATTTCCTCATGAAATGATCATAAACAGGGAGTACCACATAGTGAATATCAACAAATAAATAAATAAAGAGAGATCAAACACTTCACACAATGCCTTGAAGATAATAGAAATGATGCCCTAGCTCTCAAAGCTCATGGATCATCAAGCATTCCAAATGAAAAGATGTAAACAATGAGCTAATGAACAATGTATGATGCCCTAGCTTGCAGCCCGTGAGCCATCGAGATATTTCCTCATGAAATGATCATAAAGGGGGAGTACCACATAGTGAATATCAACACCAAAACAAATAAAGAGAGATCAAACACTTCACACAATATATGTTGTTTTATAAGATTTTATTAAGACTAAATATATTGTTTTATGAGCTCACTATTTGAGCACCTCATGTCCCTATTTTATTGGTCAGTGCTCTGTTTGTTATATTGATGCTATTAGATCAAATAGGGACATCAATACTAAAATAGGGACAACAGTAATAAAATAATACAATTACTATTTTGAATTTGAGCTCATAAAGATTAAGATATCCCTATTTTATTATTGATGTCCCTATTTACATCTTTTCATCAAATGACCCAAAAACATCAAGAACGGTCCTATATGGTCACTAATAGCCAACTTTTAGAAGAATATGAATGAATGCAAACATACATAAGTGGATGAACATAAATAATGAAGGTATCAAACATTTCCTGAAGTAATGAAGTGTTGACCCAGGGTTCAATCTAGTATGCTCTTGTATGATCTAAAACCTGCAAGGAAGGAAAAGATGGGGTTAGATCCAAAGCATATAAGCAATGCTTGGAACCCTATTACTAATCTGCATCTATAATTATGCATGTACATAGTCAAGCCATACACTTCTAAAATGAACTATGCTACAAAACATGTGCACTCAGGAAACATATGCACGCAGTGAGTAAATCAAGACCAAAATGGAGCAAAAAGTATGATGTCAAATGTGTTATCAAGAAACACCTCATGGGTTGTGAGTCAACATGGTATATATGTTATTTATACAGGATCAATAAAAGGATATCTACAACCTCAACAACATGGCAATATTAATCCAATAACAGGAAATACATTACAAATGCCAAGCTCACGGTCTCGATGAAATAAATAGTGTATAAAACAATATATGATGCCCGAGCTCAAATTCAAAATAGTAAGTGTATTAATGTGTGATCTAATAGCAGCAACCTCATTGATCATTACCTTCGACTCCTCCATCATTATAGAAGAGATAACTACCTACAACTATATTTCATAATTCCTCCTTTGAAGTCATAGGTTAGTTTAAAATGGAGAAAGTATAACTCACCAATTTAATCCCAAAATTTCATAACATTGCATTCTTCTTGTTGTTATGGTGCACAACAGCAGAAAACATGCAATGATTACAATAACATTGCATGATGCCTGAGCTCAAATTCAAAATAGTAAGTGTATTATTTTATTATTGATGTCCCTATTTGATCTAATAGCATCAATATAACAAACATAGCACCGACCAATCAAATAGGGACATTAGGTGCTCAAACAATGAGCTCATAAACAAATGATTCCCTAGCTTACAGTATGCGAGTCATCAAGACATTTCCTCATGAAATGATCATAAATGAAAGTACCACATAGTAAATATCAACATCAAAACAAATAAAGAGAGATCAAACACTTCACACAATGTATGTTGTTTTATAAGATTTTATTACTTGATTTATTTTATTTTATTTTTATGACAAGCTTTTCAAAAGTGTATCATAATTAAAGGCATGTGAATTCATATTGTACTTAATCTGAATGCCACTGTGTAATGTTTTTACTTATGATATTTTGAGATCCCTCTTATGGAAAATTACAAAACCAATAATATAGTATATGAATTCTTCCTCCTAAAAGAGTTTATGGATACTCAAATGAGTCTACAAATTTGGGAAGGTGAATTCCAAAGCTTTCATAAATAGTAGGATCAATATCTATCATACTATCTAGAGTGCTTTTTCCATCATCTAGCAACCTTTTTCACTCTTTCTGTTCACCTTGCTCAAGTTTGAATGCAACTATTTGCATTCTAACATATATGATAGGTTCATCAATCCTCATCTACCTTGTGGCACGAAGCTTCTCAATTACTCCCTCCAAAAAGCTAATAGCAACCTCCTTTTCTGTGTACTGATGTGAAACTATAACAACAAAGTGTGCAAACTTAAGCAGATTTATCTTTGTTTCAAATTCTATAATAAAATTGTGATATAGCTGAATAAGTGTATCACCACCCCACAGAACCGCAAGGAGAAAGAACTGATCCAGTTTGAGGGTGAGTTGATGTCATAGCTTGCGCTCGTAGAGATTCACCATGGCGGCATACCATGCTGCAAGCTCTAGCTGCAATGTCCTCTACTGCTCCAAATACTTCACACTGCCCTCCATTCCTTTTGCCTCAAACCCTCTCTAGTTATCTCTCACCCTCTTCGCCTTACCCACTCTTCCCTTTGCTAAAAAAAATAGATTTACAGCCTGGGACTTGACTAAATATATTGTTTTATTAAGATTTTATTAAGAGAAAGTATTTTGGGTTAGTCTTATGTTGTTTTATAAGATTTTATTAAGACTAAATATATGATATAAACTCATAATTATACTTGATATATATAATACAATGGTATGTAGTATAATCTATACATTTGTGAGATGTGATTAATTCCAGTTATATGATGTTTTGGGATTAAATTGGTGAGTTTGTATAGTGTCTCCATTTTAAACTAACCTATGACTTCAAACAATGAGCTCATAAACAATGCATGATGCCCTAGCTTGCAGCCCGCGAACCATCAAGACATTTCCTCATGAAATGATCATAAACGAGGAGTACCACATAGTGAATATCAATAGAAAAAAAAATAAAGAGAGATCAAACACTTCACACAATGCCTTGAAGGTAATAGCAACGATGCCCTAGCTCTCAAAGCTCGCGGGTCATCGAGCATTCCAAATGCAAAGATGTAAATAATGTCAGTATTGACATTCATATTTTGCCATTAAATCAACAAATGCCATCAAAATGAAATTGAGTTAATGAGAAGAAAAATCTCGAATGCCTACCTGAAATCATGGCTGTCATATAAAGATCAAATGCTAAGGAACTATGTTATAAAATTTCATGCCAAATTTCAAGGCATGAAATTTTATAACTGTACATATATTTTCTTCGACTCCCCCACATTGTAAACTCAATGCTAAGGAGAAAAAAGTATGATGTCAAAAAGTATAAAATTTCATGCCTTGAAATTTTATAACATAGTTCCTTAGCAGCTGCCATATGAAGAGTAGTCCAAGGTCGAAACTTTCCCATTTTACCACAGTTAGGGCTCTCTTTTACCATGCTTTATGAGCTTTATGTTTTTTTTAAGTGAAGACAAAGATTATCTTAATTTTTTATCTTTAAATTTTATTCATTTTATGATTTTAAAAATTGAAATGAAAAATATAAACTTTTAAGAAACATTTACATCTTTTCATCAAATGACCCAAAAACATCAAGAATAGTCATATATGGTCGCTAATAGCCAACTTTCAGAAGAATATGAATGAATGCAAACATACATAAGTGGATGAACATAAATAATGAAGGTACCAGACATTGCCTGAAGTAATGAAGTGTTGACCCAAGGTTCAATCCAGTATGCTCTTGTATGATCCAAAACCTGCAAGGAAGGAAAAGATGGGGTTAGATCCAAATGATCTAAACAATGCCTAGCACCCTATTACTGATCCTCATCTACAATTATGCATGTGCATAGTCAAGCCATACACTTCTAAAATGAACTATGCTATAGAACATGTGCACTTAGGAAACATGTGCATGCAGTGAGTAAATCAAGACCAAAATGGAGCAAAAGGTATGATGTCAAATGTGTTATCAAGCAACACCTCATGGGTTGTGAGTCAACATGGTATATATGTTGTTTATACAAGATCAGTAAAAGGACATCTATAGCCTCAACAACATGGCAACATTGATCCAATAACAACAAATACATTACAAATGTCAAGCTCACAGTCTTAATGAAATAAACAGTGTATAAAATGATATATGGTGCACAACAGCAGCAAGCATGCAATGACAACAATAACATTGGATGATTCCCAAGCTCAATTTAAAATAGTAAGTGTATTAATGTATGATCTAATAGCAGCAACCTCACTGATCATTACCTTTCACTCCTCCATCATTATAGAAGAGATAACTACCTGCAACTATATTTCATAATTCCTCCTTTGAAGTCATAGGTTAGTTTAAAATGGAGAAAGTATACAAACTCACTAATTTAATCCCAAAACATCATATAACTGGAATTAATCACATTTCACAAATGTATAGATTATACTACATACCATTGTATTATATATATCAAGTATAATTATGAGTTTACATCACATATTTAGTCTTAATAAAATCTTATAAAACAACATAAAACTAACCCAAAATATTGTCTTAATAAAATCTTATAAAACAACATATATTGTGTGAAGTGTTTTATCTCTCTTTATTTGTTTTGTTGTTGATATTCACTATGTGGTGCTCCCCGTTTATGATCATTTCATGAGGAAATGTCTTGATGGCTCGCGAGCTGCAAGCTAGCGCATCATGCATTATTTATGAGCTCACTGTTTGAGCACCTCATGTCCCTCATAATCAAATAGGGACATGAGGTGCTCAAACAATGAGCTCATAAACAATGCATGATGCCCTAGCTTGCAGCCTACGAGCCATCAAGACATTTCCTCATGAAATGATAATAAATGGGGAGTACCACATAGCTAGTGAATATCAACAGCAAAACAAATAAAGAGAGATCAAACACTTCACACAATGCCTTGAAGGTAATAGAAATCATGCACTAGCTCTTAAAGTGCGTGGGTCATCAAGCATTCAAAATGAAAAGATGTAAACAATGTCAGTATTAAACAGTGAGCTCATGAACAATGTATGATGCCCTAGCTTGCAGCCTGCGAGCCATCAAGACATTTCCTCATGAAATGATCATAAACGGGGAGTTCCACATAGTGAATATAAACAAAAAAACAAATAAAGAGAGATCAAACACTTCACACAATGCCTTGAAGGTAATAGAAACAATGCCCTAGCTCTCAAAGCTCGCAGGTAATCAAGCATTCCAAATGAAAAGATGTAAACAATGCCAGTATTAAACAGTGAGCTCATGAACAATGTATGATGCCCTAGCTTGCAGCCCGTGAGCCATCAAGACATTTCTTCATGAAATGATCATAAATGGGGAGTACCACATAGTGAATATCAACAGCAAAACAAATAAAGAGAGATCAAACATTTCATACAATGCCTTGAAGGTAATAGAAACGATGCCCTAGCTCTCAAAGCTCGTAGGTAATCAAGCATTCCAAATGAAAAGATGTAAAAAATGCTAGTATTAAACAATGAGCTCATGAACAATGTATGATGCCCTAGCTTGTAGCCCGTGAGCCATCAAGACATTTCCTCATGAAATGATCATAAACGGGGAGTACCACATAGTGAATATCAACATCAAAACAAATAAAGAGAGATCAAACACTTCACACAATGCCTTAAAGGTAATAGCAACGATGCCCTAGCTCTCAAGCCTCATGGGTCATCAAGCATTCCAAATAAAAAAGATGTAAACAATACCAGTATTCAATAGTGAGCTCATAAACAATGTATGATGCCCTAGCTTGCAGCCCACGAGCCATCAAGATATTTCCTCATGAAATGATCATAAACGAGGAGTACCACATAGTGAATATCAACAACAAAACAAATAAAGAGAGATCAAACACTTCACACAATTCCTTGAAGGTAATAGCAATGATGCCCTAGCTCTCAAAGCTCGTGGGTCATCAAGCATTCCAAATGCTAAGATGTAAACAATGCCACTATTAACATTCATATTATGTCATTAAATCAACAAATGCCATCAAAATGAAATTGAGTTAATGAGAAGACAAAGCTCGAATGCCTACCTCAAGTGCCAGTGCCCTCTTCCCACATGGTGTCGGCCTCTTCACGCATGCTAAACTCGAATTCCCTCTTCGCGCCACACAAAAGTGCAGTGTCATCTTCACGGAAGCTCTTTGAATTCACAAAAATTAAAAATGACACTTTATTTTTCTTTCTTTTTTTGTTTATAACCAAGTAGGTGTCGCAATTATGACACCGTCGGGGACACTTGCAGAAAAAAAATAAAAAATGGTAGTGGCATCGCAAATTGGCATCACAATTTGACCCTAAATGTTGTAGTGAAATAATAAAGTCTATACCAACATATTGTTTAGCTGATCAATCCATGCATCCTTGGGCTCATTAACTATACAAAAAATATAGAGCTTATATCTAATCTAGCATCTAGGATAGTACATAATATAAAAGAACCTATAGCTACGAGAGTTTTGTATCAAAAAGAAAAAAAATAGACCATCCAAGTCATCATGAGCTCCATGACCCCATCACATTATTGTTACATTTTGTTGCATCAGTATCAAACCTCTCCAAGGGAGGATCAATGATAGGAGGTATCTTTGTTGTTGTCTCTCATCCTAGAGCATCGGTTCCTTTATAAGTGTTGTTAATTTTTTTAATATATTCTTTTGTAATTCTTTGTCCTTTGTGAATTGGTTATGTGCTTCAATTTAGTTTTGGTCCAAGTTCTCCTTATAGGTATTGATGAAGTGTAATGATTTAATATCGGACTGGTAGATAATGAGATCTCCCTCCTACACTAATATCATAGGGTAAATACATAATAATTTATTGCCTTTTAGGCTAACTTGATAGACTTGGCCCAGTTGGACTTAGTCGAGCCCTAAACAGATGAGTCCAACATGACCGAGTACACATAGGTGCCACGTGGTGCCGAATGGCACCTACGTGGCCTCGTTGACTGGACCGAGTGGTACTCAGCTGAGTAGGACTCGACTGAGTCCTAATGGTATTATAAATATTGAAAAAGAGCTCAAAGCCCCTCATTTGCACATTTCGAAAAAGAGCTCAAAGCCCCTCATTTGCACATTGAGGGCCTAAAGAAAGGAGTGGATCAATAAAGCATACTTAATCGAGCTCCAGGTCAGGGCCCCATTTATTTTATTTTAAAAAAAAATTAGTGTTTTTAAATTTTTTCTTGTATTTATATGTAAAAAATGATTTTTTTCACTTAGCATTATAAAAAAAAAAAAAAAAAATTCTTCATTTTTAAGCAATAAATATTTTTAGGCTATCTATTATTGATGTTAAAAACATATAATTTATTGAAAAATATGAAACTTAAATGTAAACCCATATAATTTATCCAAAAGTTTGAAACTTAAATGTAAACCCAAAACCTAAAAATATATATAATTGACCTAAAATGTAAACCCAAACCTAAAAACATGTAAATAGTGCAATATGGTTATGTCAATAGTCCAATCAACCCAACAGGTCAGTACTATAACTCTAGATACTAGGCCACTCTTGATTAACTGCCCAATATATTCATCACTAGAAAGACATGTTGTTTGTACATAGTAGGACACTCTTGATTCATTGACCACTATATTCATCACTAGAAATACATCCACTATGTAAATGCACTATTAGAAGCTTATGTCGAAGCAATTAATGTCAATAGAGAAATAGACAAGTAGGAAATACTCTGAGCTAGTAAAAATAGGAGTAGCGGTGGTCCCTAACCAAATACTATCCATTTAAATGGAGTCCTAGAAATAATCATATAATCCTTTAATGAATCAAGTTCCAAGCTCTTCCATGACATCTTTACACACAAAGCCAAGTAGTGTTTAACAATCAAGCCATAGTGGTTCATCTAGGTCTTTCTCTAACTTCAAGGTAGCGCCAAACCACAATGGTAGTTCTTTGTTTTTCCAAATATAAGGAGATATTTCCTAGAGGATATATATGATACTACATGTTGTTGTTAGAAATTCAAATTATCATAAAAACTCAACTTGGAACCAATTACACCACAAGTTGGATGTATGAGAGCTAGATAATTTTGATAACAAAGATTGGTTCACTATGTTGTATAATATTGCATTTCTCAATTTGAAGATGAGAATTAGCCATAATTAAAATTGAATGAAGTTCAAGCATTTCAATAATATCAAAAGGCTCATACTTATAATTTAAGGAGTGACGGATATGTCATAGGCCTAAAAGCCCACTAACTAAGTCTACTCCACCTAATAATTTTAGTATTCCTCCAAACTTGCAAGGTAACGGTGACCTAGAAGCCCAAAAAGTAAATACCACTTACTTTATTTGCAAATATAAAAAAACCATAGGGAAACTAGTAGTTCTAGTCCTTTTTACTTGCTTATCCTAGATCATTTCCCTTCCTTCTTCATTTATAAACATGAAAATTAATGAAAACCTTTCTTTGAATCCTCTCACACATTACCAAAGTACCAATAATTTATGATGAGTGTATTGAGACAAACCCACATAATAGAACCTATGTATTTGAGTAAGTTAACTAATTTCTAACATATTCATTTTTAAAAAGGTAAATATTCAAGAAGGATTGTGGGTTTATCATATTTTGAACACATTTTGCAATGGGATTTTCAAAGGGGTAAATGGGTAGATATGGCACTTCCTTTCTCTAGTCATCATGGTTTTAGAGAAAACAACAATAGAAAGTTTTCAAGAAATATGAAAGATCTAGGGTTTCCTATAACTAAAATGACTTTTAATTATATTGTGAAATTTCATGATCGACTTAGAGATAAATATGGTCTTCAATGAAAATTGGATTTCTTTGTAGTCAAAAAGAAAGGTGAAAATCTAGTTGATAGAATAAAATATAATGATGACAAGATTTCACAAGAAAAAGTCTTACATACAAAGGATTTTGTGGTATAGGACTTGATAAAAATCCTTAAGAAAAGAATTTTGCAAAAAGATAAACATGAAGATTATTTAAAATCTTGGCTCCATATTCTGTCCATTAAAGTGGATAAAGGACCTCTTAGTTTCAAAGCATGAGATCCACACACCCATATGGTAATTATAAAAATTATGGAAGATGAGGTATCTTTGTATTATAAACTCCCAAAATAGCTTTATTGTAATTGGCCAAGAGCACTATATTTCAATATTATTTCTTTATAGATATTTGTTGTTTTATTTTAAGCTCAATGTTTTCAATAACAATTATGTTAAAAAATACTCTTTGATCTAGTTAAAAACAATTGTTGTTGGCCTTTCCTTAGAAACCATTGCTAAATATTTATCAAGGTCTCATGTCTTTGACACTTTATTGGTTCAAATTTCTCATCCATCTCAAATATATAGCTCCCTCTCTTTTAAAGTTGATTGGTGATTCATTTGGTGGTTATTTGCACCAATTTAACTCTTTCATAGAGGTTTTTATATCTCTAAGTATTTGCAATTTAATGGAAAGGGGGATCATATTCCTTTCTTTATTAATATGAAATCCATAGATGGTAAATGAAATCAATATATTGTTAAAGATATTTTTTATTCAAAATATCATCCATTCCTATGGATTCAATCAAATTTTCTATGTTGTATTATATTTTAGTCTTGGAAAAACCTATTACGGCCAAATAAATATCCACTCTAGCTAAAAATAATGAAACCTTGAAGGTGATCCTAACTCAACTAATAAGATATCTTCCTCCCCAAAATGGGTTAAGTAAAAACTCTCATTTCCTCCCTCCTAAACTTCATAAGGAGAAAGATATTCCATCTTATGCTTTACATGGAAGTGTTTTTGTCCATGGAAAAGGGAAAAAACTAAAGAAAATCCATTGCTTCATGGAAGAATGACTTTATCTAGTAGGATTATTTTTAAATGAACCCCTTTGGACCACCCTTCCTCAAATCCATCCATGATAACATCTAAGGTAAAGATGTTACTTCAAGAAGCATGATTTTACCTTTGATTAAAACAACTTATTTTGGGAATGACCAATAAGTTACACCTTTGGAAGATCCTTCATCCAAAAATCTTATGGATATCCATCAAGTTGATGGGGTTGTTTTTGGGAAGCATGATATTTCCTTCCTCCTCTCAAATAGCTCTAGAAGATTCAATTTTAAGTCATTCTTCCTTAAAATTAAATTTAGGGATATGTATATTGATTATTTCTCTTCCATTGGAGAATTCTATATTTCCACCATTTCTTTTTAGTAAATAATGTTTTTCTCCTCCCTAGTTATGGATTTACATGTTAGTAAACTGATTCAACAATTCATATATAAATCTAACTTAGATTTATGCAGTTTAGTTACATGTTCATGTGGTAGAAGGATCAACATAGAATATGATCCTTTGTCAAATCCCAATAATGCAATCAAGTTTAGTTTAGGCCACGTATCCTATATTCACTCCTTCAAGAAGGGAAAAAAATTAAAGATGTTTCATGCTTGGACA